>PVIA01001813.1:0-225923 GCA_004024845.1 Tonatia bakeri
GACAAGGACCTACATCCAAGATTGCTCTATCCAGCAAAGCTTTCATTTAGAATGGAAGGGCAGATAAAGTGCTTCTCAGATAAGGTCAAGTTAAAGGAGTTCATCATCACCAAGCCCTTATTTTATGAAATGTTAAAGGGACTTATCTAAGAAGATAAAAAAAAAACATGTATAGTAAAATGACAGCAAACTCACAATTATTAACAACCACACCTAAAACAAAACCAAAAGAAACTAAGCAAACAACTAGAACAGGAACAAAGGAGGAATTATTTTAAAAAAAACACTGGGTATGAGGAGTAAAAAAGGACAACGATCTATCAAAGATGAAAACAAAGAAGGTGAGTTCTGTCATTGCCCAGCTGACCATGTTTACACAGTTTGCAAGCCACACACAGGGAAGGGGAACTGAGAAGCATATTGGAAAACACCCGAATTGAGAAAGACAAAGGCAACAAGCATTCAGAGGAGAACACAAAAGAGAAGACATGAGCTGCGCAGACAGAACCCCAGAGATCTGCAGAGGGCCTTCCATGAGGTGTCAATAGGTACAGATCAGAACATCAGTGTGAGGGAGCCATCAGAGGGACAGGGGAAAGAACTATACAAAAGGAATAAAAGAAATAATACCCAGTGTTCACACAGATCAGAGAGAAGTGCCCCTTCCCTAAAGCGAGGCTGGAAAAGATCATAGTTTATGCAGTATTGGATAGAACACTCAGAAATCTTCCCTTCTTCATGGAGAATAATTAACCCAAGACTGAGAATTTCTTGGTACTACCTAACTCATTGACCTAAGTAAAATTAACTATGTCTGAATTTCAATCAAAGATCAGCAAGCATACAAAGAGTCAGAAAAACATGGCCCCCTGTGGGGGATAAGGTCATAAGGTGAAAAATGAAATCAGTTCATAAGTTAGAATTAAAAGGCATGAACATTAAAAAGGTTAATACTATCCTAATATAGTCATATATTTTTAAAAGCTACATGGTGACATAAAAGAATTTTTTTTCTTTTTTTATTTTATTTTAATTGCTGTTGCAGTACAATTTTCTATCTTTTACTCCCATCCCAGCCCACCCACCCAGCCCTCCCCTCCTCCCTCCCATTTCCACCCACCCCTAGATTTTTATCCATGTGTCCTTTACACTTGTTCCTGTAAATCCTCCCCTTTTCCCCTGAAATTCCCTCTCCTCTGAACAAGCAACCCAATTAAAAAATGGGCAAAGGACTTGAACAGACACTTCTCCAAGGAGGACATACGGAGGATCCAGAGACACATGATAAGATGCTCAATATCACTAGCTATCAGAGAGATGCAAATTAAAACCAAAATGAGATACCACTTTACGCCAGTCAGAATGGCCATCATAAACAAAGCAACAAACAACAAGTGTTGGAGAGGTTGTGGAGAAAAGGGGACCCTAGTGCACTGTTGGTGGGACTGCAGACTGGTACAACCACTGTGGAAAACAGTATGGAATTTCCTCAGAAAACTAAAAATGGATCTGCCTTTTGACCCAGCAATTCCACTGCTGGGATTATGTCCTAAGAACCCTGAAACACCAATCCAAAAGAACCTATGTACCCCAATGTTCACAAAAGAAATTTTTAAAAAGCACCCTTCTAGAGAGATAAGCACTAAAAATAATGAGGTTAAAAAATACACTGTATGGTATTAATGATGAATTAGACACCTAGAGAACAGATTGATAAACTTGATGACATAACAATAGAAATCATCTAAAATAAAACAATGAGAGAATATAATTTTAAAAGGAAAGGAATAAAGGGAAGAAGGGAAGAAGAAAGCAAGAAGCATTAGGGTGCTGTGGGATAACTTCTGGCAGCCTAACGCGTATGTAGTTGGAGTCCCTTAACAGGGCGTGGGGTGCGGGGAGTGAGGAAAAGGGAGGACAAAAAAAAATATCCAAAGAGATAGTAGCTTAGTAGCTTAAATCTTTGCAAACTTGGTGAAAAGGCAAGAGGAACTCCTCACAAACAGATGTGCACTGCAGGAAATGATAAAGTACTTTAAGAAAAATGAAAATGTCACACGATGATTCTTCAGATCTAGAAAACTGATAGAGAGCACCTGAAATGGTAACTGAATGGGTATGTAATTTTTTCTTATTCTTTAAATATTTTCAAAAGATTATTTACTGATAAAGCAAAAGTAACAACTATGTATTTTGGTGTTTATAACATATATAAACATAAGATGTGTGGCAACATTAGTGTGAAGGCTGAGAGAAGAGAAATGGAAGCATGCTGTCATAAGGCCATATTCCTGCATATGATATTATATACCGTGAGGTATGATGTACAGGTATGTTATAAGCTCTGAAATGACTACTAAAATAACAAAACAAAGGGTAGAAGGTAATAAGACAAGGATGAAGTAAAAATGGGATATTA
This sequence comes from Tonatia bakeri, assembly GCA_004024845.1. Classification (NCBI taxonomy): domain Eukaryota; kingdom Metazoa; phylum Chordata; class Mammalia; order Chiroptera; family Phyllostomidae; genus Tonatia; species Tonatia bakeri. The sequence goes on from PVIA01001813.1 coordinate 2,420, forward strand.
AATAATATTTAATTAATACAAAAGAAAGCAGTATAAAAGAAAACACAAATGAGTTGAGACAAAATGAAAACAAATATAAATATAATAGACATCTAATTATATAAAAATCACATTAAATGAAAATGGCTTAAACATTCAAACTAAAGCCAGAAATTATCAAATTGCATAGAATAGCAAGATAACTAAATGGCACTTAGAAGGAACACCTAAGTATAAAGACAAAAACATAGTTTAAAAGTAAGAGGATGGAAAGGGCAGCAGTGCCTGTATTAATTGCACTCAAATAGGTTTCGGAGCAAGTCAGGGATATAGATGTTCATTTCATAATTATATAGAGCATAGCTTATTAAGAGAATTAACAATCCATAATATTTATGAATCTATTATTAGACCTTCAAAATAAAGCAAAACTGGTAAAACTGCAAGAAAAACAGACGAAACTATAATTATAGTGAGAGGTTTAGATGCTCTTCTTTCAAGAATTGATGCAATAACAGACAAAATACCTGTAAGTATATAGCAGACATGAACCAACTTACCAGTTACTCTCATCCTGTGTATGTTTGTAGAATATCCTCCTCGGCAGCTGCAGAATAACAATTCTACTTAGGTGCACACAGAACATTCACCAACAAGTCTCACTAAATTTAAAGATTCTAGTCATAAGGAGTATGCTTTCTACTTATAAATAAATTGTAAGCTGATTATTTAATGACCTCTGAAAAAAATCCCCAAATATATAGAAACAAGTAACATGCTTTCAAACAGCCAATGGATCAAAGAAGTAATTAACAAGAAAAATTACCAAGTATTTTGACTGAATGAACATGAAAACACTACATATCACTAAGTCTGTTGCATACCACTAAAACAATATTTCAGGGGAATTATAACACTAAATTGCTATATTTGAAAAAAAGAATGATCTTAAAACCATGAACTCAGCTTCCATGTTTTAAAAAGACACTACGAAAAGAACAGCAAATTGAAATATAATTAAGTAGAAAAAAGCAGTAACAATTAAGTAGAAATTAATACAATAAAAAACAAAAAAAGTAATAGTGAAAGTAATCCAATGAAACACAAAGTTTCCTCAAGAATAACAAAATATTTTTTACAAATTAACAATGTCAGGAATGAGAGAAATCGCATCACTACAGATTTCAGAGATTTTAAAATAATAAGAAAACAATTTTAAATGTTATAACAATCACATTTAAACATCTTACATGAAATGGACAAATTCCTTAAAAAATATCAATCACTGAAGCTTACTCAAAAAGGAATCATTTATCTAACACTACATGTACTAAAGCAACTGAATTTGTAGTTTAAAATCTTACAACAGCCCTGGCTAGTGTGGTTCAGTATATTGAGTGCCAGCCTGAGAACTGAAAGGTCTCAATTCTTTCAGTTCGCTTGTTCAGTTCCCAGCCAGGGCACATGTCTGGGTTATGGACCAGGTCCCCAGTTGGGGGTGTGCAAGAGGCAACAGATTGATGTATCTCTCGCACATTGATGTTTTCCTCTCTCTTTCTCCCTCCCTTCCCCGATCTCTAAAAATAATAAAATCTTTAAAAAAATTAAAGTAAGATCTTACAACAAAGAATACCCATGCCCAGATGACGTTAGCGGTCAACTGTAATAAACATTCAATAAACAAAGAGTACCAATTCTACATAAAATCCTCCAGCAAATTGACATAGAGAAATAACTTCTCTGAAAAATAAACCAAAGCAGAACAAGAAAAGTAGTTGTTCATATCGAAACTATTAATAAATAATAATATGAGAATAAACTCTGTTTTACATATTCACAATTGTGAAACAACTCTTGCCCCACCCCATATGTATATCAACATCCTTCATTAACATAATTGAAAGAATCCTAAGCTAAATTTTAGGAGATTTAATCCACTTATTTATTTAAATGATAATACTGGTAAATCACAAGAATCCAAGGTTGGTTTAACATTCTAAAACTAATCAATGTAATTCTTCACATTAAAACACTGAAAAATAGAAAAACTAAATGATCATCTCAATAGTTGTAGAGGAAGTATTAAACAAAATCAACCCCATTCCTGATAAAATTTCTTGGCATTTTAGGAATAAAAGGGAACTTCTTCAAACTGGTAAGGAACGTTTGTGAAAAGTATACAGTTTACACCATACTCAATGGTTCAACATTGAGTGATTTCTTCCCAAGATCAAGAACAAAATAGGGATGTACACTTTCACCACTTTTATGCAACATTGAACTGGAGGTTCTAGTCTATTAAAACAGGCAAAGAAGAGAAATAAAAAGCATCCAAGTTGGAAAGAAATAAAAGTGTTTTTATTAGCAGATAACATCATTATATATGTAGAAAATCCAAGGAATCCACAAAAATATTACTAGAATAAGTGAGTTTATGAATTTTCAGAACACTGTTAAATATAAAATTATATTGTAATTTTGTATGCTAACAATAGAAATTAAAGTTACAAATTATTACAAAACCATCTATGGTAGTTTCAGAAATATGAACTGTACAATGGTAATCTAGAAAAGTACATGAAACATCTGTACAGAGAATATTATAAAATACTGCTTAAGGAAACCAAAGAACACTAAAGTAAATGGAGAGGTATACTATTTTCATGAGTTTAACAAATAAAGATTTTTGAGATTTCAATATTCCCTAAATTTGTCTATAGATTTAATGCAATTACATTAAAAATTTCTAAAACATTTTTTTACAAATTCAGAAATTCAAAAATTTACAAAGAAATGTAGAAACCTACATAAGTCAAAACAAGTTTGAAAAAATTTAGGCTAGCAATATGTTTTTTGAAGATATATTTAAAAAACTGCAGGATTCAAAATAGCATGGTAGAGTGAAAATATACAAGTTGATAAATGGAACAGAGCTAAGTCCAGAAATAGACCCATGCATATATGGATAACTGATTGTTAACAAAATGAAAAGGCAATATAGTGAAAAACAAATATTCTTTTCAGCAAATGTTGCTAAAATAATCGACTATCCATAAGCAAAACAAAACAAAACAAAACAAAACTTTGATACATAACTCACAAAAACTCAAAATTAGTCGCTGATTTCTATGTAAAATCTGAAACTATAAAATTTCTAGAAGAAGCCCTGAATGGTGTGGCTCAGTGGGTTGAGCATGGGCCTGTGAACCCAACACTCACTGGATCAGTTACTAGTCAGGGCACATACCCAGGTTGTGGGCCAGGTCCTGGGTTCGGGATGTGCAAGAGGCAATTGATCGATGTTTCACTTGCACATTGGTGTTTCTCTCCTTCTCTTTCTCCCTCCCTCCTCCTCTCTCTGAAAAATAAATAAAATCTTTACAGAAAAAATAAAATAGAATTTCTAGAAGTAAACATAAGAGAAAAATTCTGTGAACTTAGGAAACAAACTTTTAGAAAGAATGATAGACACATAAAAATGGATTTTATTAAAGTTTAAAACTTTTGCTTTTCTGAGAACCTTGTTCAAAGAACAAAAAACAAATCATAAGCTGAAAAAATATCAAAACAATATCTGATAAAGGACTTTTATCTAGAACAAAAAGAGCTTTCAAGACTCAATATATAAGAAAAAAATAACACATAAAAATTTTCAAGAAATTTGCCCTGGCTGTTGTGGCTCAGCGGTATGAGTGCTAGTCTGCAAACCAAAAGGTCACCAGTTTGATTCCCAGTCAGGGCACAAGCCTGGGTTGTGGGCCAGGTTCCCAGTGGGGGACACGCTAGAGGCAACTGCACATTGATGTTTCTCTCCTTCTCTTTCTCCCTCCCTTCCCCTCTGTCTAAAAATAAAATAAATGAAAACTCACAAAATTTTTTAAAGAAATTTGTAGGTGAGTTTATCCAAGAAAATGTACAGATAATAAACAACCACAAAAGAGGATGCTCAAAATCATTCTCCATGTAGGAAATGCAAATTAAAACTACAATGATACACCACTGTACACCTATTAGAATAGTTGAAGCTACAAGACTGATCGATCATACCAAGTATAGACAACGATGCAGTGGAACTGAAACGTTAGTCACTGCTAGTAGGAACGTAACATGCTACAACTTTGGAAAATAGTGTGGCGGTCTCTTAAGTAGCTAAACATACACCTGCTGAATAATTCAGACTTCATACTCTTAAATATGTACTCAAGAGAAGAGAAATCCTGTTCATACAAACACTTAAACACAAATGTTCATAGCAGCTTTATTTCTGTTCTTTTCAAGAGTCCAAATGGTATCGACAGGTAAATGGACAGACAAATTGTGGTCTATTCACACACAAGAATAATATTCAACATTTAAAAGGAATGAAAAATCAATACAAACAGCAAGATAGATGAATCCTAAAATAGTTATGCTAAGTCAAAGTAGCTAGAGAAAAAAGGCATACTGTATGATTTCGTTCATATAATGCACTACGAAATTCGGCCTGAGGTTGGACTGGTAGTTGTCTGGAGAAGAAATATTGAGGATGAGCATGATGACGCTCTGAAGGGTGATGGGCATGCTCACCGTCCTGTTTGTAGTGATGATTTCAAGGGAACGTGTTTACAGATGCGAAAACTTGTTGGCTGTGCATTTTAAATACATGCACTGAAATAGAAGGAATATTTTCGATTCCATTTGTTCCTGTTCAATGATGTCTCTATGCGTGACTCAGTTTGTTCCACACTTGAGTGTTTTGGTCCTGTATGTTTCTGCACTATAGCACAGTGAAACAGATTGAGAAGAGTTTATCTATAAAAGTTATGTACTTTAGGGGGGAAAATTAACTTTTTTTCCTTCTGGGGCACCCACCCCATGAATCTAACAAATACTGTTTGGAAGAATTAAAGGCAGTAAGTCGCCCTTTGGTAGAGAAAAGATGAAGAAATGACTGATTTAAGAATTAATTGTAAACTAGTTCACAGAAAAGACCATCAGATTTCGAAGTATTTCCCAGGACATTCCAATTGCACCAAAATGTGAAGATACGGGGGTGTGCGTATGTGTGTGTGCACACGTATGTGGAGAGCCTGGAGAGAGACCCCGATTTCAAAGACCAACAAGTGGTAGCTTTTGACGTTGAGAACATGAGCTTCTTGATTGCAGTATGGCCCTTTTCTCTTTTCTACTTGTTCATGTGCTCTGTTTCCCACGCATGCTTCCCTTTTTACCTCCTCTGTTGCAGTTGGGCAACCCCTCCCTTTTCTTCCTTCTATGCAGGTTTAGAAGGGTGAGGGGAAGATGGCACTAAGGTAGAAAGGGTTCCCAAGGCTTGGAGAGGAGCAAAACTTTAAAATAAACAAGGGAAGAGGGACCAAAGTTTGGCTGGGAGGCTTTAGACCAGCTAGGTAAAAAAAAAAAAAAAAAGTAGACAGAGATAGAATCAAAACTTTTGTCATAAAGGTGTCAGGCAGCTGGAGCCCCGCATTCTGCTAAGAAGCTCTATGGTCTCCGGGCACCTGTTCTCGGGGCTCTCATGGTTTGCACCAGGTGGGGGAAAATAGCTTAAGTTCCAGAGAAGAGTTCAAAGATCGGCTCCTCCAGTTCTTCCAGAGCCTTCCAATTCACTGTGCTCTCAATAAGAGTCGCCTTCTTCTGACATATACTGTGTGCAACTAAAATGCAGTTGTCAGCAAAAACAGCTCCCCTTTGTAGATAGGCACAAGTGTCTAAAGGATTCTTCTGGGAAACAGCTCCCCGTAGTCTAAACCTGGAGGTGGGGACAAAAGAAAAAAAAAAAAAAAGTGAGAAGAAAGAAACAAAAGTAGATTACTGCCACCTTGTGTCAGGAATTTACCCTCGTCTCAAAGTTTCAAATCAGTACTAACTGGAAAGCTCTGGAGAAGGCCAGCTCCCCGTGTGAGAGGGGTGGGGAAAGAGACTCTCAGAAATTCCCCGAGCTTCTCTCTGGCAAGAAAAGCACTTTTTGTGGGATGCTGCAGTGACTTCACTAGGAGGTTCGACAAAGAACAGGAAACTTACACGTTGGGCATCAAAGGAGAACCATCCTCCCAGAGCCATGAGTAGCCTGGTTTCCTCCGAGACAGCCCTGTCCAGAATGGGAAGTTGGAATGGGCACTTGCTTGCTTGATGAATTCCTGTGGGGAGCAACGTTTCTGAGTTGATGTTGGAGTCAGCATGGTTGTTTTACAGATTCACAAAAGTAAAGAGCCCAAAGAGATCTCCGACATCCTCTCAATGGTTTCACAGAAATGTTTACTGTAGCGCAGAGATACTCCCTAACCTGTCCGTCAAAGGTCATGTATGGAATTTGTGGCTAGGCTAGGCTAGTAAACAGATATTCTGATTCTCAAACAGAGACTCTTCCACACAGGACCTAAACCTGATTTATTTCCCTCTCAGCCAATACAGCAATCCAACACGCATCCTTAAAAACTCACCAGATCGTATGAGCTATTAATTTTCAGCATCTGGGCACCCAAAGACAAGCAGTTCTCCTGGCTTTTTTCCCAGTTAAATGGGTCAGCAGGAAAGAAGTAGCAGTTTTTTCCATGCCACAGCCAGTCTTGGGGACAAGGACCTAGGAAGTGTGAAATATCTAATCAGTGAGTTATGCCTGAATAAAAATATTTCTATAATTCTTAAATCAAGTCTCCCCTCAAGAGTCTCACATGAATACCAACTCTTCTTAATTAGATTTACACTCAGATTCTGCAAATAACTCAATAGCTATAGAGTCTTTATGTCTCTGCTTTTTGGAGTAAAAGAAAAAACACTCTGATTTTATTAACCTAAACTAAAAAGCAAGGCTGTTAAAAACAAGGCTTGGGCTGGGATGTAATTTTAGAATCTGGTCTATTTTTTTTTTTAAGTTAAGTTTGGAAAAATGAAAGTGAAAGTTGGGGAAATAAGTACTCAATACCTGTCCTGCTTTTTAAAATAGTATGCTTATGTATTGTAAAACTTCATGTCCTTGAATAATGAATTCAGGCTTAAATATCATGCCTCCTAGTTTAAGACATATGTGTAGTAGCTCCTGTGTGGCTCTGGAGTACTTGAGTTGTGGCTAGTCTGCATCAAGATGTGCTGTAAGTATAAAATACATGCATGAGTTGGAAAACTTAATATGAAAAATGTAAAGTATCCCATGGATAATTTTTATACTGATTAGTGCTGAAAAACTCTTAAATACATTGGATTAAATAAAATATGTTACTAAAATTAATTTCATCCGTTTCTTTCTAACTTTTAAGCATGGTTACTAGGATATTTAATGATGCCTACGTGGCACAAACTCTATTTCCTTTGAACACAGATGTTCTGAGGAGAACTGATAAAAGTGAGCATCTTCATTTCAGTAAGATTTCAGAAAATAGGGAGTTTTCAGCTACAAAATCCTCACAGAGTCCAAAAAACCCTAATAAGGGTCTAGGCAATAAACAAAATATGCCAATGTCTGTATGTTTATGGATATTTTAAAGAATCTGCCAAATCCTCCTCCTTCTCCTCCTCTTCCCTCTCCCCATCAATCATCATCATCATCATCATCATCATCATCCTCTCTTCTTGGTGTTAGTAGCACTTGGAATCGCTTTAATAAGAAACAGAGTCCTCTGGTCCATGCTATGACCAAAAGTGAAAAATACCAAAGTCCTTGAGAAAGGCGACCTTTTAATGTGTATTATCATTGTGGCATAAAAGTATTAGATAATCTTTTAAGAGCAGACTTTATCAGAGAAGACAAAGCAGGAGGGCACTGAACTATGGAGGAGAGAGTGAATGAAACAGGGCATAAAAAGGCCAGGATAGAAGCAATGAAAGCAAATTTTATTGTATTTTCCAATTAGCCTAGTCCCATCATTTCATGTAAAAGGAAAGAATATACAGGGGTGGGAAAAAGTAGGTTTACAGTTTGAGTACACAAAATGCAGAGTTTACTCTTGTACTATTATTTATTTATTATTGTATTATTTATTATTATTAACCTACTTTTAGCCCACCCATGTATTTCATTTTTGTAGACTAAAAGGCAGTGTAAACAAGTTTGTCAAGCTATGGCAAAGTGAGAAAGACGTATCTCCAAATGTAGTATTCAAACAATCTGTATTTATTTTAAGTATTATATATGTAATCATTATTTAATTATGATTTTTATTTACCAAACACAGAAACGGTTGGCAATATTTTACATATATTAAGTCATCCAATCCTCATAACAACACTGGGGCATAGGTTCCATTCATTTTCTTCATTTGACAGAGCAAATGGGAACTGGAAGCTGGGCAGTCAAACTTGTGCATCTGTTGGCCTCACTCTACTTGTCAAACGTCTGAGTTGGAGTCAATGCAGGAAATATTCTCTTTTTAAAGATTTTATTTATTTTATTTTTAGACAGAGGGTAAACGAGGGAGAAAGAGAGGTAGGAAAACATCAATGTGGTTGCTTCTCACACACCCCCTACTGGGGACCTGGCCTGCAACCCAGGCACGTGCCCTGACTGGGAATCGAACGGGCAACCCTTTGGTTCGCAGGCTGGTGCTCAATCCACTGTGCCACACCAGCCAGGGCAGGAAATATTTTTTATGTCCCTGAAGGCAACTGATATATAACCTTGGGGTAAACCTGACAGTTTTAAGAAACTACTTGGGTAATAATTTTGTATACTAGAGGTTGAGAACCACCACTAATTCTGGAGCTAAATGTGAATCTGTTACTGTGAAGACCCTGAATCTTTCCAGCTGGATGACCTCAAGCAAACCGCACGTGGTAATATCTCAGAGTTCCTCCCTCTTCATATACACTCTGAAGACCCCAGACTTGTGGGTAAGAAAGACAAAATTTGTCTCAAACTTGAGAAAACTGACACTTATTTCCATATGGTATTTTATTATTAATGTTTTTTGAGAATCTTCTCAAATCTGCTTGATAAAAAGACAGTACTGTATTTGGTATTACAACTAGCCTTTATCTGACACTGTCAAGGAATGGAGCCCATTACCCAGTTTATCTGCCTGAGAAAGACATACCACTTATTCATTTTAATTAGTTATCCAGGCCTGTAATCTTTCAGAGATGGTCTTGTGTGTTTCTGACATAAATTTAATTCCATGCAACTGATAAAATACAAAAATATTTTTACAGCTCCACCTTTGAAATAAACCTTTGGCTGGCATGTAGTTATGTCTGCTTACATAAACATTCGTATCCTTGGTATACTAGCTTCTTCCTTTAAGCCTTCTTTGAAATGTAGTATTCTTTTATTTCCTCAATAACTCCCTCCTTAAAGAGATAAAATACATGGTTGACACTAGCTAAAGATTAGTTTGTGTATAAATTTCTGCTTATTTTGAAATTTAAATAACCTTGTAAATGTTAGAAGGATTTATAAACTGCAAAACTTTATACAAAACAACTGATCATTATTATTATCATTTAACTTATCTGGATTTCAGTTTTTCATCTATAAAATAAAGGGATCTATGGTTATCTGTGATTTGTTACTACATAATATTTATCCAAAGAAATGACAAGGTTGAGATTCCCTGAGCATACAGCTGAGAAGCTGGAGATATGTCTGCTTACTAGTGATAGTTATTAATGCTTAGTGTAGGGTTCCATATGCCTTCGAGGAAGTAACATACTCCATCTCACACCCTCCACCTCTCCTCACAACTAAAATCACATGCATGACAATTACACATTACAGAAAGACTAAACAAATCAGATCATTTCTGTAATAACCTCAGAGTTCACATTATCATCTCCTTCACTTAGGTGTTACTATTTCTACCTACCTCCTAGAATTCATTACACAGCTGAGATCAATTCAATTCTTCTGACAGAAACTGACTACCTGGGCCCCTCATATCTTTGTCTTATTTGAAGTATCTACCTAACACTTCCAAGCCAGCCTATCTTCACTGACTCAATTTAAGTTGACATAGTACAACCATGGGTGGTCTGAGCACCAGCCTGTGAACTGAAAGGTCTTAGGTTTGATTTCTGGTCAGAGCACATGCCTGAGTTGCGGGCCAGGTCCCCAGCTGGGGGTGTGCGAGAGGCAACCGATCAATGTTTCTCTCACACAGGATGTTTCTCTCCTTCTCTCCCCCCTTCCTTCCTCTGTCTCTAAAAATAAATAAAACCTTTTAAAAAAGAAAAAAGTAAATTGATGTAGTATACTTTAAGAAATAGTGCCATAGAATAAAGCTGATACAGAGCTAGGAGTTCCGGCAACAAAGGAGACTGTTTAGGAAAAGAAATCAATGATTAAGGTACATTGGAAAGGAAAGAGAAGTGAATTGGTGACAAGGAGTAAGGGTAGAAGGATTCTTCCAGAAAAATATCAAAACTAGAATTTTAAAATGAAATTAAACTCCTATGAGGAAAGAAAACTTAAATCCACCAAAAGTGTGCTTAATTAAATCAGATATTTTAAGAATATGATGTAGGATAGGGTGAGGATGACAGATATAGAGAGCTTGCGCTGAAGAACATTATGAAATGATGTTATAACATTATGTATAAAATGATACATATATCAATATGCTAATTTTGTGCCTAGAGGCTTTTCAAAATAATGGTCAAGATTAGCTTCCAGTACCTCTCCTTACCCCTCTCTCACCCATACCTGAAAAATTTGCTGCTCTCTTCAGAACTTCTTGGAGATTCAGGTTCTGCTGATAAAGTTCTGCTTGTTTTTGTGATTTCTCTTCCAGCTTCTGGGCAAGTGTTTCAACCATTTCCTTGAGTTCCTTCTGCTGGTCATGGCAAGCTTTTTCTCCCTGCTTCTGGGCAAACATCTGTCCCTCCAGTACATTTTCCTGGTGAGTCAGGTTTGCTTGATGTTCCTTTAGAAGATCAGACACCTGGGATACTAAATTATAGCTGAATTAAAACTTCATTTCCAATCCCCAATAAAAATCCCTCCACTGAATTTTGAAGAAATCAAAGAACTGAATCAAATAATCTATATTGACAACAGATAAATTGCTGGAAAAATGACCCAAATTTACTCAAAAACTACAGATTTGAAAGTTATTTGATATCCCTGCAATACATATATTTTTTATGATCAGGAAATTTCACAGACACTATAATTAAAAAAATTATTTTCAATGTTTTATTTGCTGTTGAGAGTTACACACAAGTTAAAAGAAATCCCAAGATAAGTATCAGTGGCATAAATAAAATATAGACAGCCTAAAAATAGCCAGTCTCCAACCAGACTCACTGACTATTAGTAAGAATGTCATTAATGATTTACTGTATTTGTGTCTTCATTCCTCTGACCTCTCTCTACCCTTTCAGACTTCCTAATTTTATTTAAGAACTATGACACTCACCCCATTTTTTAGGACACCCTTCCACAGAATATATTAAGTGGCTGTGTCACGAGAGTCTTAAACTTTTTTTGTTGTTGTTTTTGCTGGAGCATATTTTAGGAAAGATGGAGATGAAATAAAGGTCATGAAATCAAGCAGGCAACAAATGTTAAGGGTCAAGTATCTCAGTTCTAGAAGTTTGCTGGTGCAGTGCAAAGCAGTCTTCTTGCCTTGAAGGCCAGATTTAACCTTGTTGTAAAGTGATCAGAGCCTCAGAAAAAGACCTTTTCAATCACCATCGCTAGTCAAAAGCTCCTCTCTCAATCATTAGGAAAGACCTTGGTGTTTATCCATTGAAAAAATAAATGGTTTGCGACCTTAAACAACAATTGAAAAACAAATAGCACTTTAAAGGCCTTAATAACCTGGGTCTAGAGAGCCAAAGTTACTTAGATCTACAACCTAAGAACACAGGTGGAGTAGGTGGATAATTGTCATCATTTTCTTTCCCTCTTGGCCACTCTCATCCTTCATTCATCTCTGTTCCTCTGAACAACCTCTTTCCTGTATGCTCATACTATAAATTTAAAGCATATTTTATTTTAAATGTTTTATTTATTAAAACTCTGTTTCTTGTTCTTAACTTTAAATTGGCATTTAATTATCCCTATTAAAACTCAACATGAGCTAAATGAGGTTTCTTTTACTTTTGGGTCTCTCAGATGACCTTGTGGATAATTAGCTTCAAATTATTTTCTTCCTCGTTATTTTTGGATTTATGTAGGCCTTGTCTATGGAGCTATGAAAACTAATTGCAACAAAACCTATGATTCATAATCTTCATTCCGTGCCTTAATTTGAGAGACTAGCACAATATACCCATTCATCTTCCCACTCATTCTAAAAACAGTTTGCCTAAAATGTATCTAAATCAAGGTTGTTTGTGGGTATTCTGAAACCAACTTGCAAACCATGTTTGTAAATTCTCATTTTTTACTCTATCACTTCCCCATGTCAGCACTTACATTGCTTTGTCAGTATTATGACGGTCACCAGTAAACCCAGACAAAGGATCCCTAGAGTCACAGCTGCAGGGCACCACCACCGGGAAGAAAGCAAGAGAGGACCTAGAGTAACAGGATAAAATCAGAGATGAAAAGGACAGAGCAAAATTATCAAACAATTCTTTGGATCTTGTCTCTATCTGGTGCTTTGCATTACTTACTTCTAGTCCTTCCAAGGACTCTGCAAATAATTCATTACCCATAGTTACAGATGAAAAATCTGGACAATTCAAGATATTAAGCAGTTTACTCATTGTTACACAACTGACACAATAGAAGATCCAGAATTCGATACCAGATATTTGACTCTATGTATCTGATTGGAAAGGTTATGCAACTACTTTGGCTACTCCCCTGACAAGGAGTCTTCAAGAAACCCTCAGTCCAGCTGGATTGCATCAACTTTACCCACAGAACAGAGAATCTGATGTTTTTATAGACCAAGTCTGTGCATGTACACATGCACACACAAGTACACACAGTGGGTATTATACAACATACCACAAATGAATGTCTGATGTCAAGCAAATAAACTTTAGTCAGTTAATTAACTGATATTGTCTTAAAGAATTACAAGATAATTTTGTGCTATTCAACTTTTATTCCACTAAAATTACATATAGGAACTGAGATTATTGAGCAAAGAAAACCAGAAATGAAACCTCAGTACTCACTTGACTCACGTTAATATGTTCTATACTTACAACAGCTGTGGCCCTGTTGTTATAAGAAAAAATTCACCATGAATTAAGAATCAAAGAAATTATGTAATTCACATGTGTGTGTTTCTAATTATGTGTTCTACTACCTAACACAAGGACAGATATTTTGGTTCAGCAGGAAAGCACCTCATGTATTTGGACTCCTCAACTTGTGAGATAAAACAAATAAGGAATTGATAATGTTCTCCTGTACGTACAAATAAGGAAACTGTAAGATTCAGTGACTTTCTAAGATCACACAGACATTAAGGTCCGGACATAAATATTTAATTCAATTGTAAGTAGCTACATGACTTGGAACATCATATCACAAAATATCCAGTGTGAGTGCGTAGTGATCTAAATCGATCAGTGGTCAAATACATTCATAGTTGTCATGTGTCAGAAGCACTTCTGTTAGGCTCTGCAGATGATAAAACAAAACAGAAATTTCGACAGAAAGGAATATGCCTCATTTACTGACTCAAGGTTATTAAGCTCCTAGAGTGTGTGCGGCAAGTTAGTAGAGAAGAAGCAGAAAATAGTTGTGTCTTGTGCAAATAGTTACCTAATCCTACTTTCAGGGGCAAATATCTGTGTCAGTCTTTCAAACAACATTGCCCTTGGTCAGTATCTTAAAGGTACATTCTGTAGATGATCAAGTATGTCCAGTATTCTTGAATGATGAAACTCCTGAGGCTTTAGAAGTCACGGGATCCACACCAGTTCAGGGAAGGCACATGTTCCCATTTTCTATAGTCCACCCTTTGTCCTGTCTCCTTGATAGGTAGAGAACACTGACCTATCGATTATCTACTCAGAAAGCAATCAGTTGTATGGTAGGTGATGATCTACACAGGTTCTAAGAAAAGAATTTACTTCATAATTGTACTAACAGTCAGGCACCAGTAAATACTGGTGAATAATGAATGAATGAATGAATGAATGAATGGATGGATGAGCAAATGTCTACTGTTAATTCAAAGATTTACCTATAAATGCCAATACTGTTTTTATATTAGGTTAAATTCATCAGCTAAAATGTTAAATTATTACATGCTCACACTTGTTTTTGCTATTGATAGAAATTTTCATTTTTTTTGATGGAAACCTGTCCTGGAATGTCTTATCTAAATTTGTATGACTTTGTATAACTTCCCTTTTTTATATTTTATTCCTTTCTCTCAAAATGGATATAAGATAAAAGGCAATCTATCTAGATTGTCTATGGATTTGGGATTGTAAATTAATTTTTACTTAAGCAGTTTAGCTACTGTGTATATTAAATTATAATTTTTCAAAAATGGTATGTAATAAAATAAGATTATGCTAAACTATACTGAATATTATTTTATCTGTTTTGTATAATTCATAAAATATATTATTTTTTGCAGTGCCTCAAGGACTATTATAAAAATTGTCTTGTATAAGCTGGGTAAATTCAACATTTTTTGACCCATCTGATGGATTGGATCTTACCCTTCATTCTAGACAAATGGGAGATCATGATACAATCCTAGCTCTACCATTTACTAGCTGCATAAAAGTGGATAATTCAGTGAAACCTGTTCCCTAGCTAGTCCTCCGTAAAAGGATGATTATAGCCTAATGTTGGGGACTGCCCTACCTGGTTTCAGAAACTGTAAGCCCCCATGGCTAAGGCTGAGGAAAGAGACCTTGGGGCCATAAGCCATTAAGGAGACAAAGCTTATCTTCCTGGTAGGGGCGCTGCCTCTGCCCCCTTTTACTTCACCCTGCTTGGCCCCAGGTGGATGACTGATTAGCCAATGACTGGTAAGATTCCTCAAGGGAGGGATGACCTAAGACAAGCATGGTCACAAAGGGGCCCTCAGGGAAGGAGTTGGGGGGGCTATAGAAAAAGGAAGTGATGGACCCTCGCCCCTGGGCTTTGACATAACCTAAGTCCTCATTCTGTCTGCAAGAACTCTCCTAATCTCTTGGCTGCCTTACTTCCCCTGCCTGACTTAAGCCTGAAAAAATGTCGGAGGGCGGTGCACATCTGTGCTGGAAAGGGCAGGTTCCCCAGGGCGATCAGACCTAAGAAAGAATGCACAAAATCCTGTGAAACCTGCTTTGCTAACAGTGTCCTTAGTGTTCTGATAAGGGTCCAAACATAAAATGAGTTTGTTTCCCAAAGTTTTATGGCCCTTTAGCTATCTGACCCTGACTCAGAATAAGCCTTCAGAGTCCTTTGTATGTTATCTATTGTTTGATCCTTACTGCCTGACAATGATTGATGAGCTTAACCTGTATTTCTGTGCAAAAGCTCACTGAGGAACAGGCTCCTGGCCCTTCTCCTCTGAGAGATCGACCACCTTTCCTCCCCAAGCGGATCATATCTTAGTAGATTTATTCTCATCTGTGGTGGACAAGGTAGGGGGGCAGACGGGCTCTGCGGGCAGAGTGCCCCTACAGCCTTAATCTCAAGAAGTGAAGATTCAGAGAACTAATGCAAGTAAAGTGAATAACAAGGAACATAGTACATGTTCAATAAAAGTTATCACCATTGTCTACTACACCATCATGCAAACCAAGTTAGTTCATTCTCCTTCCTCACCATCTTTATGATCATCTTCTCCACTGTATTCAACTTGCTTTTCTTTAAGTAAAAGTTATTAATTCTTCACTCTCAAGCATTTTAGTTCTCTAATCCTATATTCAGTTAATTTACACATTTAAGTTAATCCTGGGATTCTGTCCCTGTACACATACACCCACTCCTAGTACCTTTAGCTTTCTCTCCATTTGCCTTCTGATCAGGTTGGTCCTTCATAGTCTTGCTCTTGAGGTCATCACAAGTCATATCCAAATTCATTCCAAGAATGAGAAAGTGAAGCAGTCAGGACCTCTACCAAGTGAAAATGTGAGAGCTTTGGCTGGAGTGTTTAAATAGTGACTGCTATCTGACAGAGTGACTCAATCATTGGTAGGAGGAAGGAGAGGCTTTGCTTCATGTTTGCTGACGCAAATTCTTGGGTTATTTCTATTGCAGGCAGGGAAAGTGGTGATTCTGAGAGTATTTCAGGATATTTCACTAAGTGATTTATGAAAGGAAAAACTGTACTTTCCATGAGCATTAGAGGAGAGGAATTTGTACCCAGTCTTCAGGTAAGGAAACTGAAATTCAAATGGGTGAGATACACTGAATTTGTGAAGAAGTGTGCACTTAGACCAGCTTGATTCCAGTGTCCATATTTGCTTGTTTCTCACCATAGTAGGTGATCTCTATGCTGTATTACCTTTTTCTGTGCAGGGTATCTGAGACCAAACTGAAAACAGCTTATTTACCACTTAACGTGTTACTCTATGACACAATTCTATATACCCACAGATACAAAATCTCAGAATGTAACAAATATATTCCAGTCAAATTAGCCTGAACATATCAGTGTTACTTACCTTTATCACTCAAGCCCTACGTATCCCACTCCCCTTGACTAGGAGTGCCAGGAAGCAAGATTGGATCCATCTCTGCATACACCATGGCGACTTTCACATAATTTGAATCTCAGGAAATTGTTTTTAATAATGAATTAATAAATACTGAAGTGATACCACAATGATGAGGCACATTATCAGTCCCCACAGTGACTCATTTATTTCATATCCCATCAATATTCTAGTGGAGTAAAGTGAGACATGTAAGTACACTTGTTGATAAAATGGACATGATACGTATTTCTGGTGAGCACATCATATCCTAGTATTAGTGGCAAAACAGCATCAGATGTTACCAGCGTTGGGACCTCAGTTCTTGAGTTTGGCAAAGGAAGAATCAGAGCTAAGGAATTCAAATTATAAGTGAAAGTTTATTTAGAAAATTATAGAGGTAGTGGATGTGAGCCAGCGGGGATGTGTCAGCTCAAGAAACAAGTTAGAGGAAAGAGGAGGGTCCTGGGAACTTCAGAGAGAGAGGGGCAAAGGTAATGTGCCTGGGGGGAAGAGGGGGAAGGGAAAGGTGTGGTGTGCTACAGAGGGGAGGAGCTCCTGCTGGGTCATTCGTCTTAAGGTTTTTATCTGTTTTCCAAAGGCCAAAGGCAGGAATTCTAGGGGAGGTTTTAGGAGAGGATCTCAACAGAATATTCATCAGCTTTATGCTGAAGTGACAAGAAGAGACTTATTTCCAGACTTCATCTGTCCTTGAGAATGGCTGACACAAATTGTACTAACTAGACTTCTGTTATCTTTCTGAGTAGGGTGATTTAAGCTATTTACCCTCCGAGTGGGATGAGGTGTAAACCATTTACTCTTTTTAAGTGTCCTCGGTTAAGGAGCACAGGATTTTGTGATTTACTAGGTGGCTGTAAACTGGTTGGCCATTTAAGTATGTCTCAGTTTTTCTATTGTCCTGGCTTACTCACCTGTCTGACTAGTATATAATATAGTTTATGGATTATGGTGGTAAGAATTATCTCAAAAGGATATATGTGACTATATTTAAAGCACCCAAAGATACACACAGCACCAGGAAGAATTGTATTATTTTTTAAAAGATTTTATTTATTTTAGAGAGATGGGGAAGGGAGGGAGAAAGAGAGGGAGTGAAACATTAATGTATGGTTGCCTCTAGCACACCCTATAGTGGGGATATGGCCTGCAACCCAGGCATGCACCCTGACTGGGAATCAAACCAGCAATGCTTTGGTTCGCAAGCCTGTGCTCAATCCACTGAGCTATATACCAGCCAGGGCCACAATTCTATTCTTGAGAGGAGGCTTGAGATTGAGCTAGATCTCTCGCTTGTTTTTTTAGGTTGTAAGTAAATATTTCTTTTAATTTTTAATTTTTTAGAACTACATATGAAATGTTTATTTCATTGTTAGTACTTTTAATATTTAAAAATTTGAGAAGATTCCTATATCTATTTCTACTAGAGAGATGTCATATTATGTCTGTTAACCATTCGTACTTTTTCTTTTGTGATTTTGTGGTTATGTCCTTAGTATGTTTTTCTAATGGTGTTCATGTTTCCTTTTTTAAAATACTATTTAAGTCGTTATAGTTGTTTCCACTTTTCTTATCTTCTCTGCCATCACCCAGCCTCACCCTCGCCCCACCCCCAGCCAGTCCCCACATTGTTGTCACAGCAGTGAGTTGTGTACGCACAAATGCTCTTTGGTTAACCCTTTCACCACCTTTCTTCCCTCCCCCCACCCCCTCCTTTCCCTCAGCTGTCAACCTGTTCTATGTATCTAAGCTTCTGTGGTTTTCTGGTTTCTTAGTTTATTGCATCCATCAGATTCCCCTCATAAGTGAGTAGATCTCTCAGACTTCTGATATTCACCTCCACACTTTAACAACAAGACTCGAGAGAGCATAAGCATCCATCTTCGGAGGGGTCAACACTCATAGAAGTCACACCAAGTAGTTCAGGGCCTGATAATGAGCTCTATAAATCCTGTACGTACTTCAAATATAATACATTTTTAAAAAAATCTTCTCTACTTAGCATCTCCAAGTAGAATTATCATCATCAATTTCTTTTCTCCCCTTATTTAATATATCTAGCAGTGTTTATATCGATTTTCAATTCCATTAATGTTATTTCACCTCACCAACTAAATCACAAGTCCTTTAATAGTAAAGATAGACCCCTTTATATTACGAAAATTCATTCTTTTCTCCCAGTCTGGCATACCATAAAAATTGTGTAGTATTCTGCAAAGAATAGACAGTTAATATGTGAGATTCTTAACTGTAAACACATATCATAAGCTGGATTTTTTTGACTACAAAGAAATTTAACAGAAATCTATTTTGGTTCCTTTATTTTGAGGAAGTGGAACAGAAGCTCAGAAAGTTTAGGTGGTTTGCTGAATAACTCTTTTTTATAAGATGCCAGACAAGAGCTTGGCTCATAGTTTTTTCCATTATGTCAGTTAATTGAAAACAAAAACATAGGTGATGGCTGAGGTAGTATAAATTCAGTATGAACATCTCTTGAAATAACTCAGTGAGAGACTTTTCAGATCCCCGAGGCAGAGATAATGTGCTCTCTGGAAGACTTTAACAGTACAGTGTGAGGTAGAGAACACCCAACCAGGGTCACCCTCAACCTTTTTCTGGCTTCCCTCAGCTAGAAGTTCATATGGAGGAGCCACAACATGGAGAGTTCGACAGTTGCCATCTTCTGGGTGATCTGGCTCCTCAGAACAGCCTTTTTATGCCTTTTCCTGTTCAAGTCTGGTAGAAAAATTGGGT
Source organism: Tonatia bakeri (assembly GCA_004024845.1). Lineage (NCBI taxonomy): Eukaryota > Metazoa > Chordata > Mammalia > Chiroptera > Phyllostomidae > Tonatia > Tonatia bakeri. The sequence goes on from PVIA01001813.1 coordinate 21,710, forward strand.
TGCTCTATTCATTTGGGGTAAAACTTATCTAACAAGACGCTTGCCATTTTAGCCATTTTCAGGGATACAGTTCAGTGGCATTGAGTGCATTCACATTGTTGGGCAGCCATCACACTTCATTCCCAGAACTTTTTCATCTTCTCCAACGGAAGCTCTGGACTCATTAAACGGTAACTCCTGTGATGGCTATTTTTGTGTGTGGACTTCTCTGGGCCACAGGGTGCCCAGATGTTTGGTCAAACATTGTTCTGAGTATTTCTTTGAGTACATTTTGGGGTAAGATTGATATTTTAATGATGGGAGTAAAGCACACCTCCATCCTTAGTGTGACAACTGGGCCTCATCCCATCATTTCAAAGCCTAAATAGAACAAAAAGGCTGACTCTTCTCCAAATAAGTAAATTTCTCCAGCAGACGGCCTTTGGATTGGAACTGTGTCATTGGTTTTCCAGGGTCTCAGATTTGCCAATCTCTATAGTTGCACAAGTCAATTTATTATAATTGATCTCTTTCTCAGTATACACATCCTATTGGTTCTGTTTCTCTGGAGGACCTTAACTAACAAAACGCCTCTCTCCTTCTTTCTCCCAGCTCCTGGACAGCACCATTCTATTCTCTGTCTCTATGAATGTGCTACTGTAGGTACCTTACATAAGTGAAAGCATGGGATGTTTATCCTGTTGTATCTGATTTACTTCACTGAGCATGATGTCTTCAAGATTCATCCAAATTATAGTATGTATCAGAATGTTCTTCTTTTTGAAGACTAAATAATATTCTACTATATATACAGACCACACTTGGTTTATCCATTCATTCATTGATGGATATACTGGATTTCCCCTGTTTTTAAAGATCCAGGGGGGTAATTCCATAATCCTTGTGTGACAGATAGCTCAGAAGACTTGACAGACTTTAAGTGGCTCCCATTATCCCTGCCACTTCCCCACCTCATGGTCATGCCCTTGTGTAACTTCCTCACTTTCAATGTGGGTGCAATTTGTGTCCGGGAGTGTGACAAAGGTGATGGAATATATGTGGTCTTGTATACATGATTACATATGGTAGAGTTTGTCTCCCTCTTCTCTTTCTCTGCCTGGATTTAAAGAAGCAAACTTACATGAATACCACTACCAGGAAGAAATGAATTTGATAGAAAGAGCTTGGAAGTGTATTCCTCTCTAGTTGCACCTTCCTATGAGAACACAGTCCGCCAAACATCTTGATGGCAGCCTCGTGAGTCCCCAAGGAGAGAACTCGCCTAAGCTGTGCCCGCACTTCTGACTTACAGACAGTGTGAGATAATGCATGGTGTTTTGCAATTGCTGTTCATATAATTTGTGGTAATGAATTACAAAGCACATAACACTAATACTCCAGTGACAAACTTCATCCTCCTATTTTGTTAAACTTTCTTAAACTTAATCTTGTTGCTGACTTTCAAGACTCTGAAGTGGCCACTTAATACTCAGGCTGAAGAACTGGCTCATCTGCTAGAGACACTTTGCAGTGGAGGGATTGCAAAATGGGACTGGATTCTTCTACCATATTATTCATTTTTGAAGCCAAGATTGTTGCTCACTGCTCAGCTCTTCATAATTCATGCTTGATGCTTCAGAGTAATAATAGTCCTGGCCTCTATTTCACCAAGGCACAGAGAGGAAGGGAATCTGGTCACCCAACTAAAGCAAGGTCAAAAGGAGAATATTCAAAGGAGCCAGGACTAAGTAATTCTTTAGCCCCACTTGTTACAGCTATTGTATAACAATTCCCTGAAGTGTAGGTGAAAAGGCCTGTGTGCATGTGCCCTCCATTGGTTCCACTCCAAGTCCTTAATGACCTGTGTATAAGCTAATGATTCACAAGCTTAATAGATATGAGATTGTGTAGGATGATAACAAGATCAGTCCCCTTTTCCGCAGCTACCTGCCCCGCCATTGTGTACCTTCTTCAGTCTTCCCTCTTGTATGCGGCTGAGTTCAGAGCTAAAATTGTCACTTCCATTAGGGGAAACAAAAATCTTATCTCTCCAGAAAATAATCCAGTGAGGTAAAAAAAAAAAAAAACAGTGGCACTAGTAATTCCAAGAAAAGTAGCTAGGAGGCCATTAACAGAATCTTATTTTGTTCAAACCTATAAAGAAGCTGTAGGGCAAAAAGTTGATGGTAATCACATGGCAGGAGAGTGCTCTGGAAGGGAAAGAAAGTCATGTTAATTGGCAAACCTGTTTGTGCAGGTGAAGGCAGGCATGATTGGGAGAATAGATGGCCAGGATAGCAAGGGAAACTATCCATGAATTGAAATGTCAGAAAAGGTAAAACATGGTCATGGTAATAATGATAAGCATGGAGGACATCAGTTATCCACGAAGGTGAAGGTCATTGGCAAAACTTGGTGGAAATCAAGGTCATCATAGTTAACACTTATACAATGCTTATCAGGATGATTATATGTATTTTACACACATTAACTTGTTTAACCTCCATGAATCTATGAAGGAAGATCATCATTATTATTATCACCCTGTTTTATATATAATGAAACTTAACCAACAGAGAGATGTAATAACTTGCCCAATATAGCACAGCTAGTAAATGAGAAAACATGTATTTAATCCCAGAAAACCAAGCTGGATTCTTAGCCATGATGCACTACTGTCTTGCTGACAAAAGAAAGAGAAAGGAAGGGTGAATGATGCTGCCCATGTACATGGCAAGAAATATTATAGTCAAAATGCCTTTGTGTCTTAGATTGTATTTTCTCCATAAACAAGATCTAGGGCAGGTCAAGTGGACATTCCACTCCTGTTTTGTGAATGAGAAAATTAAGGATGGGAAAAACGACATAATGACTTAGTGCAGGGCCTAGATCAGAGTTCTGCTCTCCTTTTCCTATGAAATACCTCTGACCTTTGCCAAGCTTCCTGCTGAAATTTGAAAAGTACCGTTCACCTAACACCAACTTTCTTACCTTTTTTTTTTAAGGAAAAATATGGTGCTGTTCAGTAGTTTTGGAACTGACTGGTTTCAAATCATTAATGTCACATTAGGCCTTTCTCTCACTGTTTGATTTCCTTAGTTAAGCAAAGAATTAAGTTTATATTCTCCGTCCTCCCACATTGTCATGCTGTGTGAGGGCTCTTAGAATCAATCCCACTCAACAGTTTCCCTTAAAAAGGGATCTGAAAGGCAGTTTTATTCCATTTGTATGAAATAAATATATCTTTATAAATTAATGTCTAAGTTTCTAATGAAATACTTTGTGTTAAAAATTTTCAATACTGAGTATTAAGTAAAAGATTACCAACTTAGGTACAAATGTCATTTAAATGACATTTATTTGTTCCTGTAGATATGTTTCTTTACAAACATTCTATGATTCTATGCCTTTTCACATGTGCTTAGTTTTACTCTTAACTTAGATTTTATTTGCAAGAGAGAAGTATTTTTAAACCCAGTTTGTTTTTTTAAATATGTCTGTCTGACTTATGTGTTTCAATGGGAATTTAAGTCAGAGTGGAGGGGGATTTCATGGACAGGACCCAGAAATTCTAATCTCTAAATCTGCTCTCTGCAAAGATGGGATGGATTTCCAGTTCATTTGGCAAATTCTCAATCCTACTCCAATGATTGGAAATAAATGACCCAGAACCAGGAGAGTTGATTATCAACAGCGAAGGGGGGTGGTTTCAAAGAGTAAGAGAGGAGGGCTGATCACATGAAGGATGAGCGAATGGAGTTTGGCAGGGTGCGTTTCAACCTTCAACAGTCACCCTGGTGTGCTGTGGTGAAGAACCAGGAGTGTCACTTCTTTTCTGATGGAGAAGAGCTGTCTGCCTTGGATCCTCCTCCAAGTCAAGTTTTTCACCACTGCCTAGAAAAATATTTAATTTCGAGGACTGATCTGTCCACCTTGAATGTCTTCCTTTTGTGGGCAGTGGCAGAAACTTAGTGACACGTAGAAAGGATTAAGAGTAAAAGGAAAGAAAAGACCAAGGAAGCAAATGTGGAGACCGTAAAACCAGAAATAGAAACAAAGAAAGAAGCCAGGATGAAAGAGATAGGAAAGACGACAGAAATTAAAAGCCCAGGGGAATAAGAGGAGGGGGGGGGAGGGAATAGTGATTTACTGCTAAGTTTCTCTCCTAAGTTCTGTAGGTCAAGAAGTCAGACAAGGCACAGAGCATGGAACGGAGGTAGGAGACGCCCGGTGAGCAATACTCAAGAAGCAGGAGCTCAGCCTGATGGGAGTGAAAGTCCACACTATCTTGGCCTCTGTCCTGGTGTATTTCATCCAGGTAAGTTGTGAAAATACAGAAATAAAGTTTCTGTTTTTTTCCTCAGATAAACCAACTCTTAGAAGAATCTGGGGGGAAAGGAATGAGGGGGAAAGACATACATAAAACCAAGGGGGTAGTGGGAAATGAGTAACTGAAATGTTTCCTCAGTGTTGTCGGGTGACATAGTGTGGGTGTGATGAATGACATCAGTGAAACAGGACAGATATCAGGACGACCATAGACATAAGTAGGATAGCTCCAGCAACTCGGAAGTGCTGCTTCTGAATGTATATTTTTCTCTTTTAGCATCTTATCACCCATCTCTCAAATTTCCAAGTAAATTATCACAACTAGCTATGTAATTCTCCTAAACAGAGTTTCCCACATCAGCCCTAATACTATTCTTGAAGTTTGTAGGGCCCTCCAGATCAGAAATGAGCTAAGAGGGAAAATGCTTCAAAGATACTTGGGATCTTTTATTTCTTCCCACTAAAATGCGGAAGCCCCTGAGTAACTAACTCTTTAACTGGGAAAGGGGTCACTGGCCTGAGGGATTCTGGACAATTATCAAGGGGAAGTTTACAGAGCTATGAAATCTATGAAGAAGGAGAGCAAATGAAGAAACTGCCCGCTAGCAGGTTCCTGTACAGCTCCCAGGAGGGAGGGGGCTATCAGTCTCACTTCCTATTTACCAGTTAAACTAATTTCTGAAAATCCATTTCTTTTTTTTCATTATTGCATCCTTTTCTCTCCCTTGACCTTCCCTTCCTTTTCTTTTCTTTTTTTCTTGTATTTTTGCAACAGGCTTGAAACAGGCATTTTATCTTCTGAGAAATTTAGGCATTTTCAGCCTTTAGTCAAGAAAATGAAACAAAGTACCAAGGCTGGGTTGAAGAAACATAATTTGTCATGCTAATGGCCAACTATTTTAAACTGAAACAAAACCCCGAGGTCCTCAAATGTTATCAGTGGAGGAAGACGGCTGTTAATCTTTTTGCAAAACCCTTTCTGATGTCATGAGTATGTGTGTGTCCACCCACCCACAAAATCCTAATAAGCATAAATCTGTCACTTTTAGAGGACTTTTGTGGTCTTTGTTGTTGATTTTGTGAAATATTGAGTCTTTCAAGTTATTGGAAGAGAGTAGCTATTCAATAAGTAAGTCTTCCTCCTCCTTATTCTCTCGTATAGTGAGTCATTGATGAACTGAGGGATGAAAAGGAGCAGTGGGTTAGAATTCAATTTGCCCTGGGAAAGAGTTAGGAAGGCAATAACAACACCCTAGGCTCAAGGAGCAGATCAGGAAATTTCTGCAACAAACAAATTGATATAAATGTTGCCTCTCATTCACAAAGGCAGTGATGCTTAGCCCCACCACCACCCAAAAGAAAAAAGAAGAAGAGAAAAGAAAAAGAAAGAAAGAGAGAGAGAGAAAGGAAAGAAGGAAGGGAGGAGGGAGGGAGAGAGAGAAAGAGAAAGAAAGAAAGAAAGAAAGAAAGAAAGAAAGAAAGAAAGAAAGAAAGAAAGAAAGAAAGAAAGAAAGAAAGGGAAAAAGAAAGAAAGAAAGAAAAGAAACAGATTAGAAATTTGCTCTTCTAGGTTCTCCCCACTCAAATGTAGCAGTTCATAGGCATGGAAGAGATGAAAACAAGTAGTCCTAAACATGGCTGACCTTATGACCTTGTCCTTGTATGTATCTTGCCCTCACCAGCTGACCCGACAGCATAGTCATGAGGGACTGATAGGCTGCTGGGCAGAGATGATCAGACCATTTCCCTGTCTGAGACCATTTCCCTGTCTGAGACTATTTCCCTTCCTACAGCTTCTTCCTTGGGCAAGATGTGAAGAGAACTGTGTCAGTCCTGAACAGTAAGTATCTGAGAGTCCAAATTAGGAGGAAGGAGAGACAGACATAAACATCAATACACAGAATAGGGTCAGATGTCATCAGATATCTGTGACTTCCCTTATTTCTACTTAAATGGGCATCAGTTTATTTATCTCACAGACTGATTACCCTAAAAAAGACATGCATATGAGTCATTCTAGTACTCAAAATAATACTGCTGATAGCATTTTCTTCCAAAGCCAATCATCGCATCACAGCAGCAGACTTAATCTCAATTTGTGTAGTCATGGAGATGTGCAGTAGACTTTCTTACTCTTGTGTCTCAGTGACTCATCAAGACAGATTGGATTCAATATCTTAGTCACAGGCAGATAGATACATTTGGGTGATTTCCAAAGATGCATCACCACTTCAAATCTAAAAAGCATTTTCTATTTTTAGGGCATGTTAATATTTATTACAGACTTTAGTTATTACTTTGAAATAGTCCGTAATGTAAACCTGTCACAATTAAGTCTTATGTAGGCATGGAGGACATAGATAAAAAGGAAAAAAAAATCATCCAGTTGGAGGTAAACCAGTAAAAAAAAAATCAAGGACAGTTTGGATAAAAGACTTACTCAGGCTGAAGGAAAACAGATATTGAGCCATGGGAAGGGTTTCCCAATAGCCAAGTATGTTACACCCAAGGGAAATGGGGATGGCCGTGGTTCCTTTCATGGCATCTCTGAGGTTTTAGACATCACCGCAGGAAGTCATTTTTAACGGAATCAGAACTGTAATGTTGTAGCACTAGAAAGGGCTTTGAACAAATGGGGAATGTGAGAAAACCCAGAGGAGACATTGTTCAGTGAAGAGCCCAACTGTATGCTCCACACTGTGCAACCTAAGGGAAGATGTAGGATGCACTTCAATCCATTTCAGTAGATCAGTATATCAGAAAGCACTATTAAATTTACTCATCTTTAAAAGTAAACATTTTTCTCCCCTCCCCTTCCCATTCCTGAGCTTATCCTATACCCCTTCTCACATGCAATCCATATTTTTTATCCCTATAGAGAAAATTTATGACCATGCTAGTTAATTCAGAATATTTACTTAGTTTTCATCATGGTGAAGTTGGTTTCTACATTTTCCCCCTGTTTTGTTTGGCCTCTGCCATGATGTATATCAGTTTTGATTCTTAATGTGAAAATTTGAGACCTTTTTTATGGTGGGAGTTTTTATGGTTTTTTGGTGGCCCTTTTTTCCCCCAACAACTTGCAAAACATAAATTACAAAAGTTGTTGTATTGCTTTCATACTTGTAACTGAAATTATCTTTATGTTTAAATTTACTGACTTCACACATATACAAACATTAAGTTTCACATCCACTTTCAAACTCACTATCTGTACACTTGCATTAGAAGTTCTTTCTTGGTAACTGTCATCATACTTTTTACATTTTCTGTTAATACTATTTCATGATCACTACTTTGGTCTATCTTAAAGTGACTTACAAAATGATTTGCACAATCCATCTGTAGCATAAAACTATTGAAAACACCCCATTACACGATAGATTCAGCTGGTTACATTTAAGTCGATATAACCTCTGATGCTTTTGTTACAAGAAGGTATCATAATAGACATTGACTATATTTTTGTTGCAAAAAACTTTGTTCTTTCTTCATAGTTGCCTGACCACAGATTGGGTACATCTCTGGTATATATGGTAAGTTTTAGCTATTATAACCACAAAGACATTAATAACGGACTTTATTTTTCTCAGAGGTATATATGTTTTTTAGTTTTTTTAGTTTTAAAATATTTGACAGCAGGAAAAAATATATGTGTGCAACAGCCAGCCTACTTAACTGGCATCACATGGAATAATGATACTTTTCCTCATCACTACCCTATGTGACAATATGCCAGGATTTCCTATTTCAATACCACCTCCCTGGCCACATCAACAGATTATTGTGTACATTCTCAGATCAATTCCAGCAGTAGCCTGTAGAGATTACTTCAGTAAAGTGAAAAGCAGCCCTTCAAACCACATGAAATCTCTTGCTAATTGTTCAACAGATTGACTTAGTCTTGCTGACAAAATAAGGAAGTATATATGTGAAGTGAAAGCCTTGGAATTAAAAACCTTATAATTACTCCATAAAATATTCACACAAGAATCAAAATGCAGACATGGAAGACTGATTGTGCCAAGGTTGGGAAACAAAGCAGACCCCAGGGTCCTCACTGCCCCCGGGGCTCCTCGCAGGTTGCTGGTGGTTATTGGTGCGCTGCTTCTCCTGTGTGGCCTGACTTCGGTGTGCTTCCGCTGCTGTCTGAGTCGCCAGCAAAGTGGGGAAGATGAGGGCCGGCCGCCCTACGAAGTGACGGTCATCGCTTTTGATCATGATAGCACTCTCCAGAGCACGATCACTTGTGAGTATGCTCATAGTATATGTGGGAAGTGAACCGAGGTTTAAACAAATGATTAGGATGGCACAGTGGTACAAAAACACTAATTGGGTACCAAAGATTCTAGAACTCAGAGTGATTTGATTCACCAGAAACCTGACAATGCAGTGGCCTGGGCTCTCACGAATGCTGTGTTCACAAATGTTGGTCCCGGCTGATGATAGAGGGAAGGGGAAATGAAGGGCTGGAGACAATGCCGGAAGTGTTTTGTAAGAAGAATTACCCAGTCCATATTTATTTTAAGCTCTGACCATATCCCTTTTCAAAAAATAACTTGGATTTTGTAAAAACCTATATTTTCTATCTATATTTTTATATATTTAGAGAAGTTCGTCATGTGTACTCTCAGTTGTTTATTCTCCAAGTCTTGATTCACTGAGTATGAGCCCCAATATCCCTTTGATGATCATAAGACATTTTATTTTCTCCTGGTCTCTTCTTTATATTGTATCCTTTATTAATATTGAAGAGTAAATACCAGGCAGAACTGCACGTGGCAAAACACTTGTGATATTTATTTTGCAAAGAGAATAACGTTTCCTGCCTCCCAGTTCTCACAGTCATTTTGAGAGAAGATAAGTAAGACAAAAATAAATATTTCAAAGGAGTGTGCAGCCTCAGTGGATTGGTCTAAAAGGTTGTCAATCTAACAAGGGTGAGAGATGGGAGCACAATTTCAGTTATTTGAGGATACCAGAGGAGACAGAATCTTCCAGCAGAAAATGAAATTGGTTTCTAAGCAAGCTTCACAGGATTTTTCACAACATCTGTGGCAAAGGCTGACAGTGAGTTTGGACACTTGTTAAGAATAAAGGGAAATTGTGTTGTAAGTCTGAGTTCTGAGGATGTAGAGTTTACTTTAGCTCTATTCCTTCTTCCCTCACCAGCCCTGCAGTCAGTGTTTGGCCCTGCAGCTCGGAGGATCCTGGCGGTGGCCCACTCCCACAGCTCCCTGGGCCAGCTGGCCTCCTCCGGGGACACCCTCCCTGGGTATGAGGAAGCTCTTCACATGAGTCGCTTCACCGTTGCCAGGTGTGGGCAGAAAGCACCTGACCTACCCCCAGTGCCAGAAGAAAGGCAGCTGCCTCCCACGGAAAAGGAATCTCCTCAAGTAGAACCCTCTTCAAATTGATGGGAACTTTGGTTTTATAAATAGGGTGGGCTATCCTTACAGTCGGCAAAGGTAGACAAGGGGAACTTTTTTTTTGCTAACTTTCAGAAGATTTGGGATGACCTCTAAACACCATTCAGTGGGAAAGCTGGATTCCAAGTCTTCATTTCCAGCCACATATTTTTTTCTGGTGTGGAATGCTCTAATCAAGAACTTTCATTCTTTATCCAATACCAAAATTTGCAGCTAACCTCTAGCAATGCTGACTACTACCAAACCAGAAAAGCATCAAAGTTGCTTGAATTCCTTCAACTATTGAGTTCCTTTACCCAAAGGACACTGCGAGTTTCTCTGCTCTCCCAGCTCATAGATAGAATACACTTGAGGAGAAAGACAGTTGTAAGCATTAATGTACCAAATTCACATTTTCTCTTGAGAGAACACTGACTGTTATACTCAATGACAGTGATAATCTTGGACATAACGTAATACTTAACTGGCTTACAGGTATGGGATAAGAGAACACAGTATATACTGAAGTGCCAAATATGGAGGTCTTTCTCTCATGCTGGTCATACCTACTGGTGGTCTTGGACACAGTGCATAGTGCAGTAACAGTTCTATTCCTTTTTCCGTTCCCATGCCATAAACACACACATGCACACACATGCTTGTTCTTGCACACACATATACCCTTTTCTAACTGTGAACGAATAGCATTGCTTTGCTTCTCTCCTCCTTCCTGTTTTGACCACTTAAAGCCAAGTGTCTGTAGTGACAGACACTAGTCTGTAGTGGTGACATTTACTGCCATCTAGCGTAGCCATAATAGAAATGCATTCTCCTATTGGAGGCAATTTGCACTCCTCTCCAGCTCTGACTGAACTAAGCCTGGATGAGATCCTCCCCAAGGCACCATCCTGTTGAGTAATGTTAACCTTTCCACCTAACATACCACATCTAAAATGCACCACTATATTTGGTGAAAAACTGCTCACAGTGACCTTAGATAATTCAATGAAATCTTTAAAGCACAGTTTTCTCATCTGTAAGATAGGCAGGCGATAGTAATACCTCACAGGTTTGTTGCAAGGATCAAATAAGCTAAATATATGTAACAAGATTTGTAAAGTAGTATGAGCATGTATTTTTGTTATTCTTGATACTGATGTCTAATTTTTACTCTGCCTGCTATGATTTTACTGAAAATTATGTTCTGATTTGTCCTTTTGCTGTGTTATTGCTAAGTCATACCTGAAGTAGCTTTGTTTCATCAATAATATTTGTTAATCGAGGTAAACAACTACAGAAATGTGATTCCTCTTAATATGCTCTGTGTAGGGGTAATGAACAGATTTATTAGAAAACTTTTTTAAAGCAATTAGCTCCAATACACAGGGAGACATTGCAGAGCCTGGGGATGGCTGATTCATGCAGTGCCTCATTAAATATATTTTTTGGAGGAATGCTCACTCACCCCAGCCAGAGGGAAAATTTTCCAAATATAACTTGCTGGTGATCTGCATTTATCCTGAGTCATTTATCAAATTGCCCCTGGGAATTGTTGAAATGCATGACTCATTAATAGCACCTGAGGTGGCCTTGTTTTGCCACTGCACATGAATCACTTCATCACCACACATTCCATAAAATACTCTTGGCTTAATTGTCCTGCAAGACCATAGTCATAAAGAAGTTAAAATGTTGTCAGGTATAAAAAGATCTTGGATACTCACTTCAGCAGCACATAGGCTAAAACTGGAATGATACAGAGATTAGCATGGCCCTCCGTGCAAGGATGACTCACAAGCTGGTGAAGTGGTTCATATTTTTATAGATAAACAAAAATAAAAAGATCTGGGAAGAAATCTTGTCTTGTTCTAAAGAGATCTCTCTGCCCCACCTCTCCCTGCCCCTTTGTACTTCTCTTCGGCGACGTGGAGTTCCCACATGTCACCATTCCATTCTGTCACCAGCTAGTAGCACTCCTTGGCTTCATTTCTTTATCTACTCAGTGTAAGACAACAGGTAATCAGCTCAATCACTTTCGCCACTGTTCTCAAAATATTTTAACCCCTTTAAACTTTCCTCACACCTATTATTCAAACTTTAAATGTTGGTTCAGTGAAGCTAACTGATTTTTCCCCAAAACCTACACTGCTGTGAAGAGCTGCGGAAAATCTCTCAACTCTGTTGATTGAGGTCATTTACAAGGTCATGGTGTCCAACACTCCTGAACCATTTACCATTTCTTCTAGATTTTTCTTTAGTTATTTTCCCATTCCTTTCAGTGGTAATTCAAATTCCAATGTCTCTCTTCAAACTTCACACCCCATAACCTACTCATTAATTCTGGAAATGGAATTTGTCCTAATTGAGAAAGAAAATCAAAGCTTTCAAATATCTTCCTAGCTCAAGGCTACAACCCCTGTGGGTCTGTACCTCTCCTTTCCTCTTCCTTCTGGTCTCAATGAAATAGATTTCTTGCCTGATTCCCAATAATAACACTTCTAATTGTGCTTTGTATTACCTTGATTCAACAGTTTATGTGTTCAACAGGTATTATTTAGGAAATCGTACTAATAGTGCAGAGGCAGCTGCGGGTATAAAAGTGTGTAAGAAATACAGGCATCTGACTCCTGGTCCTCACAGAGCTTAAGAAAGCAAAAATAAAATGATTGCAAACACGAACACTATAAAGAACTCTCGAGAAAGGCAGAGTGATGGAAGCGCATGTTCAAAGATACAGTAGAGTTTGGTAAATTTGAGGAAATGAATAAAGAGAGAGACTAGAGTAGCTAATTCAGTGAACTCAGAAGGAATCTGCAGAAGTGGAGCCTGAGAGAGAGAAGGGCCCTTGAGGGCCAGGAGTCATCACTATATTTCACATGCATTAATAAACCATTAAAGGATTTTAAATTAAGGTGCAATTTGAAGTCAGTGTAGAAGATGGAGCAAGGTTGTTCATAGATCAGCTGAGTCCTCCTGTTTCTGTTCTCAAGTTGTGAGGGCAGAAAAGATCACCCATGTGCCTGCATTTGCACATGCCTCCCACTGACAGACAAAGTCCAAGCCTTCCAGGGAAGCCATAGCCCAGGACTCACCCTGGCATGGCCTCCCCACTAACAGTCCAGCATGGGTGGTCTGAGGTCAGTTTTGCACCTGGCCAGGTACTGTGGGTGCTCCCTGCATGTCTGGCATAACCCCTCCCCACAAGCCTTCTTGTACCTTCACTTCCATTCTCATGCCTACCCGCCGCCCACCTTCTCACCCTTGGATTCCTTCTCTTTTGCTGCCATGCCCGCCATCTGGCCCTGTTTAATGTGAGCAGGTTGATCCACGTTGGGGTTGGAAATCAGCTTTCTGTAGAGCCTGGGCAGCTTCAGGCAAGATGTTCTTTTCTGTCCATGAAAGGGGCCTGGTTCCCCAGATTACTGGGTGGCAACAGTGATCTCAAGATTATTCTGGATCTTGGTGGTATGGAACTCCTTTCCCTCCTTGGCGGAGAAAGACTCTGGGTCTTCATTGACCACCTGTTGCTCCTCCATGGCCTGGGTTGAGCTCAGCAATGACAGTGACCTATAGCCAGTTTGGGGGCCTCAAGCCCTGTTTGGTCCTAGTTGCTGCAGCTCTGTCTGTCTGATTTATATTTTCATGATCCCTTTCCTTTCAGATAGTATATGATGAAGTCACAGAGCCCTAAGCCTTTGCTTCATGCTAATTGTGAAGAGCAAGACCACTTTTGTGGGAGCAATTAACATCCAATTTCATAATGTCCCACTCAATGAGGGAAAATGGTACCTACTAGGAAATGGTATAATTTGACCACTGTTGTGAAAATGTGCATTATTCATTCCCTGCTTATGTTTTTTCCACTTCTGACCCTTTCTATCACAAGCAGGATTTTTGTTGTTAAAGATAGTGTAGTGTATTAAGGACACAAGGAAAAGAAACCAGAATCAGTCTTTCGTAGTTAGTTATTATCACTAATTTTTCACTCATTCTTTAGAATTTGTTCTCCTTAAATAGAATGCTTACTGTATAGAATTCAATACATAAAGTAATAAAAGGACATTTAATTTAAATACATCTTTTAAATCACACATATGTTCACACTTTGTTTGAATTGTGTGCCTAAAATTAAAAGCAACATGTTTAATATATTTTCAGAGAAACACAGGAAAGTAAATTAATTTCATCAAGTAATTTAATACATATATAGGTATCTGCAATAGATTTTTAAAATTTGAATTCTTTCTTTTGTTTCCCTTGCCTAGGGAAGCATACCAGAAAAAAACATTGCTACCAGCAATGTTCAAGATGTAACTGCCTATGCTGTCTCCTACGGTTTTCACGGTTTTGGGTCTAACATTTAAATCTTTGATCCATTTTGAATTTATTCTTGTGTGTGGTTTAAGAAGGTGTCCTAGTTTCATTTTTTATATACATATCTGCCCAATTTTCCCCAAACCATTCATTAATAAACTTTCATGAACCCATTGTATGCACTTACTTTCTCTGTCACATATTAATTGTCGGTTTATAAAAGTGTGGCTTTCCTTCAGGGTGCTCTATTTTGTCCCATGGATATCTGCAACTGTTTTGATGCCAGTTCCTTGTTGTTTGCATTACTATGGCCTTATAGTATAGTTTGATGTTGTATACTGTGATTCATACAACTTCATTCTTCAAGGTCACTGTTACTATTCAGGGCATTTTGTGGTTCCGTATATATTTTTGAAATATTTGTTCTAGTTCTCTGAAATACATCATAGGTGTCTTAATAGGAATTGCATTGGACCTACAGATTGCTTTGGATACTATGGGAATTTTAAGGGTGTTAACTCCTCCTATTCATGAACATGGCAGGTGCTTCCACTGATTTGTAACTCCTTCAATTTCTTTCTTCAGAGCTTCATAATTTTCTGAGTGCAGGTCTTTTATATCCTTGGTGAGATTTATTCCTAGGTGTTTTATTTATTTTGATACAACTGCAAATGGTATTTTTTTCTTAGTTTGCCTTTCTGATTGTTCATTTTTGGTGTATATAAATGCAACTGATTTTGGTATATCTATTCTTTATCCTGCTAGCTTAAGGAATTCAGTGATCAGTTCTAGTAGTTTTTTGTAGAATCTTTAGGGTTCTCTATATACAGTATCCTGTGATTTTCACATACGCTTGTCTGCTTGTTGAATCACATGTGTGTGGTCTAACAGGTGGGATCCTGGATGCAGACAGTTGGGCCACATGTCTCAGGTGAGAGGATTCCTGAGGTCCTTACCTGTTGGCACCACTTTAGCAGCTGCTCAGCTTCCCTCCTGTGTGTCGACCCAGATTGGTGCATCCTATTCCTTCTCCATGGATGTTAGTGTTTTTTACCAGTTCCCAGCTGTTTCATCAGTGCTCTGATGGGTAGTCTGGAAAATGCATCTGTGGAAACTTGTGCAAGAATTTCTGTTGGGTAGCCCCCTAAGGTGAGCACTTTCCAGTGAAGGTGAGCACCTGTGAAACGTGCACAGGTGCTGCACACTGTCCTCCCAGAAGAGGCACCTTTCCCTTTTTCTCTGCAGGGGCCTCTGCTGGGGCCTCTGCTTCCTCACTCTGTGCCCAGGGCTGGTTGCCGCCAGATCAGGAGCCTGCCATTCAGATGGTGACAGTGCTCTTTCCCGAGCGTTAACAGTGTGTGGATCCCCATCAGGAAGCTCAGGAACCTGTGACATGTAGTGTCATGAGCACTGCCACTCATTGGAAGTGCACACACTTGTCCCTTGTCCCTTTGGAAAGCACAGACTTTTGAGAGTTTGTTGCATGTTAGGGATGTTGAAACTCTCTCTGGCCTTGGAGTATGATGAATATTTTCCAGCCTTTGGTTTGTGTTTCCAGAATTCTGCATTTTTCTCATTTTTTGTTTGGGTCACAGGAAGAGCCAGCCATTGCCTGCCTGGCTTTCAGCCCTGCAGACAAAATTAGCCAAGAGGTCTCTACCTCGGCATTATGCACACATTGCCCAAAGGGCTTTTTTTTTTTTACATTTGATCTCTAATCCATCTGGGATATGTGAGCAAGAAAAAGAGATACGTATTGTAACATTCCATCTATAGGAATCATCCAGAGGAGGTAAAGGAAGACACAGAGCTGATCAGGAGTTGCCAGGGACAGGAGTGGAGCGCAGTACACTTGGTGCGGGGTCTTCTTCTGGGAGATGGAACATCGTCACATCGATAGAGGTGATGCTTGCACAGCATGTGAATGTACATCATCCTCACAAATAGCATAATATGTAATAATAACAAAACCTTTTCTTTAATATTTCAATTGAAGCTAGCCCAGTGACACAGTAACGTGAAACTGAAGGAATAAGGTCACAGCGGTGAGGAAAAAGAGTTCCTGGAGGGAGTGGGATAGCTGATTAAATGAAAATGAGCTCTACAACTGACTCTAAGTGTTTCCACATGAATGTCCCCTCCCTTGGCAGGAACAAGGGCAGGATCAAGGGAAGATATTTCAGGAGATCCTAGTAGGGCAGGCTCCATGAGGCACAGCAGCCTGCTTCCCCTAGCCCATAAGAAGCTTGTGGATTCCAGGACATCCTGAAACCTTTGAAGTGTGCAGTGAGCCATGATCTAATGAGGCACTTGGTTCCACAGATGGGTGTGGGAAGCCCATGACAGCAGCCTTGACTGAGCCCTGTGTGGATGGTGTGCCCCGAACCTCACCAGCACTGAAGGGGCTAAAATTTTGTTCTTGGGACTTTCAGTGCGGCCAAGGGTTATAGTTTCCAGAGGAGAGGTTATCATTTGCATGCCCACATACCAATGACTCCGCAGAGAACATCCCCCACCCCAGAGCCTTCTAAAGTGCCTGCTCATGGTGTCCCCACACAGTATATCCTCCCACAGGCATTCCAGCCAATTTCCAGACTGAGTTCCAACTTTCCCCTGCAGACAACTTGAGCTCTCTGTGTGTCTGGCACCAGCTCTTCCTGAATAGCTGCGCGTTCACTCCTTCACCATCACACAAGGACCTGACTCAACTCTTATCTATCAGCCTGGGATCCAGTGTCTCCTGGTCTTCTGATATGGCATAAAGAGAGGAAGCAGCCTGCTCCATCTTGGCCAAAAAGGTCTTTTTTTTCCAAGACACCCCTAAGACTTTGATGTCTAGGGCATATCACGGTCAGTCAATGGTCCTGGTTCCTGAGATGGGTGTCTGCAGCTCATGACAGCAGCCTTGAGTGAGCCCTGGATGGATGGTGCACCCTGCCCCTCACCAGCTGTGAGAGAGGTGGGTTCTTTTCTCTTTGGCTTTTCAATATGTTTGGGGCTGCATTTGCGAGAGGAAAAGTTATCAATTGCATGCCTACCTCCCAGTGATTCAACAAACAGAAAACATACCCTGAGACTTCTAGAGTGACTGGTCACGTTTCCCAAAAGTATATCCTCCTGCGAACATTCCAGCCTTTTTCTTAGGCTGAGGTCTGTCTTTGCCCATGCCCACCAGCTCGAGCTCTCACTGTGTGTCTGGCACGTACCCTTCCTGATGAGCTGGCTACCACTCCTTCACCATCACAAAAGGACATCGCCTCAAGTCTAACCTTTCCACCCGGAATCCAGTGTCTTTTGGTCTTCTGATATGGCATAAAGAGGGGAAGCAGCCTGTTCCACCTTGGCCAAAAAGATCTTTTTTGCATGACACCCCTGAAACTTTGATGTCCGAGGCATATTGTGGTTGATCGAGGGTCGTGGTTCCTGAGATGTGTGTTGGCAGCCTGTGACAGCAGCCTTGAGTGAGCCCTGGGTGGATGGTGCACCCTGCCCCTTATCAGCAGTGAGGGGGCTGGGTTCTTCACTTTTTGGCCTTTCAATGTTGCCAGGGACTGCATTTCGAGAGCAGAAGTTATCACTTGCATACCTACAGCCCCATGCACCTGCAAACATAAAACACAATCAGAGCCTTCACAGAGGTTGCTAGTGATATTACACCCTGAGGACACCACCCCACACACATTCCAGCAGATTTCCTAGGCTGAGGTCTGTCTTTGCCCCGCCATACCAGCTTGAGCTCTCACTGTGTGTCTGGCACATATTCTTTCTGATAAGTTGGGCACCCAGACCTTCACTATCACACAAGGACCACACCCTAACTTTCACCTTTCAACCCGGAATCTCGTGTCTCCTGGTCTTCTGATAAGGTATAAGGAGGGGAAGCAGCCTTCACCACCTTGATGAGAAAGGTCTTTTTTTTTCCCAGGACATCCCCTGAGACTTTGATGTCTGCAGCATATCATAGATGGTCAAGTGTCCTGGTTCATGACAGCATCCTTGAGTGAGCCCTGGGTGGATGGTTCACCCTGCCCCTCACCAGCTATGAGAGGGCTGGGTTCTTCACTCTTCGGCCTTTCAATTAATCCAGGGGCTGCACTTGGGGGAGGAGAAGTTATCAATTGCACACCTATATCCCAATGGTCCAACAAACAGAGAACACACCCCAGGCCTTCTAGAGTGACTGGTCATGATGTGTCACTCATGAGGAAGCAGTGTATTCTCCTGTAGAAATTCCAGCCTATTTCTTAGGATGAGTTCTGTCTTTGCTCCTGCCACTGGTTCAAATTCTTGCTAGGTGTTTGGACTCACTCTTCCTAATAAGATGGCTTCTGATCCTTCCCCATCACAAAAGGACTTTGCCCCAACTCTCACCTTTTGACTCGGAATCCAGTGTCTCTTGCTCTTGTGATATGGCATAAGGAGGGGAAGCAGCCTGTACCACCTTGGCCAAAAAAAATCTTCTTTTTGTGATGAAGCCCCTGAGACTTTGATGTCTGGGGCATATCATGGTCAATTGAGGGTCCTGGTTCCTTAGATAGATTTCCACAGCCTATGACAGCAGCCTTGAGTGATCCCTGTGGAGATGGTGCATCTTACCCCTCACTGGTGGTGAGCAGGCTGGATTCTTCACTCTTTGGCCTTTCAATGTTGCCAGGGGCTGTATTTCGAGAGGAGAAGTTATCAATTGCATACCTACAACCCTATGGCCCCACAAACAGAAAACACAATTGGTGCTTTCGTAGAGGCTGCTAGTGATATTACACCCTGAGGACACCACTCCACACATATTCCAGCAGATTTCTTAGGTTAATCTGTCTTTGCCCTAGCCACCGGCTCAAGCACTCACTGTGTGTGTGGCATGTACCCTTCCCGATAAGCTGGCCACCCACCCCTTCACCATTACACCATGAACTGGACCCAACTGTCACTTTCAACTCGGAATCCTGTGTCTCCTGGTCTTCTGATATGGCATAAGGAGGGGGAGCAGTCTTCTCCACCTTGGCCAAAAAGGTCTTCTTTTTTGCACAAAGCCCCCTAGACTTCAACATGTGCGATGTATCGTGGTCGGTTGAGAATCCCAGTTCCTGAGTCAGGTGTCCACAGCCCATGACGGCAACCTTGAGTGAGCTCTGGGTGGATGGTTCCTCCTGCCACTCACTAGTGATGAGGGTGCTGGGTTCTTCAGTCTTCTACCTTTCAGTCTGTCTAGGGGCTGTAGTTGCAAGAGGATAAGTTATCACTTGCATGCCTACATCCAAATGGCGCACCAAAAGAGAACACACCTGAAGTCTTCTTAGTGGCTGCTAGAGATATGAGCCCCCAGGACACCACACCTCAGGTATACAGCAGATTTCTTGGCTGAGGTCTGTCTTTGCCGCTGTTTGCTGGTTTGAGCTCTTGCTGTGTGTCTGTCACAGACTCTTCCTGATAAGCTGGTCACCCACTCCTTTACCATCACACAAGGACTTTGCCCAACCTCTAAATTTTCAACCCAGATCCCTGTGTCTGTTGCTCTTCTCTTAGGGCATCAGGAGTGGAAACAGACTGCTCCACCTTGGCAGACAAGGTCTTCATTTTTGCACGAAGCCTCCATGATTTCGATATTTGGAGCCTATCGTGGTCGGTCAAGTATCCTGGTTCCTGAGATGGGTGTCCCCAGCCCATGACAGCAGCCTTGAATGAGCCCTGGGTGGATGGTGCACCCTGCCCCTCACCAGCGTTGAGAAGGCTGGGTTCTTCACTCTTTGGCCTTTCAATGTTGCCAGGGGCCGTATTTCAAGAGGAGAAGTTATCACTTTCATACCTACATCCCCATGGCTCCTCAAAGTGAAAACACAATCAGAGCTTTCATAGAGGCTGCTAGCGATATTACACCCCGAGGACACTGCACACATTCCAGCAGATTTCTTAGACTGAGGTCTGTCTTTGCCCCAGCCCATCAGCTCACACTCTTGCTGTGTGTCTGGAACCTATACTTCCTGTTAAGCTGGCCACCCACTCCACCATTCCACAAAGAACTCGCCCCAACTCTAACCTTTCGAGCTGGATTCCTGTTTCTCTTTCTCATCTGTTATGATACCGGGAAGGGAAGCAGCCTGCTCTACCTTGGCCAAAGAGTTCTTATTTTTTGCACGATACCCCTGACACTTCAATCTAGGGCTCACTGTGGTTGGTCAAGGGTCCTGGATCCCCAGTTGGTTGTCTGTAGCCCATGACTACAGCCTTGAGTGATCCCAGGGTGGATGGTGCACCCTGCCCCTCACCAGTGGTGAGAGGGCCGAGTTCTTCACTCTTCAGCCTTTCAATGTGTCCAGGGGCTGCAGCTGCAAGAGGAGAAGCTATCACCTGCATGCCCACATCCTAATGGCCACAGAAACATGGTCAGATTCAGAGTCTTCCAGAGATGCCGTTTAGAAGCCCCACCTCAGATGTCCTTTAGGTGGGAGGTTTAGTAGTTAATTGTTTTTAGGCATTCTTTGGTTTTTGGTTCTATATGTTAGTGTTCATTTTTTCTCTGACCTGTTCTCACCACAACTCACCTGCTATAATCCTGTGCACCCTTACCTCCCCCACCTTTATACCTTTTGACTCTGTCTCTTTGGATTCAAGGTCATCTGGCCCCCCCCTTTTTTTTTCCTGTAAGAAAGTTGCTCCATTGTGGGACTGTAACCCTCTTTCTGTGGAGCCTGGACAGTTTTAGGCAACATGTTCTTTTTTGTCTATGGAAGGGCCCTGGGTCCCCAGAATCCTGGGTGGTGACAGAGATTTCAGGGTCACCTTGGTTGTTCTTGGTTTAGAACTCCTTGTTCTTGATGGAGAAGCTGGGCCCTGCTTCTTCCTCCATTGCCTGTTTCTGTAGGTCTGTGGTTGAAGTCTGTAATGACAGTGACTGGTAGCCAGCTGGGAGTCCTCTAGTCCTTCTCTTCCCTAGTCTCTCCTACTTCTTCCCACTGCATTTTCTGCTTCAGTGTCAGGCCCAGCCCCATGTTTGCACACACCTCCACCAGGAAAGTTAGATTCACCACCAGGGCTCGGGATAAACCTCGTGCAGAGGTCCCCATCCATACTCCACATCCACCCCACCTGGCTTGACCTGGTGTGTGAACATGAGTGGCCCACCAGTGTTCTCATCAGCTCCTGCTTGGGGCAGGCTTACCCATGTGAACCCCCTTAAACACGCACATTCACACAAGTAGGTGTCTTAGGGCTGCTCAGGTGTGATCTGAGTGGTGGCCTGGACCGAACCAAACCACCTTGGTTCTCCCTCTGTTACTTTTCTATTGTACCTTGAAAAGGGCCACATGCATCTGGTGTGAGCCCTCCATCAACTTCATCCATTTTTCTCCTCACTGCCTCCTCTTGTCAGGCCATGGCCTCGGGATGTCCCCACACAGCAGCAGAACATCCTTGCTGTTAAAACATCCCTAACCAAGTGACCAGGGTAAGGGCAGCTTTAGAACATGGCTGCCCAGTTATCAGGGTCACAAATTCTGGCAGGCACTGTCGTGAGGTCACTGTCTAGGTCCCTTACCCAGAGCACCTCCTCAGACAAGAGCAGTGATTTCACTTCCTAATGATCAGTGACCTTATTACACCAAGGAGGAACATTCTAAGACTGCCCCTATCCAGCTCTCTTGGCTAGAGACATTTGCACCGGAGGCTGTCTTCTTGTTGTCTGCCCACCTCCTAGGCTGCTGGAGGTGCAGCAGCGGGTTGAGGAACACCCTGGCCCTGTCTCTACCAGTGACAGGCAGGAGCAAGGGCCACAGCAGCAAGGGCCAGAGCAGGCCAGAAGTGACTGTGGCCACCTGGGGGTCTGGGAAATGAGGGCCCCTGGATGGACAGAGGAGGATTCCTCCTCCGAAGGCACCCAGGATATCCAGGCAGCTCATGATTTCCAACTGCAACTTGGAGCACAGTGCCCGTTAAATGAACTGAGCCAGATGACCTGGAGCCCAAGGAGGAGGAGCCCAAAGGTGAAAAGGGGGGAAAGTGGGATTGAGTGGGAGAGCGGAGGTTGATGTGTGCTTATGGGGATGGGTTGGTGCCAGACACTTAGGGAGCATCTACAGAGGTTGACCAGGAGCAAAGACTGGCCTCAGAGCACCCATCTGCTGGGCTGCTGGTGGGGAGGTCATCCAGGGACGGGTCCTGGGCTGAGGCTGCTATGGAAGGCTCTGGCTGTGTTCTGTCTGTGGGGACACATGGAAATGCATGCACATGGGTGATCTTTTCTCCCCTCTTGCAACTTCAGCATGAGTCCAGGAGACAGAGCTGGATCCTGCTTTAACACCTGTGGTATATGCCAAGGAGCCCAGTGCAGGAGCAGACTGGGGGTGCTGCAGACCTGGAGGGTTGCACCTCCAGAGATCATGCCACCTCTAGCAGCTGCTCCAGTTGCAGCTCTGAAGCCCAGGCTCACCTGTGCAGCACCTCCTGACCTGACTGAGGCCCCCGCAGCCCTGCCTGAAGACCCATCCCTCAAATCTGCTCTGGTTCCTGCCCCAGAGGAGGGGCTACCTCTGGAGAACGCATCAGGGTCATCTCTAGAGCTCTTGTTGACCCTGCTATCTCTCTCCCATCAGAAGAATTTGTTTTACTTCCATTCTTTAACTTTTGTCTTTTATTGCTATGTTTTATTTTTCCTCCATGGCATAATTCAGTGTTTTATTTCATTATTATTCTTTGGGGGTTTGGGGACTACATTTTTCCTTTTTTCTCCTTCTATTCTTCATTTTTCCAGGGTGTGGTTCATTTTATGTTATAAATAAATTTTATTGTTTATATTCTAAATTGTGCCATTCTTGAGCATGATGTACCTTCACGATGCTGTGCCAGTGTCACTGCTGTCTAGTTGCAGGGTGTTCCGTCTCCCCAAAAGGAAACTCTGCATCAAAAGTACTCACTCCTTGGACATTTCCGATAAATGAAATCTTACATTAGGTGCCTTTTTGTGTCTGCCCACCTATGTGTGTTTGTTTATATCTGAAATAGCATTTTTGTTATTTGAAAAGGAAATCCCAGAGAGATTAGAGATCAGATGTAAAAATAAAAATGAATATTATTTTTTGTAATGTACGCATAGTGTCCAGGTAAAGACCTCTTTGCTAATTTTGTCTGCAAGGCCAGAAGCCAGTCAGGGAATGGCTGGCTCTTCCTGTGACCCAAACAAAAGTGAGAAAAATGCAGAATTCTGGAAACACAAACCAAAGGCTGGAAAATATTCATCACACCCTAAGGCCAGAGAAAGTTTCAACATCCCTAACATGCAGCAAACTCTCAAAAGTCTGTGCTTTCCAAAGGGACAAGGGACAAGTGTGTATACTTCCAACAAGTGGCAGTGCTCATGACACTACATGTCACAGGTTCCTGAGCTTCCTGATGGGGATCCACACACTGTTAACACTCAGGAAAGAGCACTGTCCCCATCAGACTGGCAAGCTCCTGGTCTGGCAGCAACCATCCCTGGGCACAGAGTGAGGAAGCAGAGGCCCCAGCAGAGGCCCCTGCAGAGAAAAAGGGAAAGGTGTCTCATTTTGGAGGACAGTGTGCAGCACCTGTGCACATTTCACAGGTGCTCACCTTCACTGGGAGGTGCTCACCTTAGGGGGCTACCCAACAGAAATTCTTGCATAAGTTTCCACAGATGCATTTTCCAGACTACCCATCAGAGCACTGATGAAACAGCTTGGAACTGGTAAAAACACTAACATCCATGGAGAAGGAATAGGATGCACCAATCTGGGTCCACATATTGAGGGAAGCTGAGCAGCTGCTAAAGTGGTGCCAACAGATAAAGACCTCAGGGGTCCTCTCACCTGAGACACGTGGCCCAACTGTCTGTATCTAGGATCCCACCTGTTAGACCACACACATGTGATTCAACAAGCAGAAAAGCATATGTGAAAATCACAGGATACTGTATATAGAGAACCCTAAAGATTCTACAAAAAACTACTAGAACTGATCACTGAATTCCTTAAGCTAGCAGGATAAAGAATAGATATACCAAAATCAGTTGCATTTATATACACCAAAAATGAACTATCAGAAGGGGAAACTAAGAAAACAAACAATACCATTTGCAGTTGCATCAAAATAAATAAAACACCTAGGAATAAATCTCACCAAGGATATAAAAGACCTGCACTCAGAAAATTATGAAGCTCTGAAGAAAGAAATTGAAGGACATACGAACAAGTGGAAGCACCTGCCATGTTCATGAATAGCAGGAGTTAACACCATTGAAATGTGCATAGTACCCAAAAGTCTTTAGATTCAATGTCATTTCTATCAAGACACCACTGATATATTTCACAGAACTAGAACAAATATTTCAAAAATGTATATGGAATCACAAAAAACCCTGAATAGCAACAGTAATCTTGAGGAAGAACAAAGTTGGAGGAATCACAGTATGTAATGTCAAGCTGTACTATAAGGCCATAGTAACTCAAACAACATGGAACTGGCATCAAAACAGCCACTGATATCCATGGGACAAAATAGAGCACCCTGAAGGAAAGCCACACCAATATGGTCAGTTAATTTTAGACCGATGAAGCAAGCACATACAATGGGGCTGACAGTTTATCCAATAAATGGTTGGCAAAATCGGACAGATACAAGTATAAAAATGAAACTATACCATTTTCTTATACCATGCATAAGAATAAATTCAAAATGGATCAAAGACTTAAATGTTAGACCCAGAACCTTAAAAACCCTAGGAGACAGCATAGGCACTAACCTCTCTGACATATTCCTCACAGCAATGTTTTTTCTGGTATGCTTCCCTAGGCAAGGAAACAAAAGAAAGAAATCAAATTCTATACAATAAACATTCTATTTAAGGAGAATGAATTCTAAAGAATGAGTGAAAAATTAGTGAGAATAACTAACTACAAAAGACTGATTCTGGTTTCTTTTCCTTGTGTCTTTAATACGCTACACTATCTTTGACAACAAAAATGTCCTGCTTGTGATAGAAAGGGTCCGAAGTGGAAAAAACATAAGCAGGGAATGAATAATGCACATTTTCACAGCAGTGGGCAAATTATGTTTCTTCCCAGTGGGTACCATTTTCTCTGCTGAGTGGTACCCTAGGAAGTTGGATGTTCATTGCCCCACAAATGTGGTTTTTCTCTTCACAATTAGTATTAAGCGAGTTAATTTTTTTGAAACACTCAAGCTATTGTTTTATTTTTTCCCACATTTTTTATTATCGTTCAAGTACAGTTGTCTACATGTTCTCCCCATCAGTCCCCCCGATCCTAGCCATCCCAACTTCCTACCCTTGTACCTACCATGCTTTTGTTTTTCCCATGTGTTTTTTCATAGTTGTTCCTGAAATCCCTCCCCCTATTCCTCCCTATTATCTCCTCCTACTTCTCCTCTGGTTACTGTCAATTTGCTCTTAATTTCAATGTCTCTGGTTATATTTTGCTTGCTTGTTTGTTTTGTTGATTAGGTTTCACTTATAGGTGAGATTATATGGTATTTGTCTTTCACTGCCTGGTTTATTTTGCTTAGCAGAATACTCTCCAGTTCCATCCATGCTATTGCAAATGGTAGGAGCTCCTCCTTTCTTTCTTCTGCTTAGTATTCCATCATGTAAATGTACCGTAGTTTTTTGATCCATTCATTTACTGATGGCCATTTAGGTTGCTTTCAACTCTTAGCTAAATCCTAGAAGAGAACATAGGCAAGAAAATCTCAGATGTTCCATGTAGCAATATTTTCACTGATATGTCCCATAGAGCAAGGAGCATAAAGGAAAGAATAAACAAATGGGATCCCATCAAAATAAAAAGCTTCTGCAAGGCTAAAGATTACAGCATTAAAATGAAAAAAAAAAAAAGAACAACCACATGGGAAAACATATTTGCCAATGATATCTCAGATAAGGGTTTGATCTCCAAAATATATAAAGAACTCACATGAGTCCACTGCAGGAAGATGAACAAACCAATTAAAAAATGGGCAAAGGTCTTGAACAGAAACTTCTCCAAAGAGGACATACAGAGGGCCCAGAGATATATGAAAGGATGCTCAGCGCCACTAGTCATCAGAGAGATGCAAATTAAAACCACAATGAGACACCACTTTACACCAGTGAAAATGTCCATCATAAACAAATCAACAAACAACAAGAGTTGGGGAGAATGTAGAGAAAAGGGAACCCTAGTGCGATGTTGGTGGGATTGCAGACTGGTGCAGCCACTGCAGAAAACAGTATGGAATTTCCTCAGAGAACTAAAAATGGAACTTCCTTTTGACCCAGCAATTCCACTTCTGGGATTATACCCTAAGAACATGGAAACACCAATTCAAAAGAACCTATGCACCCCAATGTTCATAGCAGTGCGAAGCAAGTCCTTGGAGCTCTGTGACTTCATCATTTACCACCTGAAAGAGAAAGGAATAATGAAAATATAAATCAGCACATGCTAGTCGAATCATTTAAAAATAGTGCTTTTAATAAATATATTTAGCTGCTAATGTCTTTGGAATGGATAGGTTAATGTTGTTAGAGTCCTTCACTTCTAACTTTAATTCTAAAATGCTAAAGATTCTGCTACCATAATGATGTTTTTAAAATGATTTTTAATTGCTGTTCTATTACTGTTGTCCCAATTTTTCCTTCATTGCCCTCTTTTGCCCATCCCAACCCCCACTCCCACTCCCACAGCCGATTCCCACACCATTGTCCATGTCCATGGGTCATTTATATGTGCTCTTTAACTACTGTCTTCTTCTTCTTTCCACTATTATTCCCTCCCCTCTCCCCTCTGGTCACTGTCAGTCTGTTCCATGTTTCCATGCCTGTGGTTCTATTTCATTCATTAGTTTATTTTGTTCATTAGATTCTTCTTACAGGTGAGATCACATGGTATTTGTCTTTCACCTACCGGCTTATTTCACTTAGCATAAAATTCTCCAGTTCCATCCATGCCGTCGCAGACAGTAGGAGTTCCTTCTTTCTTTTTCCTGTGTAGTATTCCTTTGTGTAAATGTACCATAGTTTTTGTTCCACTCAACTACTGACGGGAACTTTGGCTGTCTCTAGCACTTGGCTATTGTAAATAGCGTTGCTATGAACATAGGGATATTACACTGGGAAAACAAACAAAGTGACCAGAAACCCCACCTTTTCAATGACTTTATATGTGCCCAAGCTGAAACTTCTAAAAACAATCTGTGTTATATCTAGTGTGATAACAGTATCCAGAAATATCAATATCTACATCGCTGGAGACATGCCTGAATGACCATTGCATACTAGTTTCCCCAGGAAAATACAGACTTTCCTTTTCTCCTGTGGGGGAAGGTGAATCTGAGAGAAGACTGAGCTCTGATGCATGCTTTTATCTGTGGTTTGGAGGCGTGAGTTGGCCTTAGGGGTATAGCCTATACACCTTTATCAAAGGGTCTGATTAACAGGTTTAAGTTTACTTATACTTGGGCATATGGAGATAAAGCAAAAATAGGATTTACGTACCGATTTAAGAGACAAGCAAGAAAAATTGCAGAGTCTGGGAATAGCCAGCTGTGTTTTCTTTTCCCTGGGTAAACAGATAGACTGGAAAGTAATAGGGAGGCCATGATGGCAAGTCTGCCCTTGAGCGGGCTGAGCGACTGGGAAAACAATCCCAGTGATTTATGGACAGTCCAAGACACACTGAGAGTTCATCTGTGGAAAATATTTTTGCACGCTGTGTCTGAGTAATGTTGGCCAGTGTTCTGTTGGCACCTTCACCCTGGCGGAGCCAGGATTACACGGTTTCCTACCTCAGAATTCCTCTTGATTTTCACAGTTTGGAAAAGGTATTGTGAAAGTGGTATTATCTGAGTTGAAACCTGAGGGATGATAGAATTTTAAACACTGAATCAACAGTATAAGAGCATAGTCTGTCTTTGAGCAAAAATAGAAATAACGAGATTATGAATCTTGGAGAGTGTTAAAAATTCTAAGGGGGGTATAATAAGAATGAATCGGGAAAGACAGGTTGACATTTTTATGGAAAGCATCACACAAGAGCTTAAGCAGTTTGATCATTATCCTCTACAATATGAAAGCCATTGTTAAGTTTTTGAAGAGGGAAGGAGATCACGTGCCTTGTAAGATGCTTGGCTGTCAGGAGAGGGTGAATAAGAGAGGTGAAATGTAGAAGATGGGGAGGCCATTATGGCCGCTGAGCTACCCCACAGACAATACTTTAACTTCTTCCCTAAAAGCTGTTATAGGCCAAGTTATGGGAAAAAGGCAGGCTCAATTTAACACCTCTCCTCTTTATTGCAGCTCCTCGGTACTCATCCTTTAATAGCTAATGTTGCCCTTTAGTTACTGCAGTCTTTGTTTGACCAATGATATCAATGTTCCAAGTATCTAGACCTTTTTTAAAAATTTATTTTCAGAGAGAAGGGAAAGGAGGGAGAAAAACATTGATAGGTCACTTCTTGCACACCTGCAACTGGGGACCTGGCCCACAACCCAGGCATGTGCCCTGTGCGGGAATTAAACCAGTGACCTTTCAGTTCATAGACCGGTGCTAAATCCTCTGAACCACACTGGCCAAGGATAGACCTTTCTTTAGTCCTCATTTGTATATCAAAGTTGTCTGTAAAGGATTTCTCCTATATTCCCCTGTTGCACTAAGAATTTGCTCCCCGCTATGATGTTAACACTAATTAGTATAGGTGGTAATGCTGAGTATTGCCCTTTTCCCTTTCCCAAATGATTTATACATTCAAACTCAGAGAATACCAAAGTAGATAAATGCAAATCCAATTCAAAGGGGACAAAGGTTCATTGAAAATCAAATAAGTGTTAAGTAACATTACCAATCAAATGCCTACAGTGCACCGTTAAATTTTCCAAACTGTGCTCTCTTTTGTCAGCATTGGAGGCTGAATTGTAGAGAAGCAATGTACTGTGCAGGGAGCTGATGGTCTGAGCTGGTTGTATACTCAACTTCCTTGAACTTCAAATACTAAAAGGGAAAACATGTTGCTCTTATTTTTTAATTTAATTTTTATTCTTTTTAAATCAAATGAAAACAGAGCACCTTCCCACCACACACTCTCATAAAAACTACTTTTTAGATGATTCTGTAAAATTTACATTTCTCCAAATACTATGCATATGCTGCTATTCTTGATTTTTATTTTCAGTTTGTAGCATCAACTATTAACTTGCTATTATAAAAATGAATATTTAGCCATTTTTAATCATGATGATTCCTACCTTTGCTACTGTGGAAAATGGAAAAAAAAATATTTTCCTCCTCTGGTTCTTTCGGCTGACCCAAGTAATCAAATCAATAGGAAGCAGATTGACAAGAGAAAAGTTAAATTTAATTTGTTGTGCATGGGAACCCCACATACACGCAAGAGTTAGAGACCTTGGATACATGAGAGGTTCAGAGAAAGAAAGGAGG
Source organism: Tonatia bakeri (assembly GCA_004024845.1). NCBI lineage: Eukaryota > Metazoa > Chordata > Mammalia > Chiroptera > Phyllostomidae > Tonatia > Tonatia bakeri. Next base: position 51,180 of record PVIA01001813.1, read on the forward strand.
CTTGAGGTATGTGAGACCTCCTGAGCTGGGGTTGAGGTAAGCTGTCTTGGGGGCTTCCAAAGGTCATTGCAGGATGACAAGAGCAGATACTCAGTTAATAGTACTTTGTCCTGATGTACAGATAGGTCAAAAAAGTTCTGTCTGATATTCTTTTATGGATAAGGTCTAGTTCCAATTCCTCCATGTAGTCAAAGCAGGGAGCAGGGGGAGGAATTTCTCTTGAGTCTAAGGTTTTTATTTTTTTTTAATTGAATTTACTGAAGTAACATTGATTTGCAAAACCATACAGGTTTCAAATGTACAACTCAATAAAACATCATCTGCATCAAATTAAAACTGCATCAGTGCCCCTCATCCCAAGCAGTCTCTTTCCGTCCCCACCCTCCCTTCCCCCCTTGCTCTCCTCCATCTAGCCCACACCTGCCTTTTCCTCTGGCTATCACCACACTGTTGTCTGTGTCTATGCGTTATGTATATATGTTATTTGGTTAATCCCTTCACTTCTTTCATCCATTCCTCCACGCCCTCCCCTGACAGCTCTCAGTTTGTTCTTTGTATCCATGCCTCTGTTTCTATTTTGTTTGTCAGTTTATTTTGTTCTTTAGATTCCACATATAAGTGAGATCATATGGTATTTGTCTTTCTCTGACAGACTTATTTCATTTAGCATAATAATCTTCAGGTCCATCCATGCTGTTGCAAAAGGTAAGATTTCCTTCTTTTTTATGTCCACGTAGTATTCCATTGGGTAAATGTACTACGTCTTTTTTATCCATTCTTCTACTGATGAGCACTTGGGCTGTTTCCAAATCTTGGCTATTGCAATTAGCACTGCATTGAACATAGGGATGCATATATCCTTTCTGATTGGTGTTTTGGGATTCTTAGGATACATTCCCAAAAGTGGGATTGCTGGGTCAAAAGGCAGTTTCATTTTTAATTTTTTGAGTAAACTCCGTAGTTTGCCATAATGGCTGCACCAGCCTGTATCCCCACCAACAGTGGATGAGGGTTCCCTTTTCTTTACATACTTGCTAGCACTAGGTTGTTTGTTAACTTATTGGTGATAGCCCTTCTGGAAGGTGTCAGGTGATATTTCATTGTGGTTTTAATTTGTATCTCTCTGATAATTAGTGAAGTCGAGCATCTTTTTATATGTCTATTGACCATCTGTATGTCCTCTCTGGAGAAATGTCTATTTAGGTCCTTACCCATTTTTAATTGGATTGCTTGTCTTCCTGGTGTTGAGTTGTATAAGTTCTTTATATATCACCTTTAGCTCAAAGTAATCTGCATACCACTGAGGCATAATTTGGGGTGGCTTCTTCTGAACCCTAAAATACCATGACACATCTGAACCTTTTTTGTGCCCTCCTAGCATCTAAATATAGTTACATCACAATTTTGATTAGATGAGTATAATGGAAAGCAGAGCTTATGGGTTAAAATTTTGTTTTTTTTTTCCTTACTACTTGTCCAAGAATGGTGTAGTCACTTAACCATTCTATGCTTCAGTTTCTTGTTGTAAAATGAGGACAAAATGAGTAAATATACATTACACTATTTTATGTGAGGATTATGGGGGTTAATATATCAAGCTATTCATAAAGCTTGTAAATTAAAACAGTAAGAACTATCAACCACTTACACTGTATCGGAGATTATCCTCATTGTGTGTTAAACCCTATTTCCTATGTCCCACCTCTTTTCCTTTCTTAGTTTAATTCCTTATTTTCCAGGTGTTTTCTGAAAACAGATGCATGAGAAATGAATTTTTGGAGAGTTTCCATGTCTAAGGAATGTCTTGTGCTACCCTCATCCTTTAAATGATAGTTTGGCTTGTCACAAAATTCTAAGAAGAAACATTTTCCCTTAGGATTTTTAAGGCATAACTAGCTGTTACAAATAAAATCTGACCTCCCCTCCCCATTTTCTGAATTCTCTCTCTCTGAAACTCCTAGAATTTGAATGATCAACCTCTAATTTACATCCTTGGCCCCCTTTCCATCTCTTTGTGTTACTGTTTTGCTTCCTAGGAAACATCCTCACCTTTATTCTAATGTTTCTACTGACTTTTTCCCAAAGACTACAGAGAATCTATCATCACTGAGTGATATTGATACATGAAAGAAAAGAAATGACATGTGAAATATGATTACATTATATTTAGTCTGACTTCAGGGGGCTTGTGAGCACTCTCTCTCTCTTCTAGAAATGATGAACACAAAAATCAAAGAATAATTAAGAATGGGTTTGCCCTGGCTTGTGTGGCTCAGTGTATTGAATGTTGGCCCCAAAACCAAAAGGTCACCAGTTTGATTCCTGGTCAGGGCACATGCCTGGGTTGTGGGCCAGGTCCCCAGCTGGCGACATGCAAGAGACAAGCAACTGATACATCTCCGGCACATCGATTGATGTTTTTCTCCCTCTCTTCCTCTCTCCCTTCCCCTCTCTCTAAAAAATAAATAAATAAATAAATATTTTTTTTTAAAAAAGAAGAGTGAGTTTGAGAAATAGCAGTAGTTTTAAAACATGCTCACAAATTCTCTAATATTCCTCCCATCTGTGGGTTGGGGCCAAGATCCATTCACCTACTGAAGGACATCTTGATTGCTTTTAAGTATGGGCACTTATAAATGAATGTGCTTAAAACACCCGTGTGCAGGTTTTTATGTGGACAGGAGTATCCAGGCTCTTTGGGTAAATATGAAAGAGGATGATTGCTTGTTAGAGCATGTTTAGTTTTCTAAGAAACCACAAAAGTGTCTTCCAAACTGGCTCTACCATTTTCCATTTCCATCAGCAATGAATGAGAGTTCCTGAAATGTGAGCTTTTTAATATTGTTTTTTAAATTTGGTTATAAAAGGAATTTTGAAATATTTTATCTAACTGGATGTGGTAATTTATAAAGTTGTCTTCTGGATAACATTTTAAACTTTAAGTTGAAAATAATGATAGCAAACTTTAGAAGTTGACAGATTGGGTATTTTGAAGAGAACTAAGGCAGAAAGATTAACTGAAATTTTATCTCCAAATGATTTTTCGTGTATAAATTGCTACTGTGCCTAGGTGTTTTTTAAAATAAAAGTTAAAATCAGCATTTTAACTATCTATGATTTATTTCCAGATTTGATCAGAAAACACCAGTCTTAAAATGCCAATCTCCATTGTAATTACTTTTCTCAACTGTTTGTAAAGGGTACCCTTTGAAAGATTTTGCTATATTTGGGTCAATGCTAAAATAAGCTAAAATTTTAAAATTGAAAATAAGGACTAAAAAAAATATAAACATATAATGTGATAAAGTAACTATTGGATTTTCACACATAAAAAGAATTGAAAGGTGCCATCAAGAGGTATGGCCATGCAATTCATTTTTCTTGTTTCAATAATGTGACTTTCTTTTATTTTGTGGTTTTATTTTTAAAATTGGAGACCCTGGAAACTGGATACAAGGTAGGTGCCAGGGGCTGCTCTTTGTCTCACATAGTTTTCAGAACTCCCTAAACTTATTCTGGGCAAAGCAGCCCTTATTCACCCCTCTTTAATCTTTCACAATTTCTGCTGCTCCTCCCCAGTAGGACCTCAGAATCACTGTCATTAACAGTGATTGGAAAGGCCTTAGACTGCTTCTTGGTGAGGTAAGGGGATGGCCTGAGGGCAGCAACACTGGACCGTGGTCCACCACCCTTTCCGGGGGCGCTTTCTATTCACACTGGGGACACAACCAGTAGTACTATTCTTCAGGTTAATTTTTGCATAAGAAAAAAGAATGGTGGGAAAAACTACTGAATTAATCACTTAAATCTCTTGATCTTTTCCATAAGACAGGCCCAACTTCTGAGGTAATAGGAGAAAGTGCATCATTTCTATATTTGAGAACGCTCAAAGCCCTTAGTACTCATGACAGACACCCATTCTCTGGACCTTGATTACATTTGATGTCCTTCACCTAATAGTCCCTTCGAATTCCTGAGTCACGTTTTGTTTCTGTTCCTGCTGTAGGAACAAATTGCGGCACGGACCCAAACAAAATGACGCCAACGAGGTGAAGGAGGGGTCACGGTCGAAAGAATCCAGCCTAGTTTCCAAAGTGCCAGGCGGTTACAATTGAAGGAGCAAAGGGCAAAATACAAGCATGGCCTAAGAAACCCCCGGACCCTCAATCCCTCTTTCCCCAGATTCCAGATCCCAGGCAGCAGGAAAAACCTCGATTTTCTCCTCCTAAGTTTGTTTTTGGGCGAAACCAAGAAAAAGGGATGGAGAGGGAAGAAAACATTTTTACAACGTATGTTTTGCTTTAAAACCATCTTTAACGTTCCATTTTCCATAAAATAAGACGTAAAAACTGTTTCCGTTTGCAATGAACTCTAACGGGCGAAAAGGTTAGTTAGGAAGAGAACACACCGAAACCCACAATGTATCTGCCCCCCGGGTCCCCCAAGGTCCGGAGTGCTGGGGCGGGGCAAAGGGTGGGGCATCGTGACGTCACCACATCGACGCTCCGCCCTGTTGTTTTTGTGTTCCCAGCTCCTGGGAAAAGCCACCGGAAATTCTTTACCTGGACACCCTCAACCTGCAGACAGTAGGACTCGAGATCCCCTCCGAAAGCTCTGCCAAGCTGCGTGGCATCGGGAGCTTCTATCTCCGTAGCGAGTCTGATAGCCGTTGAAATTTGGTGGAGGGAAGCGAGGCGGGAGAGACGCAATCATCAGCGAGGAAGGCAGGCCCCGTCCGGGGATCTTAGGAACCCTGCGGTCCATCATGAAGTTCCAGTATAAGGAGGACCATCCCTTTGAGTATCGGAAAAAAGAAGGAGAAAAGATCCGGAAGAAATATCCGGACAGGGTCCCTGTGAGTTTCAGGGGAGCGGGAAGGGGGAGGGCAAAGGGGAATATGGGAAGGCGGGGGAGTCGTGATGGCTGCCTTGAGGCACAGGAGAACGCTGGTCCCTAAAATTACTTAACCCAGGACGTCCTCCACTGCGAGGAGGACCAGTGCAATGGGCGTTCTGACTGCGGACCTTTTAAAACGCATATGCTCAGGGCCCGTACCCATCTTTGGAGCTGACCGCATCCTTAGAGCGAAGCCTACGTTTGAATGACTCAGCAGTATTCAGAAGCTGTGTAGGTTGGGAGGTGCTTAAAATATGGCCCTTATGTACATTTGCTCCCTTTAAGACTCAGGAAAATTATTTTGGGAATAATCTGTGATTCGCCCCCATAGATTTATGCCTTAGCTGGTTCTCTTTTAATCAAATTGACTTTGGTCCTCATTGGACCAAAGCATTGGGTTTGGGAGGCTAAGATTCTGAAACCAGTTTTTATTTGTTTATTTACTTATTTATTTATTTATATGTTAAAATTCTGTGAAGATTGGAGGGCAGGGTGGGGAGTGCCACAAGACCGGCCTGGCCCAGAAAACAAGGTCACGTTCTCTGCGCCACAGCCGGATTGCCTCATTCTTGGCTCCCAGGGCGAGTGTGGGGCAGCCAGCTCCGCTACTTATTCTGATCAGATTGTAATTGGACACAATCAGGAAGGCCTGAGGCGTGTTTGTCTCTCTTTTTTTTTTTTTTTGGACCCTGGTTAATGTAATAAAACTCGTCCAGTCATTGAGGAGGAACTGAGAGGGTGTCTTTGCATCCGGGCGTTTTCCCTGTCACCCCTCCCCCGCCACGTGCCCGGTTTTCCTCTCACGTAGGCTGCACCGCAGGGTTGGGAGGCAGGAAACTCTTGTGTTAGAGGGAACAATAACCGTTGGATTTTGGAGCTGAAAGAGCATCCTCAGGCAGGGACATTAAGATAAACGCTTGCTTACAGATAGATAAAGGGATTGCGATGTTATGATGTGCTTTCTTTACCAGCAGGTACTCTTGGGCCTCCTCTCCAATCCTTACCTAATTGTCCTGGTCTCATAGCTACTAGAGCAATCTGGGCCCTAGGCCAGCAGCAGAAACCCCCAGCGGTCCTTTTCCTCTAAGAAAGAGGAGACGTGAGGGCCATTTATTCTCTGGAAATGGTGCACAGAAAGGATCCTTCACTAGTTACTCTGCTGGTCTCTCAACATTGGATGACTGCTTTAAAAGTTTCTCCCAATTCTGGTGGTATTGTACTTTCTGATATAACGTATAAGTGTGACAGTTAACTTTTATTGATGGTTTACCATGTACCTGAGCATATTCTGAGTGCTGTGTAGTGACTCACTCTGTAGTCATCTTCCCACCATTATAATCCCCACTCCACAGATGAAGACTCTGAAGCACAGAGAAACGATGTTACTTCCTAAAGACTTCACATGGTTGGTCTGTGGAGACCTTGGCTTGCAGCGCTGCTCTTGGGTCCTTCGTGCTGTATTTCTCAGTTTCTAGTACAATTCTATTAGAATTAAGTGTATACTGTGTACCTCACACCATGAGGTACTGGACATAGAGAAATAAACTGTTGCTTCTATCAAGAGTTCACAGAGTAGTATGAGACTGTTCTAGCAACTCTGTATGTTACCAACTCTGAAGTGTACCTGTTCCTTAGTCTAGTTAGAATTCCTATGTTTCCTTAAAATCAAGCCCATCACCTTTCCCTTTGCAATCACCCAGAACATTTCGGGTAATTCTCCCTATTTTCTTCCTGCTAGGTTCAGTGTTAAATGATTTACAGAATTGTACAATGTGTAAACTCTTAGGACCATCACTCAGAACTTGTCCCTCCAGTTAAGTGTTAACTAGTGTTAAGCCTCCCAACTGCTCCTTAGATACTTGGACTGTGACCTTCTTTCTAGTTGTGACGCAGAAAGAGGAGCTCTGCTCTCTGAATTCTGAGATTTGATTCCAGTTTTGCACAGGACACTTAATCTCGCTGAAGTGTTCTGTTTACACAAAAGGTTGGTGTAAATGATTTCCAGCGCCCCTTCCAGCTGGACCGACCGTTGGCTGTGTGAAAGCAGTCACGCACTCTGACTGCTCACGTAGCTCATGCCAACAGTGTCTCCAGAGCTGCCACACCTGGACAGGTGTGCTTGTGCTTTGAGAAAGGAGGGTTTCATGTGTTCTTGAAATGATCTTAGTAGCTACAGTGTATTGAAAACCTGCAACATTGAAGGAAACTTTTAGGTACGGGTTGTCTTTTTTTAAAAAAAATATTCGTGAATAGCCCCAAGGGGTATTAGCCACATTTCATTTCACCAATGAGAAAAACAGGACCAAACAGGCAAAACCTCTGGCCCAGGGCCCACTATAAGTGAGTTGGGATTCTTTGAAACAGATACTTTCTGGTAAACCAGTGGTTTGCCTCTCTCCTTCCTCCTCCAAATCATTCGCATCCAGTCTCGCCCCTCCCTCCACACTCCGCTGTGGGTTTCTCCTTTGCAGTTGGTTTTATTGCGCTTTCTTTGTTCCCTTCTTGTGGTTCCTTTGTGTACTGACCAGAGCTGGAAATTCCAGGTTTCAAAGTTCCTCCTGGAAACAGTGCTGCATGTCCTGTTTAGCTTTGAATTTATTACCATGCTGCCTCCTGACCCTCCTCATTGTTGGACCTTCATTGGTCTCTCCCTGATGCTCTTCCTACTTTTTCTTTTTAATTTCTGATTCGCATGTCACTACTCCAGTTTTTATTTTTAATCGTGTTATCTTGCTCTTCTAAATGATATAGTATTCTTTTTCTCTGTATATGTAAACTAAACTTTCCACTATTTTAATTGATCCCCTTAAATTTAAAAGCTTCAGACCCCTCCCTCTAAGCCAGTTCTTATGTTTAGATACTTCTGTATAATTTACAGGCATTTCACATAGATTTCTGTGGATTATTCTAGTTCACCGTATCAGTACTATAACTTTCTAAAGGAGGTGTTGGAAAGTTACCATCTTTTACTCATTGGAATGCTGAAGCTCAGAGAGGTTGAGTGACCTTTTGAAGATCACACAGCTACTAGGGAAACTTGTCCAGTGTTTATATCTCCTTCTTTAACTTTCCATACCTCCCATACCCTCTGTCTAGGATGACGATATTTTCTAAATGAAAAATCTAAAGCTCATTGGTTTATAATAGATTTTTAAATATTTAAAATTTAAATATGTAATATAATGCACAGTTTATAAATCTGTAAATACTAAATATATTTTTGTAACAGTTTAAATTAAATATATTTAAATATTTTAGATTATAAATATCTTCTGTTTTATAAATTTACATGCATAAAGTCTTTAATTTTTACATTGCTTCATTTTTTTTCTTTTCATTACATAAATATGTGGTCTTTCTAAACCTTTAAGTGTTATAGAAATATTTATAGATGTTGAAAATCCCTTGAAATTCCAACATACTCATGATAAATAGGTTATTGTACTGATATTATATTGCAGAATATCACACTATAAGAAGTACTTTACTACTCTTTTTATTTAAAGTGTCTTAACATCTTTTTTGTGGTCATTCTCAAAAATGTTGACAAAATACAAAGTTTAAACCATGTTTTCTATAGCTTTAATAAATGGCCTCTGCAAGAAAGGAAACTGATAGGGACTCTGGACCATCTGTGAATGTCCAGACAATCTTAATGCTCTAATTAAATATCAGAAAGCATGTACCCTAGTGTATACTTTACAGTACTTATAAATACTTAAAATCAAGGTTCTTTTTCCTTTTCATCACATGCCCTCTCTATCCTCTTGTTATTGTAGTAATAAAACTAAAACCTTTCTAAGAAAGCCCATTTCCCCCATACACTTGTAAGGGGTAAGGGAGAATAAGAAATGGAACAATGTTATTGGTGCTGGTCACACTCACTTCAAACAGGGTAATTGTAGGGTGTGGAAGGGAAAATACTAGGTTAGATTCTGTAGTTTTCACTCCCTACTCTCTGCCCCCTCCCAGGTGATCGTGGAGAAGGCCCCTAAGGCCAGGGTGCCTGACCTGGACAAGAGGAAGTACCTAGTGCCCTCTGACCTCACGGGTAATGCTCTTCTTTCCCTTGACCCTTCCTCCCATGGCAAAGCATTCCCAGTCCTTCTTGCAAGCATGAGGTGGTGAGACTGAGTGGGGTTGAAGAAAGGGAGTTGTGATTCCTGGAGATTTAGGTGATTCAGAAATGCTGGCATAATTCTTCCCCATCACTGGTTCCCTCAAGTGTTTCCCATCATAAATCCGCGTGTGACTTAGACACAGGGAAGTTCACAACATTGAAAGTGAAGATCAAATGTCCGTTAGTTAAACCACTTAAAATCAGCGTTGTCACTGTGATGTCAGTTTATTCCAAAAGAAAATCCAGACAAGTTTCTTTTGGGGGATCACATTTTAGAGATTCTCAAGTGAATAACTTTTTTCTTAAGCTATGTTTTCTGTGTTTTTGGGTTTTGTTTGTGTTATGTTACCATTGTATGGATACTGTTTGAAATTGCTGAGCATATATTCATTCTTCACCTTGATCCTTACTGGAATCACTGCATCCATGGAAACTAGAAAGTTTTCTAGATGTATTTGCTCCAGAGTTCCTGGATTTAAATATCAACATTCTAGAACTTTTTCAGTTTTCTCAGTAAAAGGGAAAGCTGTGAACTCCACTCATTGCCCCAACATTGAGTGGCGGTACTAAGATTGATTACCGGAGTCCAGAGGACCTCTTCCCACGGCTAGTTTGTCTGAGGATGGAAGTGTGTTTCAAATCAGATTAGACGGGGATGGGAATGTTTCAGTCTGGACGGATGTGGTATTCCCTCAGCCGTCCTCAGGCTTGAGTGGGTATGCTAACGTTAGGTCTGAAATTGAGTAAAGCATGGGAAGTGCCTGTTTTCTGAGGAATAAGCTCCTCAGTGGCGTGTTGGGAAATGCAAGGCTTCTCTGAGTTTCACTTTATTTCTACAGCTATAGGACAGTACTGGGTTCTGTCCAGATGGTATGTGAAGGTCGTACTTTAAAGGGATGAGGTATAGGAGAATGTTTTTCGGGATCTTACCCTTCTCCTAACCCCTTGTGTTGCTCCCTCTTGCCGTTTCTAAACCCTCCCTCCTTCACCCAGTTGGCCAGTTCTACTTCTTAATCCGGAAGAGGATCCACCTGAGGCCGGAGGACGCCTTGTTCTTCTTTGTCAACAACACCATCCCCCCCACCAGCGCCACCATGGGCCAGCTGTACGAGGTAATGGTCCTGGTCACAACAATGCGGACGGGTCGGGTGTTCTTCAGCTCTTGTTCCAGGGCCTTTTGAGAACGTGCCGGGAAGTGGAGCAGGAGGTGTTGGCTGTCGGGATCCACTTACCTGTGGGGTGTGAGGCTCTGGGAGACTAGATGCCATTCGTCCTTTAGGAATGGAGCAGCTACTGGATTCAGTCCCTTTGAATTATTTTTCCAGTCTTGCCTTGGTTGAGTATTTTAATACGAAGTTATCTTTATTGAAAGCAGGAAATAGGTTCTGATTGTGAAAATTTCAAGTAAACTGAAATTTATAATTAAGGCAAAATCTGTAAATTGTCTTAAGAGATAAACTCAGCTGGAAAGAATATGTTATGTGATTTTGTTTGGCTTAATTGGTAAATTGTCAGAATCTATTATGAGAAAACTATAGTAAAGGACTTCATCATCCTTTATCACCTAAGAGCACAGCTGTGTTATTCCTTCAAGGATTTCACACAAGATGCTGCTGCCTTCTTGTGCTTCATTAGTGAGTGCAATAAATGTCTAATACTGCTAATCTAATTTTTATTCCATAGCATGTATACCCTATTGGCCTGTATTTCAATATGTGTGTTTTGTTGTATCTAAGTCCCCCTTGCTAGAGTGAGCTTTTAAAGGTAAGGACTGTGACCTAGTCTTGCTTGTATCCCTGATATCTACATGTATGATATTCTCCATGAAGGTTTTTTGTGCACTCAGCGTTGAATTCCACCAATTCTGAACATTCATTGTTCTTCCTTTTAGTGGGGTCTATAATACACCTTCCATACTTACTTTACAAGGTTATGTGAGGATCACAGTCCTGGAGATAAAGAATGTGATTATGTTTCTAACCTGTCCTCTTCTCTCTTCCCCTAGGACAATCACGAGGAAGACTATTTTCTGTATGTGGCCTACAGTGACGAGAGTGTCTATGGGAAGTGAGTGGTGGAAGTCCAGCAGATGGGAGCACCTGGACTCGGGGGTAGGGGGAGGGGGTGTGTGTGGGACTTGGGGAAGAGAAGGGGGGCTCCCACTATGGAGACAGAAGGTGAAGACATCTGGAAACACTACACCGCACACACCGTCACCATATTTTCACCTGCTCAATTGATATTTTTTGCTGCTTCCTCGGCCCAGGGAGAAAGCATGTCAGAACAGAGCTGTTGGATTAGCTTTGCTTGAGGAATGGAGATGATGTAATTTCACAGCATTGCTGTGAATTTTAGTGTAATTTTTTTTTAATAGAAGAGTCAGGAAGTGAGCGAGCTGGGGCCAGAGATGATTATGGACCAGCATTAACTTCCTGCTCTTCCCTTCTCTTTGGGCAGAGATTCTCTTTTTGACATTTGCACAAGGTAGCCAGAAGAGGAGGGTGGGAATGCTTCAGGACTACTGGTAGTGGACCATTCCTGGGGACCAAAAGAGACACATTGTAATGAAAACATTCTGTCCCGTCTCTCCTGTTGTCACACCTCCTCTTCTTCACACCTCCTCCTCTCCACCCCCCCCCCCCCAATCCCGGTCATAATCTCACACACAAACATCACAGTACTGCCCCAGTGGTGGTAGACATCGTGACAGAAAGTTAGATAGAGCTCTCTCACTTTAGGAAATTAGGGGCCAGGCGTCAAGGATATGTCATTATGAAGATAGTTTGGGTAGCATTTAACTGGAACTGATGAAGTATTGAACATCTCTGCCTAACCTGCTGTCTCTCTGGTGCCCCTTATTCCATACCTACCGTGGAGTTAAATGAGCCTCAGCCATTTCCAATTACAGACTCAAGGGATGTCCTCCCTTCCCTGCTGTCCCTTCAGTCTCATGCACAGAAACGCTAAGTGACGGCCAGCTGCTTCCCTCTGTGGGTTTTCATTTACTGCAGCTGCTAGTTAGAAAAGTTTGAGGGGATGACTTTTAGTAATTTGTGGGATTCTGTTGATTCTGATTATTTTCACTGTAGGGGTAACGGGTGGGGGTGGGGAGCAGGAATTGCACTCGGACGTAACATTTCAGTTCATCTCTGCTAATGAAACGGGTCCTTCCGGTTGCGGGGGAATCTGTGTTGATTCTGTCAGCTGCAGGCTTTTGTGTAATGAAGTTTATACTGTCAGGCCAAGGAAATAAAGTAACTGCATACCTTAAAAACCCACCATGAGTTCAGGACTGTTGCCTTGATTTAGTGTGTATTAGAATGAATGGCAGATGGAGCCTCTGAGAAGAAAGTTTTGAGTGACTATTGGAATGTTTGCTCATACGTGGTCAGACAGATATGCATGTGTCTGCTGACCAGAAGTTACAGCCACAGGCAAATGTGGACATGGGGCAGTGTGTCTGGTGCATTGGTGGGGTGTGTGTATATGTGTATGTGTGTGTGATTCCCCCTCTGAAGGTCACGGCTTTGTCACTGCTTTGTGTGATTTTCAGAGGGGAAAGAGGTAGACTGCCTACGTCAGAATTTTGGGGGTGGAATTGGGGTCTGCTTCTTACATGTGCAGATGTCTCCAGCTTTAACCCACTCAGGATCACAGCGTAGGTGCCTGTATTTTCAATCTCATGAGTCTGCTGCACACTGAAGGTGGAGAAGTGTTATTCTGTATAGTTGCTTTTGCTTTAAGTCCCAACCAAACATACTCCTTCCACACCTCGGTCAGCAGGAGAGGCACCTACGTAAGCCTCGTAGGGTCACACAAGCTTGGTGCCTTCTGACCATTTGAGTCCTTCAGTCAGTTACGGACGTATTCTGTCCACATCCTCTCCACATCTAATGCAGGGGAGACGCCTAAGTAAGGCTCCTAGGGTCACAGGAGATTGGTGTCTTCTGACTGTTTCAGTCCTTGAGTCAGTCAGGGATCATGATGTGGGTAGGAAGCTGGGGTGTAAGTTATGAGACAGTGAAAAACAGATTAGTAGAACCTGCATTAAAGTTCTGTTTTAAGGTTCTTAAAGAACTTCAAAACCCTCCTCTGACCCTTTAATCTCTTGCATCTATATCCCCAAGTGGTGTCTACCTCTGTAGAGTATTATGGAGTACATTAGAGTCTCTGGAAAGGAAGTAGGTGGTTACTAAAGATCAGGGCAAGATTCCATTCATCACCGAACCATGCCCAGAGTACTGATGGAGAAAGTACTGATGGAGAAAGGTCGGGATTTGGAGGGAAGGAAGAAGCCCAGCAAGCACCAAAGGAAGGAAATTAAGCTCTAAGGGTCCTGGCCAGGTAGCTAAGTTGGTTAGAGCATCCTTCTGATACACTAAGATTGTGGGTTCAATTCACCAGTCAGGTTACATACACGAATCAACCAATAAATGTATAAGTGCATGAAACAAATCAATGTTTCTTTTCTCCCTTTCTTTCTCTAAAATTAATGCATTAAAACTGAGGAATTTTGATGTTGACATCAAAGCACAGAAAATGGACATTTATCGTTACTGACAAAAATATTGAGGTGTTGCTTCTGATAAGCCAAATGGAAAATTAAGATACATTTTGGAGCTAATAGACATAGTCACTGCCTAGGAATGAGATGGGATGAATGCTCAAAATAAACATGTCAGATCCCAGTCCTCCTGACACATGCACAGCAGTCCTGTAGTGCAAGGGATTGCAGGTCATCGCTGAACCAGAGAGGGACTCTGAATGCAGAGTCTCTGTCTCTCTAGGAGGCCTTCACTCATTTCAGTCTGATCTGTCTCTAGATTTTTCTGTTGGAAAAATCTGTCCTCGAATGGGACATTACGTACCATGTTAGACCAGGCCTCTGATGTTACAAATCCACTAAGTTCAAATAACTTGGCTAAGTTCAGTGGCAAAGGCAGGCTGGGTATTTCGGTGGTCTGATGTGGACATGATGCTTTCCTGAACATCAGTATCTTGGCGCCACTCCCATGTTTCCTGCTAGTTAAGTTTTAAAGCTTCTTGGAGTCCTCTGGCCATCGTGAGTCAAGTCTCAGTGAAAGCAGTTTAGGAAACGTCCTCACTAATCTGAGTCCTATGTCCCTGGGTAAGGTTGCTGATACCCTGATACCTCTTTCTGGGAATCCAGCTGGAATGATGTGTCAAACAGTCCCATTTTCCCTGTAGAGTCAGTATGACATCATTACTGTCAGATGAGTGAGTTCCAGCTTTTACCATATATTTTGGGAGAAAGAATTCACATCTATTTGTAGGGTAAACATGCATCTAGCTTTGCCAAGAAGAGTCTCAATTTATGCCTAATGTACCAATTAATTGATTTATGCTTCCTTATGTTACAAGTTTCCCAATGGGCGAAAATATGTGGTTACTCTATACTTCAGTATAAAATGGAAGCTTATTCCCACCATAGAGAGAAAGAGAAAGACACACTGCATGTGTCATCCAGGTACCTCCTACCTCACTGTGGCTGTTAACCCAGTATGGATGGAAACCAGAAAAAGAATGCCACTCTTGAGTGTCAGTTTGCCATTTTCCCCCCAATGCAGAATTGTTTTCTTCCTATAAAGTATGATGCATTTTAAAGTTTATTGATTATTGTGAAATCAGAGATTAAGATTGCAAAAGAACAAACAGATGGGGCTTAACTAATGAAGAGTGGTGATTTGGCAGACAGGTGCACCGCCTGGCGCAGCTCCAGGGGTGCCATGGGGCTTCCTAGTGGGAATGGTGCTCCCCCTGCGTGTGCACAGGCCTCTGGCTGTTTTCAGTGCCCTTTTGGTTAAATAATGTCAGTTGTGCCAGTTGCTGTGGAAATGTTACATTTACTAAGTACATGTTGTGTTTGTGTCATTAATCACCAAATGTGTACTAGGAATGGTATAATTTTGAGATGGTGTGTGTGGGCTGGGGCACGCCACACACTTGCCCATGGATACAGCACGAAGTCAGCTGCTACAATAAACAAATGCACCATTTCTGGAAAATAAACTAGTTAACAAATCAGTTTCAGCCAGTTTTTACTCTCTATGTAAAGACATGTAATCAACTGTTTCTAGCTGTGTTTTCTTTCAGATATAATTTTACTCTGAGAGATTTGAACAAGCTCCAAACATTCATCTTCATTTATTTCTTTTTTGTTTTGTTTCATGTTTGTTGCAAGAAACCACCAGTTATTTTCAGGAACTGGCCCATTTCATCCCGGAGTGGCTCTGAGTCCATGCCGTCACTTCAGTGCAGCCTGAGAATTCTCGCCTGCCACCCACCTCCCCGCCCACCGCTTTGTTTACCTGGCTGTCCCAGTGCTCAGTCTTCGATTTGGTCAATCTGCTTGTGGCATATTCTGTGGATGACTCATGGCTGCGGAGTTTGCTTCTCTCAGCTATTTGCATAGATAGTTAAAAACAAACAAACTCCAAAATGAAAAGCACACATTATAGTCCTGTGTCAAAAACTGAGAGATGGTGGGTGGTAATGTCAGTCTAACTGCTTTTTTGAATTGCAGGACCACTTAAAAATATTTTGCTCTTGTTCTACAGTTATGGATGGGCATGTTGATACTTTGTAAATCTATACAACCAGATTATTTTCAAAGTTTGAAGTAACAGGAAGTAGTCAAATGACATTTGGACATGCTGTCGTGTAGGTGTGCATGTATTTCAACAGTGACTGACAAATGACGGAAGGCATTCTGGTGTGTATTCAACACTGGGTCGTCTGTCTTGATGGTTGTATTTTCGACACAGCAGTGTATTTATTCAAGGTCCTATGACTTTGGATTAGAGCCGTTCAGCACTTTGCGTGCAGTGACCCCAAGCTCGTGGGTGGTGGTTGAAACACATCTGTTTTTGCACTAATAGTAGGCTCAGTGTTGTTCACATCTTTCAACAAAAGCATGATGATTGCTTCCTGCTTGGTATCCAAAGAATAAAAGTAACAACAAGCCAGTATTAAAAAGGGTGCTGACATTGGCTAGCTTCCTACTTCTAAGTCTTGGCTCAGTTGTCATCTCAAGCCTACCCTGAGGACCCTGTTTAGTATTCCAACATCCTCTGCCACTCTCAGCTCTGCCACTCATTCCTACCTTGCTCTGCTTAGTCCTTTATGCTTAGTACTGACACCTAACATTTTAAGTTTCTTTTCTGTGTCTCACTGGGTTTGTAAGCTCCACAAAGGCAGAAATTTTGTATTGTTCATTGGTTGACACAAACTAGTTAGAACAGTGCCTGACATGTATTCAATAGATGATGCTCAAAATATGGTGAAAGAATAGTAGCTACTGATAGGGCTGGAAATTTCAGTTCAAGGGTTTGGTAGTTCAGTTAAGAACTACATTTTTTCCCCTTTGGACCTCTCCCATGCCTCTTCTCAGGCCTGAACACTTTACTTTCTCCTAAACTGTAAGGTTCCCTGTGAGACTTGCTACCAGGGGAGCAGCTGACAAAAACAAAACAACAAAACAAAAAAACAACAACTACATTTTCTATGAAAGCACAAGCTATAAAAGGACCATTAAAGGAACTTTGGGAAGCCCTTAGAACTTACTGGAAGGAAGATCTGGAGGCAGGAAATAGGGTTCAAATCCCAGCTCTGACACTTAATTAGCTCTTAGACATGGGCCAGTTTATTTTTTGTAAAATGTAATCCCAAATTCCCTTCCTGTCAGATACAATCATTATACCATAGGTTGATGTGACTATGGAATAAATCCTTTGCAAACCACAACATTGCTTATCAGGAACATATTTTATTTAAAACAAATGGCAGTCAGGCTAGTTGGCAGGAATAATCTAGATTTTCATTTTTGGTTCACTGGTAACACCGCAGGATATTAATTGGCAAGTGCAGGAAATGACATGAGTCAGAGAAAATGGAATATGTTGAGCTGGGTGTCTCTAAAGATAGCTGACAGACTTGATGAGCAACACCGCTGAGAGGGCCGTTTTCCTCCCCTTCAACTCTCTCTGAAGACCGGTTTTCCTGTAGCTGCCATTTATCTCCAAAGATGGCACTGCTGGCTTTTTGCGTGTCAGCAGGTAGAACATGGAGGTGGGACCAAGAAGTTAGAACAATTTTCAGCACTATCAGGCTGGAATTAATATGTACTTTTTAAAAACATTTAAATTTTTTTGTTAATTATGAAATGCCCAAATACTAATTATGCTCTACACACATTAACAAACACAGTTCCCCTTCCTTTATACCACCCAAAGCAGAATGAAGTATAAAGCTGCCTTGCGAAGAGGATGCCCTTGGCTCAGGGTCGGCAGCCCAAACTGCTCTGTGACCAGAAACTCTTCCCTCCTGGGGGCTGCCCAGTACTGCAGTTGACTGGTTCTAGGGTGGTGAGTGAGGCATTCTCTGCCTTTTTTTAGCCAACTTTCTAATCCCCAAGTGACAGATCCCTGAAGGACCCACACTTCTCATATACAAGTGAGCAAGAAGGTGAATGAAAGGCAGGGAAAGAGAACAAATGTTTCTTGGCCAATTATGTATATTTGTATAAATCACTGTGCTAGATTCTTTTTAAAAAATGGAATGTATTGGGGTGATAATTTGTTTGCAAAGCCATACAAGTTTCAAGTGTACAACTCAACAAAACCTCATCTGCACACTGCATTCTGAGCCCATTGCCCCAAGCAAAATCTTTCCCATTCCCATGTTCCCCACTTGGCCCTCCTCCACCCACCCTGCACCCCCTTTCCTCTTGGCTAACCCCACACCGTTGCCTGTGTCTGTGTGTTAGGTTTATATGTTCTCTGGCTGATCCTCTCACCTTTCATCTATCCCCCTCCCCTCTGACAGCTGTCAGTCTCTTCCTTGTACCTGTGCCTCTGTTTCTATTTTGTCAGTTTATTTTGTTCATCGGATTCCACATATAAGTGAGAACATATGGTATTTGTCTTTCTCAGACAGGATTAGTTCACTTAGTAAAATACTCTCCAGGCCCAGTCATGCTGTTGCAAAAGGTAAAATTTCTTTTATGGCTGCATAGTATTCCATTGTGTAAATGTACTACAGCTTTTTTATCCGCTCATCTACTGATGGACACTTGGGTTGTTTCCAGATCTTGGCTGTTGTAAATAATTCTGCTATGAACATAAGGGTGCATATATTCTTTTGAATTAGTTTTTTGGGTGTCTTTGGATATATATGTAAATTAAAACCAAAATGAGATATCACCTCACACCTGCCAGAATGGCCATCATCAATAAATCAAGAAACAAGTGCTGGAGAGGATGTGGAGAAAAGGGAACCCATGTGCACTGTTGGTGGGAATGCAGACTAGTGCAGCCGCTATGGAAACAGACAGTATGGAGTTTTATCAAGGAATTCAAATTGGAACTGCCTTTTGACTCTGCTTCATTCTCAGCATCGTCTTGCTGAATCTTGGAAAATATTTTGATTCAATTTGGTTGCCAACTAGGGAGAAGAAAGGCTAATTTTTTCAAGATGAAATGGCTAATGTTGAGCTCTATGTAGTTATATTCAAGCCCAGGTCCAGCTTCACACTTAATGCGTGGGTCTTCCCCACGGTCAACACTGATTAGGGCCTTTAGGGATTCCATGTGAAATTTTGATCAAAGACGGAAATGTAAAATAGTTCCATTTCTGCTTGTAATAGTCCCTCGTCCTATAACTGAGTTGTTTGTGCTTGCTGTTTGCAAACACACCAAGCGGTTTTCCACCTCAGTCCTTCTCCTTTCATTGCTTTGTCTGCAGTGCCCTTCCCCGTCATCCTCCCTCCCCACTGACCTCCCCAAAGGAGTAGCACCTGTGCGAGGATTACCGTAGGTGCGAGGATTACCGTAGGTACGAGAACAAGAAACTGTAAAACAACAGAGACTTCAAAAAGATACTTATTTCACTCTAATGTGAAAATGTTCAGGTTTGGTACAATGATGGCTCTGCCTCCGGCAGCCCAGGCCACTCCTACCTTCTGCTCCACAGCAGTGGAGCGTGTACCTCGTCCTTAAGTCAAGGGCACCTTCTGTTCCTGTAATCTATGGAGAAGAGATCCGCAGGAGGACAGCACACAAGTCAGCTCTGTCTCTCTTTTTTTCCTTCCACTTGTAAGTCCAGCTCTCTCTTATGGAAGGTTCCTTTAGGCACAGGACAGTTCCTTGTATCTTACTGGCCACAACTTAGTCACGTGGCCACACCTATTTGCAAAGAAAATCGGAAATTATTTTCTTTAACCTAGGTGGCGTCTGCCTGGCTCAAACTTTATTACTGTGGACGTAGAGCATGAAGGATACTCTTCTACGAACCAGCAACTAATAACTCCTTTAACACGCTCGGAAAATTTGGCAACATAGCTCTCAGTAGAAGTACTATATCCTGTATCTCTGTACTTCTGTTAAAACATCCATACATTTTCTTGTGCTACTTGTTGTATTGTTTGTTGTATTGTTCATTGTATTTTAACAATATCTTGCTTACCAAACTGTATTTTTAGTCCCTCAAGGCCTGGGACCATATTTTAAGTGTCTCTGTGCCCCTGGTGGCCAATAAGTGACTAGAAACAAATGACCATTAAATGAAGGAATGAAGAAATAATCATGGATGCTTACACCACAAAATGAGATTTGCGTATCGATAAAGACTAACTGGAACTTTAAGAAAACATAATTAGCTGGGAGGGTCTGTGGAGGAGCTGGGGCTTACAGAAGTTCTACTTTACATAATTGTGAGAACCCTACTTGTGAGAACCCTACATTCAAGAACGCTGCAGGAAGAAATCTGTTTTTATAATAAAGCTCTATTGTCCTAACCTTCCTTTTCGTTATATAAATACCCCTCCATCTTGGCATGCAGGCCAGAGTACACACTGGCTTGGAATGCCTGCATGCATGGGGTTGCAACCTTCCTTTTTCCTGAATGTCACCTTTTTGGTGACAGAATGCCTAGTTAGTATTTTTTTGTAGGCGGTAATTACTCTTAAAACATATCCACCTGAGCTCTTTAGCTTACTCTAGACATTTCTGACATTAATTGCTTAACCAAGCAATTAAGAATCCCTTCATCTCATTAATGACATGAGTTTTAGTAAAGTTATATGGGAAGTATTACTATAAGATAAATTTAGAATGTGGTATTTGTAATGCAGTTTATAATTTAATGAGTGTGTTTAATATACTAATTACATAGTAATTAAACATTAACTTTCTTAAATTCCCGGGGTCAATTTTATTACCAGGGACAAGACGAGACTGAATTTTTAAAGAATATAAGGCTAATTGCCCTGCTCTTTTTTTCTACCTCGACCAAAAAAAGTCACAACGGACCTAAGACAGGTGGGTATTAACTAAAGTTGGTCTTTTGAATCCCTGTCCTGATCCTTTGTTTTGCTTCTGAAGAGTTTATGATAGAGGATAAGGGATTTGCACAATGCTCCCAGTTATAAATTTTCAACCTATTTTGGAATGTTACTTGCTGGTATATTTATAATTCGTGAGCATATTTGTAAAAGTTCTCTCTCTCTCTTTGTAGAGAGTAAAGTCGTTATTAACTACCCATGAAAGGAGCAGGGTATGATGTGGAGAGGTGCGCCGGCCTTGAAGAGCAGAGCGGGGGCGGGGAGGCTACATTGGATTGAAAAAGCGTGGGAGTTTTGCTGTTATGCGGGCCCTGGGCTGTCAGGGCGTTGTAACAGGAGGCTGCTGTTGGTTTCAATGTTTTCTCCCTGCGGGCAGTTAGTTCTTGCTTCCAGTCATTTCCAGTCTGATTGCTGGCTGTGAAGGTGGTGGAGGAGGTGCAGACTCCCTGCCCACAGAGTCTGGAGAGATGCAGAAGGATCAGAGTCCTCTCTCCAAACCTCATCGAGACAGGGTTTGAGGGTTAACCGAGTCGAGCTTCTGCTGCCCACTGGACCCCTGTTCACAAGTCTCAGGAGGCTAGAGGAGAGGGGGAAACAGAGAATGTCCCCGTATGGGCCACCAAAATGTCGGGGTGGTTGGTGGCATGGCTGCGAGAGGATTCACAAAGAGAAGAAAGTGTAGAGAGTTAAGTTTTTGTTCACCCATCAAGAAAGGAGAGGGACACGGTGTGGAGAGATACGCCAGCCTAAAAGTTCTTTTTCGAAGGCAGTTATATTTATACTCTTCTAGAAAGCTACCATAGAGACGAGCACAAGTAATTAAAAATTCAGGTGGTTGGAGGAATTTTAAGCGTTTGAGAGTCTTACAGGTATTTATTATCTTAGGAGCTGACTCTTCAGAGATGTGGTCAAGATGGCCTGTGGTTTCCCAGAAACCAGTTTTTTCTGCTCCCATAGTAGTAACTAAGCAGGTGACCATCCAAAATAAACACTAGATTTTCCTGCTGTACTTGAAGCTCTGTAACAATACATCAGTCACTTAACCGCCGTGAATCCCAGCCTCCTTATTGGCACATTAGAAACAATGCCTGCCTCTCAGAATTATATCATTTTGTACATAAACATTAGAGTGTGTATCAATCCTAAAATACCGTAACTTTTCTCTCCTTTGTTGTTTTGATTTCTGTAAGTCCTGGACTATGTTTAATGCATTTTTCTGTCTCAGTGCCTAGCTCTCCATACATTTTCACTGTCTAAGAAATTGTGCAGTACAATACGGCACTAAAGACTATAGCAGACTGGGCATTTTTCACACCTGGCGTATTAAATACAAATCTCAAAACTGCCAGCAGGTGAGGCATCCTTGAAGACAAAACTGAACCTTCAAAGTGGACTAGAACAGAGTGTAACTCCATACGTGACTTCCTCATTGTTTTTTACTGGCTTCTTCACGCAGCTTCAAGGATTTTCACTCTGCCCTTTGCTCTCTATCCCGTAGTTTCGTGGGTCTCTTAGTTCCTCCAACTCACCAAGACTTTTATAAACTCAAGACTCTCTAAAGATTTACCTAGAATATCTGTCCCTGTCTATTAGACAAGCTTCTCCAAAGAAACAGAACCAATAAGCTTATATAGAGAGACATGCATACACAGAGGTGGGCAAAAATAGGTTTATAGTTGTTTATATGGGAAGGTTATGATTACTATGATAGTTTTATTAACTCAAGAATGTCACTTATATCTGTAAACCTACTTTTACCCGCCCCTGTTATTTCTGTAGAAGATAGAAGATAGATTTCTACTTACTACTCTAGACTTACTAAAGGGAATTTATGGGGATAAATACGGAAAACTGCATTTTCAGCAAGGTTCATGTATACAGACTGAATCTTGAGAGCCACTGGTAATGTGTTGTACTTGACCGAAATGAGAGAAATTCACAATAAGTATAACAATAAGTCTACAGTACAAAGTATCTAGGCCTAAACAGAAATGAAGGTCAGGAGAATGCCATTTGGGATCTATTTTGGAGAGCAAATTTATTGGGACCTATGCGAGGAAAAAAATAAAATGATGTTTTGAATTTTGTAATCACCTAATCATTCTTTTTAAACTTGATAATATTGGTGTGTTGCGATCATTCAAGGTCTGACAGGCTCATGGCTTTTGTGCAGATCGAAGAATATTCACGGAGCCTTTGGGCCTTTATTCCCAGGCAGGCCAGCCACGCACGCTGCAAGCAAGCTGCATGTCCCCTGCATGTGTGGGCTTGCTCCTCAGTGTGGGACCCAGCAGGGAGCCCCCACTGCCTTAAGTACCAGAGGCAAACAAAGCAGCTTCCATCCAGAAAATTATATAACAACATCATTCCGCACGTGGGAGCCCACTTCATCTTATGGGAACAGTTTATCGGGTCCAGTCTCAATTAAGGCTATGAGAACACTGTTCCCCTTAGTCACCAGACACCTGGGTGAGGAAGCCAGACTGCCTCCATTTACCCTACAGTCCGTGTCTTATAATCTTCATGTGACTGCTGTAATGTGGATTTTCTTTGTTTATTCTTGAACAAGATAACCTAAGTCTTCATGAACTCTGCCCACTTAAAGTCACCATCTATCCTACTGATTGAGGTTAAGCTATGTGGTGCTCCTAATACTGGCTGCACAGTAGTATCAGTGGCCAGCTTTTAAAAACCACAGCATCAGTCTGGGAAGGGCGAGGGGGAGGGTCTGAGCATCTTCACATTTCACAATCCCCTCAGATGATGTCTGTAGCCAGGGTTGAGAAGCATATCTCCTGGGTGCTCATTGGTACCAGTTCTGTAAACGGACTTCTCTACTGAATTCACTTCATTTTTCCTACTAAGTAACACCTGGAATAATTCTTGCCAGATCCAGTTCCTTCTTCATCAATGCTTTCGGGGTTGTGGAATCTGAAACAATCCCAGTCAGTGAATTAGATTTCGGCTAGACCGGCTTCATGAACATATTTAAGAAAATAACCACCTGTGTTCTGCCCACAATGACTTTGATTCTGTTTTGATCTGACTGAAAGGCTTTGATGAGCTAACTTACAGGGCTGCCCCCAAACTCTACTCTTCCCTCTCACTCCGTCACAGCCAGATCACTGAAACAATTTATGTGCATTGCACTGATGGCCACAAGGTGGCAGTCCAGATCCATTTAATAACTCAAGGTTGCTTTGTAAGAGGCTGCAACTATCATTTTCTCTTTTGTGACTGATAAAGGAGTGTGTGACCTTTTTGTAAACAAAGACCACAGACTCAGTACTAGCTGAGTAGCCGTAATTATGAGATCATCTTCATTGACTGTCAACTTTTTAAAAATCTTCTAAAGGAGGCAGACACATTACATATTTTAAATTGTTTTTCTGACTTTCAGTGTCTCAGAATCTAGATAAAATACTAACACTATCTCAGACAATGGAAATCCTTCTGTTCAAAAAAAAATGAAAAATGATGCATATTCAAGAATAAAAATAAAAGTGTATTTAAGAGAAAATAATAAAACATAGATCTGTTTTCTCATTCGTTTTGTTTGAGCTACCTAAGAGGTAAAAAAAAGGGGGGGGGGTTGAGGGGAGACCAAATAAAAATTTATAAAAAAGGAAATGCAAAATACTTCATGTTCATTATCAATTTTTACATCTCTGAGAGTGTTTGCTTGTATAGAAGGTGAAGTTTGTTGATAAACTATCACTGCAGTTCAAAAAGCAGGTATCAATGATAATTCCTTTAAATATCTCTGAGACCTGACTGTTCTCACTGCCTCAGTCCATAGATGGTTAATGAAGAACTTCCTTTGTGCAGGTGGCTAAAGGAGGCCGAAGTGGGAAAAGGAAAAGGAAATGAACACCATTTTTATTTTGTCAAATTTAGTCTACTCCTTGTTTGTTTAGGAGGTTAAGCTTTTAAATAAGCATGATAAAGACTAGAACTACCTTTTGGTATTGCTTTCAAAAAGATAAAAGTAAATAATAAAAAATAAAATAATCTCTGCAGCTACAAAATATACATTTCAGTAGCGTTGTTTATAGTGGTCAGGTCCACTAAAGGGATTGTATTTATACCATAGTCCTCTCTTTATCTCTCCAGCCTCCTGCACAGCACGTCCGTTGCTCTCTCACTAATTCATTTTGACCCGCACTGGTCCTCTCTCTGCTTCTGGAACTGGGCCAAGCACCTTCCTGTCTGGGGGCTGGGCATTACTGGTGTGTTCTGCTGAACTGCTCCTCTCTTAGACCTTTATGTTTGACTCATTCTTGGACTTTGTCTCAGTTTAACTATTACAGTTTCTGTTCACGCAGTTAGATATTGCAGGTTCCCTCCACTATTGCTCTGAGTCTCAAATGATTTTTTGTTTCATTTACAATGCTGATTGTAACCTGTAGCTTTTGTTTGCTTTTTGTGTTTAGATTTTGTAATTTCTTTCATTAGGAAGAATATCTCCATGAAGCCAAAGACTGTGCCTACTTTTCATTCACTTAATAATTGTGTCACGTAAATATTTAATTTGTGCCTGCTATGTGTCAGGCACTCTGCAATTGGGCACACAATAAACATTTGTTAAATAAATAACAGCGTCTGTTTCGAAGAAACTTCCCCCTTTAAAAGTTTCTGTACGTGCCGATACACCACGGTTCGGTAGCAAGGCTTTCCCTGCTGGGTGTGAGCTTCCCCGGCCCTGCCCCTAGGAGACCACTGCAGTTGGCTGGTGCCTGCTCCATTGTAACCATGTGCTACCAAAAGGAGGTCCTAAAAGATGCCCATATGGCCCAGGAGATGTGATAGGACTCTGTGGAATGTGCTGCTCAGGCACTGGAGAAATATAACACAGAGAAGGATATTGCAGCTCACATCAAGAAGGACTTTGACAAGAAGTACAACCCACCCAGCACTGGCCCGTGGGGAGGAACTTCAGTAGTTAGGTGATACAGGAAACCAAACACTTCATCTGCTTCTGCCTGAGCCAAATGGCCATTCTTCTGTTCCAGTCTGGTTGAAAGTGGACTGTATCTCAGACCCAGTGATCCATCTAATAATAAGGATTGCAGCCTAAATTCCCAATACCAGAGATGAAATCTTCAGTCTGGTCTAAAGGAACACCTTGGTCTCGAATCTTTATTGTGTTGTTTTACACAGGGCATTCTCTGTACTCATTTGTTGTGGTTGTAAGAGAGTTAACAAAACAGCTTATATTTGTATTTATTTTCTATTCCATACCTCTCTGCTCCATGTTTTTCCCTCAAAATCCATTCCTTTCCCCCCAAAATAAATATGTCAGAGAAAAAAATTTCTACATATGAATTGAGAATCAAATAATAGATGTTCACACTCTTGAATTTATCCAAAGTAGATAATTTCATATGAATTTCAATAAGAAAGAAATTTTATAGCTAAACATTTTAAGTAAAAAATATGTATGGAAAAACAAGAACATTCACTGAACTAATGATTTATATATGTGGACCACATATCACAGAACCAGAAACATTTTAGCATAAAACCAAAATAATCCAGCACATGATGTTTGTTTAAAGAATGGTGAGTTGAAATTTCATGAATGATAAAAAACCCAGCCCACCCAGGGTCTGAATTACAGGAAGGGTTCAACCTTAACATTTGACTGTAGTGACCTTTCCTTACATTTGAGTTGTGTGAGTCTGATCTGACCAAGGATAATAACGGGGGTTAAAGATTGTGTTTGCAGTCCCTGGGCCTGAAATTTTTTTCAGTACATCCACCTACTCTGGACTTCAAAACTTTGAAAGTTAGTCTTGGACACTTACCTAATTATCACTATATAGTTCAAGAAGCTCAGAAATTCTGGAAGACCTGATTATGGGGATGAACCATCACCCAAGTTGTTCCTGTTATCTTATTCTTATTTTTGCTGTAGCTAAACACTTAACTGTTTTTGCTTGATTCTTAATTTAACAAGATACAGATATTGATTCCGTATCACAGGACTAGAGTAAGCTTCTAGCGGGACATATAAGGAAGCATACACATACATTTAGTAAAAACATTTATTACATAACAGACAAGCTTGGTACTAAAAATAGGCACCTATGTAACTTATCTCTAGGAAAAATAATTCTAAGAAGTCAGGTACTATGAAGATGACAGAAAAATTGCTTTGTCCAGGCAAAAGGCTTTAAAGTTATGATCTGCTTTCTGAGGCTGCTACCAATTCAGTTTACTTCTTGTCTGTTTAGTGTGATTGTGGGTTCTGATGTTGATAGTTGACTGCCATCTCTTTCCCCTTCCAGCATTACTGTATGCAACTTCTGTAATAAAACTTTTAATGTTGATTTCAAGTGAATTAATATGCTCCTACTAAAAGCATCATACTGTGTGTGTTTCTTACGCATCATGTGTCCATCCTAGGCAGTGACCATTGAGGGCTCTGTGCATGTACCTAACATCAGGCACGTACATGCAATTAGATAGCCTCTGACACAGCACTTACACAGGGTCAGAGAAGAGTGTGTAAGTACTGGTGCATATGCCAGCTGGGCCCAACCTCTGCTCTCATGGCCACTGATTGGCACAGCTGAGTTGATACGTTCTGAAAGCAGGCTGCCAGTGTTCAAGTCCTAGCTCACCCAGCTACTAGCTGTTAAACTTTGGGCAAAATATATATGCTCCGTACATTTAGGTGGTGTGTCTGAGAAATGGGGATAACTTCGTAGGGTGGTCGTGGGGATTAAATATTTAACACACAAAAAGTGCTTGGCACTTGGAAATAAACAGTAAATATCAGTTTTTATTTTATATATTTCACTTCCAACTGGATCTCTTTGCTACCTCTACTTGTTTTTTGTACAATGTTCTGCTTAATGCTAAATTCCTTGCCTTCACTGCAGTAACCCACTTTGGGAGAAAATGACCACCAGTGGGCCGTCAACATGTTCTGGGATGCTCACTTCTACTTCCTAAAGGTCTTTTCGCTGTTCTGCATTTATTGTTTAGTTTCATGTCATGATCTCACTTCTTATCATAACTAGCTCACTAGAACGACTCTTCATTCATGTTCTCCATACCCAGGGACTTATGGAGAGAAAGGCATTTTTATATTCTTTAACTTTCTGTTACAGAAAAAATTTTAACATCACACAGTGTGGAGACAATAGTTTATTGAATGATCCCGTGCCCACTGCCCATCTTTAATGAACATTAGTTCTCCTATCCAGATGAGTTTGAAATCCCAGATATCATATGATTTCTTCCATGGACTCTCCAGTGTAAATCTCTGCAAGGCAAATGCATTTTATAACCCAATCTCTATATCAACAATCTCTTCTTGGTATCATTGGCTATTTTATCAGTGTTCACATTTCCCTGATGACTTTATATTTTTAAAGCAGATTAATAAAGACTCAGTAATGTGACTGGTTGATACACCTTTGCCTTTGTTGTTATGATTGCTGTTTACGTTGCTGAGTAAACTCAATTGTTTGTCCTTAGAGTTTTTCTAAAGTCCTTTGTTGCTGATGGCACTTCTGTATTGTTGTTGGATATATTCTTCTGGGTTTTTTCCTATTTCTTGTATTTTGATAGTAAGACATACTTGATAACAGACTGTATTTATTTGGGTAAGTAAAGCTCTACTATTTTATAGTAAGGATTGTGTACTGGCATTCAGATATGTTTAATATCTAGTGCTTCATTTTTATAATTTAAGCAGCAATTGATGATCATTAACTATATCCATTAACTCATTATGCATAGCAAAATGGTGATATTTTAATTTAAACATTCTCTTTTCATTTACTGATCAAAATATTTGCTAACTTTACCCCATCAGTGATTAGGTTAATCTATGCTGTGGTTTATGCAGAAAACAGTTTGCTGGAGAAATACTTGACTCTTTACTAGTTTTTAAACTAGTAAGTAACCTCAATAGGGGAGGGGATTCTAGTTTCATAAAACAAAATAAAAAAATAATTTTAGACTTACAGAAAAAGTTGCAAGAATGGTGCAAAGAATTAGTGGAGAGTTTTAACCCAGCTCTCTCAAAGGTTAACTGAGCAGACATAAACAGGCCAGGAAGACCATTCAAACGACTGCAACAAGGGAGAGATACTGAACTCAGCTCTGGAAAAGAAAGATGGAAGAGTTTTCAAGGGCTGGGGTGAGCCAATGAAAAAGTACTTAGAACATTAGGAGAGGGCTGGTCAATGTGATGAGGCTATCCGTGACCACACGAGAAATCAACTTGCTCCATACGTTTTTGAAAATGGATTTTGAACTTGATTACTATTCAAAACTCCAGCTTATTGTAAAACATGGTGACTGAGACAGCTACTTAGATGCACCCACATGAATGTGCTATAAAGAACTTGGCTTTAAAATCTCAATTAGCTAATTTTAATTTCTTTACGTTGTTCTCTCACATAGGATCTTTATTAAAATGAAACATAAACAATTAGCAGTTATTTCAGTTTAACTTATCAAAGGCTTTAGAGTTAAAACAGTGCTGGCAACAAGCTGGAGCTTGTTTCTCTCAGTCTTGTTCCACTTGTACCACTTCTGTGGCTTGCCCACATTCTGACACAGTAAGTGATGCAGATCCTGGCCGGCAGCATCCGTGTGTGTTGTGGCTGCTATGAACAAGTTCACATGGACTGCAGAGGTCCTGTGGAGAAAAAGGGACAGCATGGCCACTCTCTGAGAGAGAGAGGGAGGGCCCTGGCCCCTACCTGGACGGGCTTTTATTGCTTTTCTGGGTACATTAAATGTGGAGGATGGTCCTTGTTTACTATGCACAGGTTTGCTGCAGGTGATTACCTTTTACAGATAACAAAGGAAAGAATGCTGCTGATTACTTCAAAGAGAAGGATATCGCAGACCAAGGGGAAAGGTGGTTGAACCAGTTACACTCCATACTTGGGAGGTTTAGCACATATTTTAGGAAGTTACAGTAAGCATTTGCTGCCTGAATTCAGAGTGAGGGAGTTTTAGTGAAAGCAAGTCTCATAGCAGTCTAGGTACAACGCAGGCCTGATTCCCCACGGAAGAACCTATCTGTGGGTGTGGGTTCTGTATGCCACTTGCTTCTCACTGGTTTTCCACATGGAGGCTGAGCTACATTTCCATGCCACATGAAACAGATCCCTATAAGTAAGCACCATCTTTGTTTATTCCACAAGACTTGGTCTGAAAGTACATACAACGAGTAAGAATGTATGCTTTGCCGTTGTCCCTATTTTACTATCACAGAAACAACCTACTAGTAACAGAAGAATTATACAAGCTATTCAGGCTCTTTCTACCCCAGCATACCTAGTTTACTGTATACTTTTCTTCTCTAAATATTTTCTTTTCTAGATAGTCATTCTAAACAAAAAAATAAATAGCAATTTTGGGGGAGTGTAGCTTTAAAAAACATTTTATTTATTTATTTTTAGAGAGGGGAAAGGAGGGAGAAAGAGAGGGAAAGAAACATCAATGTGTGGTTGCCTACTGAGCGCCCCCTGCTGGGGGCCTGGTCTGCAATCCAGGCATGTGCCCTGACCAGGAATGGAACTGGCAACCCTTAGATTTGCAGGCCCGTGCTCAATACACTGAACTACACCAGCCAGGGGGCAGGGTTTAGCTTTTTTACTTTGGTGTATATGTCCATGGAATTTTTAAAAATGAGGTTACTTAAAATGTTAACACATGCGTGCAAATTTTTCCATAACAGGTGGGAGGTACTCTTACAGATAAGGAGGAAACTATTCCGACTACTCTGAGCACTATCAAATTCAGGACCCTTGTTGTCAACAGATTCTGAAGAGAAGTAGATACTTCATTTTTTCATAGCTCACTGCTTTATTTCTGAGATGCCAACTTTCCCTTTATTTCAGGGAATATATATTTAGCATATAAGATCTTTTCTAAACATAAATGAAAGAAGGGTAGCCAACTACCCTTTTATAGACTATGGGGTCCCTAGAAAAGTAAGTTACTATTCACTGTTACCCAAACACATTTCATTTAAAAAGAATATATAACAGGTAGTTAGCACCCATTTCTAGTTCTCTTTCTTTAAATAGTGTAATTCTATCCTGTTTTTAACTTTATTTTTAAATATATTTTTACTTGCTCTTTTTGAAAGCATTCACTGGTGATCTGTATATACAGTTCAGTTTGAAGCATAATATGTAGACAGCAGTTCCACTGGGGAAGACATTCAGATGAGCTTTGTTGGAAATTATTCAAAGTGGAGTCCAGTCTCAGAGGGGAAGAAAGTTGTATTTATGAGGAGTGCCTTCCAAGAGCACCATAAGGAAAATGTCTGCATACATGCCATGAATCTACCACCACTGACACAGTTTGAAGTCTTTATTGAAGGGAATAACAGAACTTGGATGCAGTGAAAAAAGGAAAACAGTAGAGAGGCAACAACCCCATCGTGAAGGAGAACTAAACAAAAAAGAAGACCTGTATTCTTTATGCTTGCTAGAGTCTAACAGCATCGCTTCAAGAGCTATTGTGAAATTTGATTCTGGAAAGGTTTTTTAATCATTTTTTCTTCTCTGAAAGATACATCCAGGAGACAAAAATGTTCATCTGCTGGTATAAGCAGCCCTGACTGTTTCCAAAGAAGCAATATTCATACAACTGGGTTCGATATGACATATTGTTCTGGGGTCAGCATAGCATCATGGTTAAGTTCATGGTCTCTAGAGAAAGTCTGTCTTGGCTTAAATCTTGGTGCTAATTCTTACTAGCTGTACAACCTTTGAAACATTTCTCATCCTCTCTGGGCCTTAGCTTCTTTATTATTACTATAGCAATAATGACAGCATTGTCCACAGGATATTGGGACAGTACCTGCTTTATTTAATACATGTAATCACTGAAGTGCTGGTGCTAGAAATATCAGAAGCAATCAATAAACATTAACCATATCTTAGGTGCTGATCATGAGTAGATTCCCTCTAGTTTACACATCCTACATGATTTTCTCCCCCATTTATTTACCCAGGTCTGAAATTTTTACAGATTGTATATTTACATCTGTGTGTAAATATATTTAAAATTAAAAAATTACACAAACATTTGAAGTTCCTATTTCAATATTTTCTGTTTGATTAAGAGATTTCCAATTATAATATGTTGAGTTTTCCATGACTGAATGAACACAAGGTGTTAAAAATCTCTATTTGTAATTATCTGCTGTATAAGAAAATAGAGGAATGAATAGTGTGCCATGTACTTCCAATCCTTCCTTGCTATTTGTCCTGCTTGGTAAGACTGGAACTCAGTGCTTCAGAAGCATTTTCTTGCTGCCAAGATTCTATTTTCAGCAGAAATAATTTATCAGTTTTCTTTGAAGAAGGAAAAGTTACCTTGAAAAACAAAAAAATACCATATGATTTAGCTTATATGTGGAATCTAAAAGAACCTAAACAAACAAACAAACAAAACAGAAACAGACTCAGATACAGACAACAACTGAATGGTTGCCAAGCGGAGGAAGGTGGGAGGATGGGTGAAAAAGGGGAGGGGAATAAGAGGTGTACACTTGCCCTTATAAAATAAATAAGCTATGGGGATGTAATGTCTAGCACTGGAAATGTAGTCAATAATATTGCAATAACTCGGTATGGTGACAGATGGTTACTAACATTATGGTGATCACACCACAAGGTGTGGGATCATTCTGTTGTACACTGGAAACTCATGTAATATTGTATGTGACTCTACTTGAATAAAATATGTTTTGAAAAGTACATGCATGAAGATAACCCATTACCCATGGTTACTCAGTGTATTATAGTTTTTAAATTATTGTTTTTAATTATCTTCCATAACTTCAAGGAAAGTTCTGATACATGAAAATTTTTCTAAGTACACCATAGTTATGCAACTTTGGTCTCATATCTATTAGTTGTATATATGCATCTAGATTTCAATAGCTTCCATGTGACACAAGGTTCCCATTGTAATTCAATACATACCTCTGTTTTACTTGAGCATTTTTTAAGGTGCAGTCACATTTTGCAGACAGCTTTCTTGTGCCTTTAGCATTCTTTCTAGATACTGAACTGAAAGTCATAGAATTTGCAAATGAAAATATATTTTAAGACTATTCTCTCTTTTAAAAATTTAACACTACAAATAAAATTGAAATCTAAAATTTCTTGAATACCATTTATCCATCACTTTTATTATTAACTGAGGAATACATTATAAATCTTCATTTGCATGTAAGTGATATTAAACTTTTACTGATGGATGGATATTTACGAATTAATAACTGGTCCTTTAATAACTTCAAGTTTTCACATTTGATTGATGCCATTCTCAGCAATTAGTAGACAAGGAAAAGTCAGGACTTAATGACTTAAGTTATCTTTGACACAAACACTTTTGACATAGCACGGGATCAATCCGTCATAAAGTATTAGTTCTATCAGTACGGTGCTTCATGCACCTGTTCCCTTCTTCACAATGCAACAAAACTTCCCCTTTTCAGACTGTATTATTTTTATATCAAGCTAGTATAATATTCTACAGGCTGACTGTCTCTAGGTCTTACTTGCCAACCTTTTCTTCAAAATGCCTCTAGAGTGAATACCTCCAATGCATGGCTTGAATAATGTCACCCTTTCATCACCTTCAGAGACTCAATTGTTTACAGGCTGAAATTCAAACTCATTAAAATTAACAGATTACAAAATTATACCATTTTTCCTAATAGCTCTATGTGTAACTATCTTCAAATATGAAACCGTTAACTCACGTCACTTCACATGAATGTGTCACTTTATTTTGAAGGACCTGGAACTCCAGACGGCACAATCTGAATTTTCAAATAAAGAGTAAACGAATATTCCTAGCTTGAATCTATTTTAATCTGAATGGTCTGTGGTTACTTCCAGGGGATTTTGGAGACTCCACAGATTGTGGAGAAAAATCTGTCTGTGCGCTTGCTTTTTCAAGATCTGATCCCAGTCCAATCACAAAGTCACGTAATTTGTTGGGCAAAGGATTTCAGTTTGGTCAAGTGCGGACCTCTCACTGTGCCATTTATTCTCTGGACTAGATTACTCTAAGTGCGTTGCTGGATTCATGGAATACATGAAAAAAATATTGCTGCATCATTCCTTCACCAGACCACTTAGAGCACTAAAGTTCAGAATTTTTCTTATGGTAATTCAATGAAACCAAATTAAAGTATTATTACCAACTTTCCATTCCCTCAAACTTGCAGTCTTTCAAATTTGTTCCATAAACTGGATTATTTCATATTTTAAACATATTCTCCTACAATGGATGCAGTTAGTCACAGATTTGGTGTTAGTTGAATATGGACTTACAACTTTTCTATCTCATGGAGAATGTATGTGTCATATGCCATTGGGTTAGCTCTGATCCCCGGCAGCCCTATGAAAGAGCTGCCCACAGTGTTCTGTCCTTAAAATGAGAAGCCCAATAATACAGCTAAATCCTAAGGCACCATTGGATAAGCAAGCCATGCTTGACTAAAATTATTACCCCCGAATATTCTTGTTTGTTTACAGAATTTCCTCTCATTTTCTATCACTTTTTTTCATCCCTGGTTCATTTATTATATGGCCATAATATCCAGGAAGATCTTCCACATAAGATTAGCTTATTTGACACAGGGAAATACTTCTGTTGGTTCAACTACTTCTCTTTTCTCTCCTGCTTATCAAGACAAAGTTTATTGTCTTGCATTAGATGGGTTGTAATGTGGAGATAGAGAAGTGTAATAATTCACTGAGTTGAGATAATCAGTGACTGATACCACAGGTCACTGCTAGATTCATTTCACAGGGCATGAAGTGCCAAGGAAGAAAACAATATTAAAGTATCTGATTTTTTTCCTGATGTTGGTAAGAAGCAGCGTTGAGAAAGTAGTCTGTTTGGGATTGTCGTGTGTTAAGTATTTTTTAAACTAAGAAGAAATGTCAATAACAGGATTAAAATATGGACCTAGATATTAGATGTTAATATATAACTCTCTGGTATATAATAAAACTGTGTTAACTTTCTTTCTAGCTTTCTTATTAAAGTTTTTTTATTTTGATTTTTTCAGTGTATTTTCTTGAAATATCTGGACAAGAAAGCACACCATCTGTGAACAATTTCAGTGTTTAAGTTTTAATATTTATGTTATAACTAAATAGGTTTTCTTCCATTATTGCTTTTCTTTGACTAGGCCATACAAAGAAATGTTGAGTAATATTAATCATCCTTGTCTTCCTGATTATATTGAAAATGATTTTAATTATTCACTGTAAGAAATAATATTTGTTGAAAGTTGTCATAAATACTCTTAATCAAGTTGAATGTTTTCTTAAAAATTTTTAAGTATATTTTGGAATATACTTTGCCATATTGATTAAATATTGATTATGATGTTACAGTTGTCCTATTTTTTCTCCCCTTTTCCCACTCTCTTGGTATCCTCATTCTCTACAGCATTCTGCATACCCCCACCCCGATTCATGTCCATAGATCACACATAGAAGTTCTTGGGTTTCTCCAATTCCTATACTATTCGTAACTTTCCCCTGTCTATGTTGTGCCTACCAATTATGTTTCTTATTCCCTGTACCTTTTCCCCCATTCTCACCCCTCTCCCACCCCACTGATAACCCTCCAAGTGATCTCCATTTCTGTGATTCTGTTCCTGTTCTAGTTGTTTGCTTAGTTTGTTTTTGTTTTTTAGGTTTGGTCATTGATATTTGTGAGTTTGTTTTCATTTTACTGTTCACAGTTTTGATCTTCTTTTTCTTAGATAAGTCCCTTAAACATTTCATATAATAAGGTCTTGGTGATGATGAACTCCTTTAACTTGACCTTATCTGGGAAGCACTTTATCTGCCCTTCCATTCTAAATAATAGCTTTGCTGGATAGAGTAATTTTGGGTGTAGGTCCTTGCTTTTCATGACTTTGCATACTTCTTTCTGGTCTCTTCTTGCCTGTAAGGTTTGTTTTGAGAAATCAGCTGACAGTTTTATGGGCACTCCTTTGTAGGTAGCTGTCTCTTTTTCTCTTGCTGCTTTTAAGATTCTCTTCTTATCTTTAATCTTGGGTAATGTAATTATGGTGTCTCAGTGTATTCCTCCTCTTTGGGTCCAACTTCTTCGGGTCTCTCTGAGCTTCCTGGCCTTGCATGTCGATTTCCTTCACCAGATGAAGGGAGTTTTCTTTCATTATTTGTTCAAATTAAGTTTTCAATTTCTTGTTCTTCCTCTTCTCTTTCTGGCACCCCATATGATTCAGATGTTAGAATGTTTAAAGTTGTCCCAGAGGTTCCTAAGCCTCTGGGCTGGAATTTTTTTGGAATTCTTGTTTCTTCATTCTGTTCCAGTTGGATGTTTATGTCTTCCTTCTGTTCCAAGTCATTGATTTGAGTCCTGGTTTACTTCCCTTCACTGTTGGTTCCCTGCATATTTTTATTTATTTCACTTTCTATAGCCTTCACTTCTTCCTATAGTTTGCATCCATACTCAATCATTTCTGTGAGCATTTTGATCACCAGTGTTTTGAACTCTGCATCTGAAAAGTTGGCTATCTCTTCATCACTTAGTTCTATTTTTGGAGTTTTGATCTGTTCTTTTATTTGGGCCATATTTTTGTCTTGGCACACACGTTACATTATAAGGGGCAGAGCCTTAGGTATTCGTCAGGGTGGGGCAACCCACTTTGCTGCGCTGTGGTGCTGTATGTGGAGGAGGGATCAGAGAGGGAAAAGTGCCTCTTGTTCAGCTCTTGCCTCACTTTCAGTCACTTCTCCTACTTCCCACAGGTGAGTTGCAGCCATTCTAGCACTACCCTGGTATGGATTCCTTGGTGGGTGGACTTGTGTACATTCTACGACCCTATGGGTCCCTAGGGTGGACTCTACTATGAGACTGGCAGTTTCTCCTGCCATGCAACTCCCTCAGGTTTTAACACCCAGAGGTTTTGAGGCTTTATTCCCAGTGCTGGAGCCCTGCATTGTGTAATCTGTCTCGCTCCCCAGTTGTTCCAGCTAGTTTATCCACATGTGAATGTGGGAATACCCAGTCTGCCAAGCAGCACTTCACCTGCCTGGTCCACTAGCCATCGTCTTGCCACACGTCCTCTCTGCTCCAGCTGCTCTCTCCATCCCTTTGACCACTTTCGATGAAAGTTTCTTCTTTAACTCCCTGGTTGTCAGACTTCCACACAGTTTGATTTTCTGGCAGTTCTGGTTGTTTTTTGTTTTAAATTGATTGTAATCCTTATTTTGGTTGCATGAAGCGAAGCACATTTAACTATGCCTCCATCTTGGCTGGAAGTTAAATGTTTTCTTTTACTTGTTATTTATTTTTTTTCTCTTCTATGATATATTGACAAATCTCTTGATAAATGTCCAAACTCCTTTGTGATTTTAACCAGATTTGGTCATCATGTAGCACTTTTTTAGTACAGTGGTGTATTATGTTACTTCTTTCATGAAATATTTTTGCTTTATGTTTGTAAGGAATATTGTCTTTAAATGTTTTCCTTATTATAAGGAGATAATTGGTATAATGTTATTCTCATCTTACTGATTTTGATGAGAATCTTCCATATTTTGCTAGCTACTAACAGTTTATCTAGTGGTCAATTTTTGTTATGAAGACATTTTAAAGTTCATCCTTAAAAAATTCAGTCATATATCTATTTGGGTACACATTACTGATTAATTAATTTATTTTTTCTGTATAATATAATTATTTTATTCAACTTCTCTACATTGTTTTGAGTCTCTATCATCATATGGGTCTTTGCAGGAAATCATATGTTTAAACAAGTTTTTAATTTATTAAACATTTTATATTAAAATTATACATTAAAATTATTATTATTAAAATTCTGTATTCTGCTATATTCTGAAATAATTAATTTTAAGAATATAATTGCTTTAGATCTAATTATGCCCTTTGCATGAATTTATACTCTGTGTGGTTTGAGTATTTGCTTTTTTGGCTTTATGAATCTTATCTTACTTTCTATAGTTGAAGAAATTTTTCCCATTTCTGATTTGCTAACATTATTAAGTATTTTATGGACTGCTTCTTTTAAAGGCTATCTATTTCTTAAAGAACACTAAGACATATTGAGTTAATCCAGGTACAGACTCAGTCTAGCATTCTGATCACTGCCTCTCACGTTTTGATGAAGACGTGCCCACCATCTCTCCAGCTTTTCCTTCCTCTGCTAAAGTCTCCTTCTCAAATTATCTGACTTGATGCCTTAACAGTTAATTTTTCATTGTTCCACCAATAATGAAACATCTCAGACTGGTGAGTATAATGTCATTAACAATATGATAAAATATACAATGCTGGAATTATTTCCCATTTTTTATCAGAACACTTAGCTATCCACTGATTTCTTCACCAAGATCATGTGGGCCAATGCTATTATTGAAAATTGAATAGATAAAATTATTCTTATGTAATTAAGATACCAAATGAGAAAAATACCACAAAAAATCCTTAGAATAAATTTGAAAGGCATTTAAAAATTATATTCTGGTAATTTGAAACAAATTAATTAAGTAGCTCTGAAACATACTTACCTTTAGCTATCATAATCGCAGCTATGACCAGAACGATTAAATAAAGGCCGGCAAATACCACTGCAGCAAGGGCCCAGGGAGACGCTGTATGAGAGAGAACGGGGTACTAATGTGAGCAGTGGAAGCAAGGCACAGGAGCTGGGATTAGAAAAACTGTGGCCAGAAATATTCAACCCATTTGAACTGGACTGAACTCTAAGCTTATGGGAGCAACACATTGTGGGAAAATATACTCCAGCTTATGAGGGGAACTCTAATAATTATTTTGCAGATTTGACTACAGCCAGGAAGAGGTAACTATTGTTGTTGTTTTTTTTAATCTATGGATGGCTTGTTTGTGAACTAACAAATGGTACCATAGAGAAATTTTTCAAATACTACCAAAGAACGTTTCAAAAATTCTATCATGAATTTAATTTATCACCCTCTCCAAATTTTTAATAAAATGATTTCTTCCATCTTGTTGCAGAATTATGTAAAAGTAAAACACTTATGGTAACAATTGGTCCAAACAAATATTCTGTGAAAGTTTTGATATAAATCCATTTACCATGAAATAGCTCAAAGCTCCATGTTGTTTTAGAGATATGGAGGCATTAAATAGACACACCTTTTGTTAAGTCTAAAATACCGAGCCGGGAAATTTTATGTGAACCATTTTTTGTTCTGTGGCTCTGGCACATCATTATAAGCCACCGTGAGACTCGGTGGTTTGTTGTTCATCTTCGTTTGTCCTTAACACAACACTTTAGGTCAGTATGACGATTAAATACTATTGCTACATAAGAGATGAATTTTGACTCAGAGATTAGTCTAGGAGTATTTTTTTTTGTTATGGTTAGTTCATTAAATATTCAAAAACAAACAAACAAACAAACAAAAAGGGATCCAACCCTGACTGGCGTGTTTCTGGTTTGAGTACCGGTCAGGGAACTTGTCCTGGTTGTGGCCCCTTCCCTGGTCGGGGTGTGTGGGAGAGGCAACTGGTCCAGAGACAACTAACTGGTGTTTCTCTCCCTCTCTTTCTCCCTCCCTTCCCTTCTCTCTAAAAATAAATAAAACTTTAGTAAAAAAGTAATCTAAAGTTTTAAACGTATTTTTACCTCTTATCTTCAAATTCCTAGTTACATTTTCTTTCTGAATATTTGAAGAATAATGAGTTCTGAGTTCTGAGTATGTCACACTTTCCTCACAAAACTCTAGAAAATATATAAAAATGCATTCAATAACTATAATTAATATTACACATATATAAGTATGTAATTAAAGTCATGTTAAGAATAAATAAAAATTATTCCATTGTATGCTTAAAGAGTTTTAATATTGAGTCAATCATGTCATTACTTTGTAAAATGTAGCAAGTTTTTAAAAATCATTCTTAGTTTCTCCATCTATAAAATAAGGATAACAACTGTATTCATTCATAGATATATTGTGAAGGTTAAGTTATTGTCTATAAAGTAAAGAGCATAGTGCTTAAAACGATAATTATGCAATGTTATTTTTGTAGCACTGTTAATAATAGCAGTGTGGAATAGAAATTGTAAAAATATATTGGCCAATAGCATCAGAAGCAACATTGATTGCAGAAGCAAGAGTGGAGATATAAAAAATTATTTTAAATGCCTATCTTTGTTTCCTCTATAATTGAATTTAATCTCAATTCAAGGAGCATGGGAAAAAATAACCTAATTCTTATTCGGTAGATAAATTCTCTTGGCAACACATTGCATGTATTTCTTCAGTGAAAGTGAAGCAGAAGTCATAGCCATCAAAGCAATAACATTTTTCTGAAAAAATGTGAAATTGAAGCCCAATTGTAAATATTTATGCACCAAAAAAATGTTCTGAAATTTAAATCCCATTCACTTAATGAAAGCAAATGTTAAATTCATATGTAAAGACAAAAGATTTTCAACTCCTAAGAGTATCTGGCTATCAACTTTGTAATATTTTCCCATCAAGTGTAGGTATTACTTATTAGTAATAATAACAGTATCTGATTTTACCTGTGTTTATTTTGAGAGATTCCTCTGGCAAAGGGTGAAGATCAAGACTGCGGCTCGACAGCGCCGGCGTCTTCGGTGGCTCCATGGTCTAGATCAGACTGCGTGGATCAGCCGGTGTGCAGAGGGCCCCGGTGAGGCAGGATCAGAAAGGCAGGTCTCAATGCTGCCACATCAGACAGGATGTTTACTCTGAGTATAATATGTAAACTGCCTTTTCCACTTAAGAAAATAAGCAATGTAACTTATGGCCTAGAGATTAAATTTGTTAGTCTTCTATGTATAAGGAAACACTTATTTATTTTTTGTTATACTTTAAAATTATATTAATCATAATTTCTCCTGTCTTGTTTTTTCAAATACAATGAATAGAGCATGAAAACTGAACTATTTTATGTAAATAAATGATATATTTAAATAAGATTGTAACAGATACTAATGATTAGAAGTATTTTTGTGGTTTTAAATGTCCATTTCCATTTTGAATAATTCAAACAATATTAGAACATATCCTATAGGAGATGAAAAAATGATACACCCTGTTCCCTCAATGTAACTACTGTTAACATAATTATTTATAACTTTTATTAATTACTCAAGTGATCAATGGATGTTTTCTTTAGAAAAGTAAAAGAAGCAATTTACCTATCAATAAATTAGATGATGGAATAAACCATAATGGGTTCTTAAAATAAAAAAAATATATATATATATAGTCATTAAATTTAGAGGAGAGAGTTCTGCAAGTGATATGGATAATTTTCCATAATGTATTAAGTGGGAAAATGGTACAAGTTTTTGAATAATATAATTTTATATTATATTTGTAGAAAAAATGTTGTTATACATACACTTGTAATATAATATGCACTGAAGCTGATATTTTAAGATTTCAATGTAATACTATTTAAGTGACTAGTGGTAAATTTTCATTTCACATGTAGTTTTCTACTCTGTATAACTATTTTTAGTGATCATAATTTATGAAGTGTCTATACGTAAAATTCTATCTTCCTTCTAATGTGTGCTCTGAGATATACACACCACAGAGACCACAGGGCCCCTGCCCTCACCTTTGATCAATAGAAATGAACGTTGATAGAATAGGAATAAACTTCAAAGTAAAAGTATGTAATTCGACTGAGAGACCATAGAGTGCTCTTGGGGCTCACATTGTTTTGGAGGAGGGTAAAGATATTGGTCAGTTTCAGACAATGGCAACTTTAGTGCATATGCATTAAATATAGTATAGATATTAAAGGGTGGGAAGTACAATTTCAAAAATTTTGGAAAAAAACATAAATTAAGAAAAGTAAATAAATTCAAAATAAGCAAAAAAGGGGGGTAGGGACCCAAGAATAGGTATGACAAACAGAAAGCATAAAATTATGATACTGATTAAAAAATACAATGTATCAACAGTAAACATTAACCCTCTAAAT
Organism: Tonatia bakeri; assembly: GCA_004024845.1. NCBI lineage: Eukaryota > Metazoa > Chordata > Mammalia > Chiroptera > Phyllostomidae > Tonatia > Tonatia bakeri. Next base: position 92,582 of record PVIA01001813.1, read on the forward strand.
GCTCCAGTAAAAAAGATAAAAATTATCACTTGGCTTTTTAAAAAAAATTAAACATTGTGTGTTACCAAAGTAACATCTAGTAGATAAGGTTATGCAATGATTGAAATAAAAGATTAAAATATGTAGGATAATGAAAATGTATGAAATTAAAGCAATCATATGTCTTAATATCTGATGAAATACATTTTAATGTAAAATGCAATATTTAAGGTGAATTTCTTTATAATAATAAAGGTTTCAATTCAATGGTAATGTATCAAAATTACTTTAAAATATAGTAAGGATAAGTGGTATATATGTAGAAGGAACAATAAACAAAACTCAGTCATTTAGGGAAATTTTAACATAGCTCTGATACATCAAACAGACCCAAAAATCAAATGCTTAAGTAATTACCATTTCCCTAGTGCTGATTTTGGAAATTTATTATTGTTCTTGATGATATTTGGCTTTTATCAAATGTGTACTTTTTTTCTTTTATCCTATCCTGATTAATGTTACACTTCATAAATTTGTGGGTTGATGTCTTATTATCATTGGAAAAGTCTTTGTTATTAATTTAACAGAGAACCCTTCTGTCCCTTTAGCTCTTCACTTTTTCTGGAATGCTTTTTTTAGGTATTTATGTAAGTTTCTTTGTGTTTAATTTATTTTTTATAATTTCTTTTTGTCTTTATGTACTATTTTTTTCAGAGAAGCTTCAGAAATGTCATTTTTTGTAGTGCCACTAACTTAATTACTTTATAAATGGCTTAATTATTGTTTTTCTATTACAGTTGTCCCAATTTTTCACCCATCTCCTTCCCCCACCCTGTCCGCTACCTGACTCCCACAGCCGATCCCCACACCACGGCCCATGTCCACAGGTCATTCATGCACATTCTTTGAATAGTCCATTCCCCTTCTTTTCCAATTGATTAATTCTCTCTTTATTTCTAAGTAGATGGTGAATGTATCCAATACTGTGTCTTTTAATTGAATGCAGTGGGATGGCATTGGTTAATAAGATTATGTGTTTCAGGGTACAATTCTATAATACATCACCTGTACATTGTATTGTGTGTTTTACACTGCAAGTTAAGTTTCTTTCCATCACCATTTATTCCACATTGAACCTCTCCCACCTCCACCCACACCCTTTTCCCTCTGGAAATCATCATATTGTTGTCTGTGTTTACTGTTTTTTTCTTAATCTCTTTACCTTTTTCACCCAGCCTCCTAGCCCCCTCTCCTCTGACAGCAGCCAGTCTGTTCTCTGTATTTATGAGTCTGTTTGAACTGCCTTATGACCCAGCGATTCTGCTTCTGGGAATACGAGGTCTGTCCAGAAGTTGTCCAGCCATGTAACATGAAAAATAGAGACATTTATTGAAGAAGATACAAGAAACATTGTATACAGGACAATGACACCTCAGTTCCCTTCAAAGTAGGCACCTTGGGACCTCACATAGTTCTCCCAATTGCCATCAGCTGCCCCATTGTATTTTCCTGAATCTCATCAATGGACCAAAATCTCTTCCCTTTCAAAGGTGATTTTAGTTTTGGAAAAAAAAAAAAAGTTGCTGGATGCCAAATTTGGGCTGTAGGGGGGCTAAGTCACCTGGGTGATTTGATGTTTCACCAAAAAGCTCTGCACAAGATGTGATACATGAGCAGGCATGTTGTTGTGATGAAGCTGCCAGTCACCAGCTGCCCACAGCTAGGGCCTTCTGAGTCACCCAAATAGTTTCTGTGCAGGAATGTTCAAGCTTAATGCAAAATTCCATGCAGATTTGTTATTCTATTTGCTCAGTCATTTTGAATGCAACAACCACATAGTACACATGGTTTTAGAAGAAAATGGTGAGAAAAATCAGGTACAACTAGGAAAACCTGAAAGTACCATAAGATCATGATCTGCAGAACTCCTTAAGGCAAAAAAAAAAAATTCACAAAGTTACAAGGGGATCTGAAAACTTTGGGTAAATTGAAACTGAGGAATACAGTTACCATTCTTCGAAATAAACTTTCGGCTGAAAAGGAAGAAAAATTACAAAAGGAACAAAAGGAATTACAAGGTGATGAACAGTCTAGAAATAAAGAGCAAGAAGCACACAAATTACAAGAACAATTAGAAGCTACAGTTTAAAAACTTGAAGAAAGCAACAGCTCCTAAAAAATAATGAAAGTTTAACAACATGGTTAAATAAGTAACTAAATGAAAATCAGCTGGTGAGAAAGCAGGACGTGCTGGGGCCCTCTGCCACTCCATCTGCGCATTCCAATAGCAACTTGGTCAGAAGCGGATTCTCTCCAAACCCTAACCTGGTGGATGGCAAGGTGACTTACCCATCTTGTGGGACTGGTTATCTTGTCTCCTCTGCATGAGTGGGACTCATGGGGACAGGCAACGGGGGAAAAGGAGGGACAACTAAAACTGAACAACAATAAATAGAAAGAAAAAAAAGGAAATATACTTCGACATAATAAAGTGTATATTATGACAAGCCCACAGCTAGCATCATACTTAATTGTGAAAGTTTGAAAGCTTTTTCTCTAAGATCTGGAACAAGATAAAGGTGCTCACTACACACACACACACACACACAAAATGTAATATTGAGCCTTAAAGAAGAAGGAAATCCTGCTAACTGGGATGCCATGGATGAAACTTGAGGGCATTATGCTAAGTGAAATAAATCAGACAGAGTAAGATAAGTACTGCATGAACTCACATACATGTGGAATCTCAAACAACAGACACACAAACTTACAGAAACAGAGATCATATTTGTTGCCAGAAGTGGGCGTGGTGGGCAAGGAACGTGGGTGAGGGTGGTCACAAGGTACAGACATTCAGTTAGAAGATAAATTCTGGGGAGGTAATGTATAACATAATGAATATAGTTGATTACAGTTAATAATACTGTACTGTATTTTAGAATATTGCTAAGAGAGTAGATCTTAAAAGTCCTCATCACAAGGAAAGTAATTTATAACTGCATGAGGTGATGGATGTTAACTTATTTGTGGTGATTATTTTGCAATATATACGTATCTTGTCAGGTTGTTTGCCCTAAATTTGCACAGTGTTATATATCAATTTTATCTCAGTAAACTGGAAAAATAACAAAAAAAAACCACAATAAAATCTTGGCCTGGTAATCTTTTTAACCAGAGGGACAGGTGGTGTTAATGCAGCCTGAACATTTATGTGAAGCCTGACTTCCGGGAAGCTGTTTCAAGAACATTTTTTTTTTCAATAATGTGAGGGAAGTTGATTTAATTCAAGTTTGCTCTTATCCTAAGACAGTAATTAGATTCCAGATTTAGAAAATAAATGCCCGTTTGGAAAAAATGAAGGTACTTAATCAGTGTTGACCAAATAGTCTCATGGTAGGAAATTCTGTTAAAATTAATTGAACGTAGGTGAAAATTGATAAAAGCAGAAGAATGCTTCTCAATCTTATTCTTCAGAATTTCCTGTGGTGCCTACCTGAAATTCAGATGCCCATGATCTACCACAGAAACTGAAGCAGTAAGTCTGAGGTGAGGTAGAAGAATCTGTGGCATAAGCAAGTATGGTAGGTGGTAACCAAGGTGGGTGTTTCACTGACCACTCCTTAAGAGAGCTAGGGAGAGAGAAGGGAATTGTCCAAAGATTCCTGCAGAATTGTTAACTCCCATCCTAACTCTCTTGGCAACTTCTATGACACACAATTCTTTGGTTTTACACAGTTCACAGTAATGTATATATTTTCGTACTCAAAAGGATGCTTCTCTAACCACCACCTTGGCTCTGGCAGTGGGTACATCAAATCCAGATCACCACAAATCCTGCCAAGCACTCCTGAGCCAAAAACACGGGTCCTTTAGCTTTGACAGAAATGTAGTTTGACTAACCAAAATAGGTTTACAAAAATATTCAATATTATGCGTTTAGATTTTTAACTCTGAATTTTATGTCCACTCTTCTTTCTGTTAAATAGTGTCAATTGGAACCATTTGCTGTCAAATTTACAATATTAATATAAGGAAAATTTTTTATCCATACTAAAATCAAAACCAAATAAAAATAAAAAATAGAAAAAATGTAAAATAAACAACACAAAACAACATTTCTCTGCATAACCACAGTAAATGCCTACTTGCTGTGGATTCCTGCGTGTGTGAAAAAATTAGAATATTCAAATATTCAGAGTCCATTTAATATCAGTGGCTTTAGTTTGAAAGAGATATTAGTATATCCTCCTCCTCCTAGAATTTCTCTTCATGGAATTCTTTAAAACAGAAACCAAATAAAATACTCTTTGTTTATAAATTATTTCCTATTAAATCACCTATAACAAGGTTTTGTTTGTTACAGTCACCCATGTCATCTTTGTACTTATTCTCATAGAGAAAAGGTATATCCTAGATTTAGCTGATGGAGTTTGGCAGTCATCATAGTGGAAAAACAGTTTGCATAGTCTCAAAGGTGCACACCTATGGGCCAATTCAATGCATTACTGTTGTTGCTTCTATATTTGAGTGCATAGTCGGAATTAAGGTATTACATTCTGATGCTTCTCCATCCCACCTGTGCCAGAAGTATTCCTGGACTGGAAGAGACCCATGTAGAGAAATGCTAGAGGGACAAACTCCCTGACATCTGCCACTAGTGTGTGTGTGTGTGTGTGTGTGTGTAGGGGTGTCAGGATTTATAGGAAAGGTCTCTACCTATCAATGTCCAAAGCATTAACTACACAGGTAATGCTTTATTAGTTGGAAATAAAGCCTTGGTCTCACCAGGCCTGGCTAACAATGGTATTATGCCTCAGCCAGCAAGACTTTGCTCTGCAAGTAATTTCTTGGCACAACATGGGCTGACTGACAATACCTGGTCTCTCCAGAAGTCATAGAAACCCTGCTGCCTCTTCACCTTCATTCCCACCTCCATCAGAGAAGCTTAGAATCTTATTGGGTGTTGGAGAATGTATTGGGTGTTCTATTTGATGACTTAACCTGCAAGTCAGATTACTTTGAGTGGTTGCTGGTTATAGTCTGGCAAGCTGTAGCATGCTTTCCACCCCATGACTTCAATAACCCTTGGGAATACTGCTTTCTACAACTGATAATTTTACTGAATGGAGTCTTTTAGCAAAGGAAGGAAGCCTCTGCCTGAAGGTGTCCCTTAAGGATATAAATTGTTTTTCTCCTTAACAGGGCTACCTTTTACATTTCATTTGAAAAACAGTTCCTGATGGGATCTAAATCAAGTTTTCTTATAAAAATGGAATGCTAACAAGGGGGCCTCATGACTCCTTGACCTGACATTTCAATTTTGGGTGTCACAACCTGAAATCAACAACAGTGTAGAAAGACACACAAGGTCTCTTGGTCTGACGAAATAGTTATACTCAAGAGTGGGGATGGCCTGGTTTCGGCAGGGCCTTGTTTTTACCTGAAAATGTGGCACCTGTCCCCTTTTCGGAAATTTTATCCCCAACTTCATCATCTGAAGAAAAACTGTGGGCCCAGGGCTCTCTTGAATTACAGAAGTCCCCCACATGTGTAGGTCTGGTTCGCTGATAACTTGACTGAAACCTGATGCGGATGCAGCTGCTTTGGTGCACTGCCAGCTATGCAGAACCAAAACTCTACGTGGTCACCACACTCGGTTGGCAGAACTCAAACTCATCCTCATAGCTTCGGTCAAATTTCTGTGGATAGAACTCATTACTTTTTTCCTTAAAATCATCAACTTAGAGATAGATTTTTGCCAGTGGCCTACTTGCAGTGCCTGGATTTGGAAACCAACCCAGGCAGTTGTAAGATGTTCCTCCCCTGGGCCAAAAACTAGAAGGAATTTACAGCTGCTGATTTAACTGTGTCTCTCATGTACTTGCCTGCATTCTCTGATGAGAGTGATCGGAATCAAGTTGATGACAGAGTCTGCACTGTCTGCTTGATGTCACTGCTACCTGGATCCATCATCCTAATGGATATGACAATACAGTGCCATTACAGGCTGGCACAAAATATAGAACTCCTTCTGATTCAGAGGCTGTCACTGCACACCAGACTTGTGACCCCTGTCCACGGTTTTCTGGTGGAGACCACAATGCACAGGCATTCCCCACCCATTCCTGGCAGATTCGCTACATCGGACATTTGACCTCCTCCTGGAATTATCAGTGGTGTCTCCGCACTTTTCTAGCAGTAGTGTTACCATTCCAGTCTGATTAACTGGCTCTGGCCAGAGCATTTTGGCCCATACAAAAGATTTGTGTCTGAAAGATTTCAGCTCTCCAGACCACTTTCAGTCTGACAATGTTGCACAATTTATTGTAAAATCACTCAAAATGGCTAATATTCTAGGTATTTGATGGATCTTCATGCTCCCTACCATCCATAGGTTCTGGTATTGTTGGGCTTTGCTATGGTGTCCTCAAAAACACGCAGAAGAAATGTCTAACTCTACCTAGCTCAGTTACTTGTCTTTATTTATTTATCTATCTATCTATCTATCTATCTATCTATCTATCATCTATCTATATCTATTTATCTATTTATTTATTTGTAATTTGTATTGAATTTATTGGGGTAACTTTGGTTAATAAAATTTATAGGTTTCAGATGTACAGTTCTTTAATGCATCATCTATATATTGTAGTGTGTGTTTTCCACTCAAAGTCAAGTCTCCTTCCATCACTATTTACTCCCCCTTTACTCTCTTCTACCTGCCCCTAGCCCCCTTCCCCTCTGGTAATTACCATACTGTTGTTGTCTGTGTCTATGAGTTTTTCTTTTGTTTGTGCTTAACCCCTTTACTTTTCCCACCTAGAGCCCCAATGCCCCTCCTGTCTGACGGCCGTCAGTCTGTTCTCTGTGTCTGTGAGTCTGTTTCTATTTTGTTCATTAGATTCCACATCTAAGTGAAATTATATGGTATTTGTCTTTCTCTGACTGGCTTCCTCTTGTCCATACAATATATGTACTACATATATAGTATATATATGAGTCACATATATATAAATATACATATATAAAACAGTCCCTTGAGCAAGTGCTGTCTTGATTTCTCTTCATTTTTGGACACTGTTGCTTCTCTTGTGTGTCCCACACAGGGAGGGCCTCATGATAGCCATAGATTTAAAAACCCTTACTACTCTTTGCAAAATGTCATTATTTTAAATTATATTCTTCCTGAAATTGCCACTTAAGTATAGAGTTTTTGCTACTGAATGCTAAGAATGAGTTGCATTCTTTCAACACATTCTGCAAATCATGGTACATTCACTTACTATTTCAGAATTATTTTTACCGTGGCCCAGCTTCCCATTTCTCATATGAATGCCTGAATGGGTTTTCTGAAGACTTTCTCATCCCATCATATTTCATTTTTTAAGAAGCTAAAGATTAAAAAATCTGTTTTATTTATAAAGGCAGTGTGACAGGGGTTCATATGTACACTTACTTGCCCATAATTTCTGTTTATAAAATATGTTACTTAAAAGAATCTGACTGGGAAATAAAAATCTTCAAGAAATACGTATTTGGAAAAGGACTGTAACATTTACATACTCATGTGAATGACTCACATCAGTGGTATTTTTCATCCTCATCTTATTTCTCATTCTCATCACATCAGAGATTTCTCCAGCCTCACATTATTCTGCAGCACGTGTTTCTATTAGTTTTGATGCTGCATGGCCCACTGACAAATGGCACTAATGGGACAGTTAAAGAGCTCCTAATCTCCACATCCAAGTTTGTGAGTCTCAATTCTTATTTCATTCTCTTCCATTAAGCCAAACCTACTGCTTCTTGGCAAATCACACAGGTTTTGCTTCCTGTATCTTCTGCAGAAGAATCTTATTTTTTCATCCGGAAGTTAATACTCCTTTGCTATCACCACCCACCTCCTTTTAGATCCCCAAGAATTTTGACAATAACATTGAGTGGTCTAGGTGTTAAATGCCATTTCAAGTGTCAGCAACACTGTGGTTGGAAATTTACTATGTACAACAGTGTACAGTGAGCAGAAATATCAACAACATCTTTACATACCCAGTGTGTTGACCAGATGCATGACACTTAAACTAAAATTAGCCACTGGATTAAATGCAGAAAAAAAATCTAGTATTCATTCTGAAAAAAAAAAAAAGCAGCATGGGCTATATCAAAATTGAGATGGTTTGTTTGTTTATTTAGTACTTATGTAACAAATATATTTTTAGCAGCTAACGTTCTAGAAAACTACTGCAGAGAAATTTATGAGAACTCATTTGTTTTATTTCTTCATAAATAAAATAAATCAAATACATTGTTAGGCTGCATAGATTCCAGCTGATGCTGTGTAGGACATCAGGACAATGATCACATTGTGATCCACTGTTCAGTGTCGGAAGATGCCAAGAGCTCATAGGAGGGATTCTAGTCAGTGACACAACCTGGAGAGTTAGATACTTAGTCTGCTTTCTCCTTAGCCCAGCTTCTGATCTCCTGCCAATGTTTCCCAATGGCAGATACCAGCTACAGCCAGAGGGCCAGGAAGCCTGGGTGATACAGTCATTTGAGTTTAGCTTCCAGGGCCCCAGAATGTAGCCATAAAGCATGGGGAATGGATGTGGGTATGGCTTTGTGAATAAAAGTCACCAGGATCGTGCTCACAGGAGCAGCCTGTGGTGACAGAGTAGTGAGAGTTCCACTGGAACACATTGCGTGTCTGAGATACTGGGATAACCTAGTATGGGTGGTTCTTGTGGGTTAAAAGGGGCCCATGGAAGGCAGGGAGCAACCTGGGGGAATCCTGGATTCTGTGGTAAGCCACAGAACAATGGTCCCCAAAATGTCCAGGATGCAAGTACTAGAAATGGTAAATAGTGCCTTTGGGGCAAGAAAGGACTTCGCATAAGTGACAAAGGTAAGAATCACAAAATAAGGAGAGTAGGTTGGATTTTCCAGGTGAGCTTGAAATGTAGTCCAATGGGAAATTTGGATTGCTGACATGTCACATTCTTGTGACTGAATATGACTAAAAATTTGAATTATCAGAGAATTGCATATATTATTATAGATGCAAGGAACGCAGGTAAAAAACAAAACTGCATTCTGGTTTAAAGGGAAATAGAGAGAAACATTGATCCTAAATTGATGTAGGCGGTATCTGAATTATTTTAATTGTTTTGCTTATATGAATATGAATAGGATGTTGGAATCCTGAGTGATAGTGATTACCACACAAATACAATTTCTTTTACATGAATTCTCTTAAAATATCAATAATCTATAATCTCTCCTGGTTTTAATCTTTCTGGTTATCTAATATTGTTGTTGATTCGAGAATCAAGTCCTGTGATGATTATATGTCACTGTTCTGTTCATTGTATTTATTAAAATATAATTATCTGACTACTTTAACATTGCCTATAATCCTGGTAAATCTCAACCTTATGTAATAAACAAGTACATTCTCCATCAATATCAAATAATATCAAATAAATTACTAATATCAAATAAAAATATACGTAATATAATGTTTCCATGTAGCAATACTGTGTCATTTTATGTTTTGAATTTCAGTTGTTTGCCCCAAGGAACTTTGATTTCTTTATCTATTGTAGAAAATACTATAGATTTTATGGAATGATGCAGGTACACATTGAAAAAGGGCGACCCCAGAAGTAGTCATGGGGGTGACTTTGAGTAAACCCTGAGTGAAAGAAAACAACCAGTCTCTAAAATCTCTGGGTGTGGGGGAAGCTGTACAAATAGTCAAAGGCTGTGGGATGTAAGGCTGGGAGATCCTGCAGGTAAAAAGAAAACACAAGTGTAAATACAACTCCAGTATCACAGACTAGTCAATGCTTTCCGATCCTCACGTTGTTTTCCTTTGCATTTGACTAGCTCTTCTCTTTTCTCTTCCTGACTTTGTGGGTGAAAGCTGTCATGATTCTGAACTTAGTCTCATTTCCTGTGGTCATGTTTGTCCAAATGATAATGACACAGATAATGACAGCTGAAGCGATAATGCTCACCCACATCCAGGGTGCACACCTCGTTTTTGGTCTCTCTTCGTCTTAAGCTTTGTTGTGTCCCTTGACCAGGCAAACAGTTTTGCTGTAGTTTCTCATTCTTTTTATCACGCATGCTGTTTTTTCTGCCCAATACTCACTCACTCATCCCCAAAATCATAGGGTCACATCAAGGCTAGCATAGGTGTTAAGCGTTATTTCAAGTAGTGACAAGTCTGTGGTTGGAAATATTTTGTGTTTGCAGTGTACCTTTCATGGACAAGGGGTGCACTGAGCTGATAATGAGGTCTGAACAAGAGGGCCAGGGCTGTATCAGAATCCAGACATGATTTCCAGTAAGTTTAATCTTCACACGTACTGTAATTAATGGTCTCTGACCTATGAGATCATGTATGTATATATCAACACATGATATATGCGAATATCATAAAATTATATATATATAAAGTGTGTCCAGAAGGTATTCAGCCATGTAATATTGTAACTGGAAAAGACACCGGTGTTCGGGCTGCCTGTCACTACTAACTCCAATAAGCATTGACAGCGATTGAATCTTTTATGGGTGCTTTATTCAGATGGCCAGCGATCCGAGAAGATGGCGGGTTCATACCCTAACAAACTATCTTGCCTTCTCTTTCCTGGCCAGATCTTTTATAAGAGGGGTGGGTGAGGACAAGCAAGGCTCAGTGAGGGCTTTGAAATTCAGGGAGGATTAGGTGAGTGAAGCTGCAGCATTCCTGTTCTCGGTAGTTAGCTGTTCCCAAGGATGGGGAGTGATCACATAAAGGCCCAGATGCCTCCTACATGTCCCCAGGTGGTAATCGCTAGCCAGTGCCCCAGGAGGTCAGCTGCTTTTCCCCGGTAGCCAGGATGGGCCTCATCTGTAGTTTCTGAAACAAAAGCTTAACATACACATTACTTGCTAGACTTATAACTTTTTACCTTAAGCTAAAATTTTCCAAGTCTTGAGTCCCCTATCAATATGAACAATAGAGACATTTACTGAAGAAGATACAAGAATCATTTTACATATGACAATGACACCTCAGCTGTCTGCAAAGCAGGCACTTTGGGACCTCACACAGTCCTCTCAGTTACCATCAGCTGTCCTGTATTTTCCTCAGTCTCATTGACGGTCTGAAATCCCTTCCCTTTCAAAGGTGATTTTAGTTTGAGGGACATGCCGGAAGTTGTAGGGTGCTAAATCTGGGCTGCAGAGGGCTGAGTCATCTGGGTGATTTGATGTTTCATGAAAAAGCTCTGCATCAAATGTGATGCATGAGCGGGTACATTGTTGTGATAAAACTGCCAATCACCAGTTACCCATAGCTTCAGCCTTTTGAATCATTTGAATAGTTTCTGTGGAGGAATATTCAAGCTTTATGCAAAATTTGTTGCAGATTTCTTGCTCTACTACCTCAGTCATTTTGAATGCAATGTCCACACAGTACACATGCTCACTCAATGGCGTCTACTGCCCCCTCTGACTAGTACAGTGAAGTCGTTATTGTTCACGCATGCACATTCCAGTCCACTCTCCTGGCTGCCAGGTTATATCCATGTCTTACAAACCATTCTCCTTATATTAACAATGGCTCAGCTTTGTATTTATGTGATATTATCTATGTATATTATGCATGATATATATGTATATATATAAAATAAACATTGTAAGAATGTATTAGGTTAAAAACTTTAAATGGTAATACATTAAACTATTCACACAAATCCTAAGAATAAACATTTTAATGTATAAATAATTCATTAATGAATTATTTCTTCCACACCTTAGGCGATTCCAAGGACCCCATCAATGTTTTTATATATCAAAGCTTAAACTTGGAGCTGAAAATATTGAAATGATGTGGTGAAAGGCAGCTGAGCCTCTGTTTTTGTTCAGTTACAGAGGTGTGTTCAGGATTGGAGTGTACAATTCCTAGTAACAGTGCGAAGTCCGTTTTGGTAAAAGAGCCAAATGAACCTCGCACCTCAGCTGCGAAGCTACAGAGCACGTGGTGCTTCTGTCTCGGCTCCTTGGTTCTCTTTTTCACGGTGAGGCTTCCCTGCACCTTCTTATTTAAAATTATATCACACATCACACTTTCTCAGATTTCCAAATCCTCCTGATGTTTTCATATTTCTTCTTGTGACAAACTCTTTCACACACACACAGTCTTACTGTTGGGCTCCAGTGATAAAGTAAAACTACCACAAAACAAGGAGTTTGTTTCTTTGTGTGTGTGAGTGTGTGTGTGTGTGTGTGAGTGTGGCACTTACTAAACAACCAGTAATCACTTCTTTTCTTTCTTTTTTTCAGGGTTCTTATTTGAAGATTTAGTTTTCTTCCTTTTTTCTAGGTATCATTTCTTAAATCAATTTTAATCTGAAATACTTTCAAAGCAAGTATGGATGCTTGTTATAATAGGAGGGGAAATATTAATAATTTAATTATAAATATCTTTCCAATAGGGATTTTAAAATGTTGGTTTGGACACTTTAAAATATCAGCTTCACTTTCCTTAAAATGTTCTTACCTTGTATCCATAAAAATTTTATATTAATATAACATAAAATATGATTCTGTTCTCTAGTCTTGAAGAGAGAATGAAAATCATTCAGATTAATGAATGGCAGTTTCAAAACATTTATCATGTCATTTCACAGACACAACCAAGTAAACGCCTCCACTTGTTGAAAAACATCCTTACAGTTTTCCAACTGAATGTTTCCAACGGCTGACAATCCCTTTCTTCTAGTGTCAATCAGTGGGAAGACTATGAAAATCAACTACATTTAAAAGGCCTGGGGGAAACTAAACAAAATATAAGCTATTTCTCTTCATTTTTAATTTCCCAACACCACGAAGGGGTCTAATCAGGAAAAAACTCATATGAAATAGGTAAATTATAAGCTTAGTATTTATGATATTAAAATGTTTCAGTATCCTAAGGTAACAGGATAAAATCAAATTCCTTAGCATTGACAAAGTCTTTCTCTTCCAAGACATCATGTGTATTTTCTATGTCCTATGAGGAAGCAGATTTACTGTACCTAACTCCACCATCTCACAGCATGTTTTATACACCTCTCATGTTACTAATAAATTGTGCTATAATTTGCTATCGTTTTCACTAGACAGAATTCTTAAAATAAGAAATAAGATTTATTCATATCATTCTAGCCCTTAGTGTCTGTCTAGAATGTGGTAAACATAAAGTTACTGAAGTCAAGGGGTTTGCAGCTTGGGGTGTTCATGAAAGGTAAGTGGCAGGGTAGTTTTATTTACTGCAACAAATAAAGGAGAAGGGGATTCATATACAAAGCTCTACCTCCCAGTGGGGAGGCTTAGCCATTGCTTATATCCATTAATTAGTCAATTACACATTGATTTCCTTTTTGCAGTTGGCTGCATTTATGGGTATGAGCTCCTATCATGCTCATCCTGTTTACAATTGCAGCTGCAAAATACTTTGCTACATTTTAACGTTTCGAAAAAATAGCATTTAGCAAGAACTGGGCAGACCTTGAGACCCTTGTCCTATATAACAATAGTGTGTTCACTTAGGGTGAGTAGTAAGTATCCTTTAACTACTATGGCCAAAATTTAATGCCAACTTTGCACTTAGGTCTCTCTGGTCAAAGTTTCTCACCTCTCCCACCACCCACACCACCCACACCTTCACAAACATTTAAACACACAAACAGTAGAAGGAAGGAGCAAGATGTGATCTCACCCCATCATTAAATCTAACTTCAAACAAATTCAAGTAAATTCTAAAAAAGACAATCCACCTTGCTGCCAATATTCTCTTCATATGAAATATTTTATATCTGAAAGTATCATAAAATTTACAAATAGGTATTAGTATATATAAACAGATATTTAAAAAATTAAAATATGCTTCTTCAAAGACATGAAAACAAGAAAAGTAGGAAATAAAGCATATAACTAAAAGCTTGTTAAAAAAACAGGTTATACAAAATTATGGTAACAACGGTATAATGATCTAAATCTATGTTTTACCTAAGAACAATCAGGCATCAACAAGTTGAGTATGGGTGCATTTACACAGGTATACAAACAAATGCTAAAAATTACCAAGATAAGGCAAGAAAATGATCTATTCCCTTGCAGTTATGCAAAGCATCTCTCTACACTCTGTTCAGATTAGAGGTAGACAGAGTTTAGTGAGGCTCAGCTCAGCCACTGGCAGCTACTTAATTTTCAACATATTTTCCTATAATCTCATGTATCTTCAACCATGATATTTAATAAATAGTATTAATAACATAGGTTTATTAAGATTAAATAACCTAATGCAGAATATCTAACACAAAACTGGCATGCAGTGAACGCCCAACACTGTCTTACTATTTTTACAGATAATGAGTAAAGATAATAAATTATAGACTACTTTCCTAATAAAGAATGAGAAAACATTATAAAATTTGAACAATAATCCTTCGTATGACTCCTTTTTTTCTCGGATTTATTTCAGGATACTGGAGCTTGCTCCTGTGTCAAGTGGTTGGCACTCCCTGGGGAGCAGTTTAGTACAAGAGTTGAACGGTGAGTTCTTTATAGACTGACAGATTTTCGCTGCTCTGAATAATCTTCTGTTTGGTTACTGATGTGACTTTCTCTTCTTACAGAATCCCTTTACTTCTCTCGTCTCTTTTTCTTTATGCCAAGTTTCATCAACGGATACTGACCTTTGAGCTTTAAAATGTAGGTGTATTTTTGCAGAAACACTGAGAAGGAGACTCAGTGCCATTTCAATGATATTTAGTAAAAATACCTGAGCTTCAAAGTTCAAGAAGTGACTGATTTGTCAAATTTGGTGTGTTGAGAGTGAGAACCCAACGGCCTACCCAATAGCTCACCACAGAGAAACTAGTTCCAGTTACATGAGGATCGACAAGCCACATCTGTGGCTAGCAAGCTCTTTGCAGCTCTTAGGTGAGGTTCTAGCTTAATTTAATTCTCACATGATGGGACTAACTCATTAGGTGATGACCATTAACAGCTGAAATTAAGAAATTTTGAATCAATTGTTTATTTTCTCCACTGTGGTTTCACAAACCTCTCCTTACCGTAAATCAGCAATTTTCAATTGGTGTGTGGCATACTGGCGTGCTGCAAGAATTTTTAAAAACATGCGATATCTATTTAGTTAGGGGCACTGACCTCTTTTCCCTTACTTTGTTAAATAAAAAAATGGTAATAGCTAACACAACAATAGCCATCTGTGTGAATGAATCAAAATTATATCTACTTTTTTGTCTGATTGACAAAATACTTAGTATATTTTTTGGTGTGCCAAAGAATTTTAGTAATTAGTTTATGCATGCCATTGTTAAGTAGCTACTAGGAATAAGCAGACAGAGGGGAAATAAAGGCAGGGCCCTCGCCATTACAATCTAACAAAAAACTTAATACAGGGGCTGGAAGCAAGAGGAAGTCATGCCTCGCCCATTGACTCAGCAGTCCTGAGTGCAGGAGACAGGGAGTCCTTGAGACTGTGCTGAGAAAAGGGGCTTCTGTAGCAATCTAAGATTGCCGGGTGTTCTGAACATCACAAGTGGGAATTGCACAGGAGGAAGAGGGGGGCCTATGCTGAGAAAGGGGGCCTCTGTAACAATTTCAAAGACAAAGAGTCTTTGTTAACTGAGAAAGAAAGGCTTTGTAGTTGTACATTATTCCCAAGATTTAGAAAGGGGAGGATGAGGGGGAACCTAGAAACTGACTAAAGTATGTAACTCCTGAATCCCAATAGTCAGTGTATTTAGATTAACTAAGTACCCTCTTGTAGCCTCGGCACAAGTGTATAGAACACACTTACTAACAAGTTTATTTCCTCCGTATGTCGGCATTTAGGCTAGCTGGGTGCTTGCTTGCAGCTTTGTACTGATGTGCTTCCTGAACTTGCTATTTCATGTCTGATACACCTGTTTGTCTCTCTTTTGAACTATTCTCTTGCGAGTGAGACAAGAACCCAAGTGTGGAAGGGAGGCCTCCTGACTGGGGTCTCTCTCTCCCCGTCCGTAACACCGTGAGAGGAAAAACTATGAAAATTGCTGCCCCAAACAATCTGTGAATGCCAATGTTTTTTCCAAAATGTGTATTACTAATTAGATCACCATTATTCAAGTGCTTCTTTTTCTGTGTAGTTGTCTTGTTTTTAAAAACAGATATTAGGCAGAGTCAAGTGCTGAGAAAGATCTACATACACCCAAAACTTTTGCGATTTTATGTTTCTTTCATTGAGTCTGATTATGCTATTCCTTAACCAGATTCAGAATTGGTTGCTGTTTTGGCTTTATTTCTTGTTTATCTGTTTATTTTTTTGGTAGGAAGTAGTGCTGTTGGTACTTTTCATGCAAAAAGGCAAAATGTCCTTTTATTATGTCTCTGCTCAATACCCACAAGTGTATTTGTAACTGTCAGTTAAAACTGTAACTAATGCTACCCATACTAGTAAAACCAATAATGCAGTATCCTGCAGTATCCAAATCCCATAATATAATTGCAAAGATATTGGGTAACATATCAGAGATCAATAAAAACAATGTTTTGAATAAGAACTGAAAATCAGCACCTTCACCAATGGCAAATATTCCTTCCTTGACTGGAACTACAAGGTGACGCTCTGTACACTTTAGGGAAGGCCAGAGCAAGACCTGTAAAGAAATATCCTAGTCAAGTTTCAGGAAAGGTCCATCAGTGGAGCTGAATGACCAATAAGAAAATGGCTACTCACTTTCAAACAATGTGGGGATCTTTGTTTCTAAGATGAGAATATTCAGGTGTGGGAGATAGGTAAATGATTTCGTCATCTTCATGTTAAAGTATTACACATAAGAGAATTTCTGTGCAATAAATTTCATCATCAGTAAAATAGTGAAGTGCCAAAACATATCACTAGAATTAAGCGTATGATACACTTAATGTGTACTTATCTACTTATGAATCATGCACACTAAGCCCTACAGTAGGCATGAAATATGTGCTTAATACATGTTAAAATGCTCCTCTTCTGAGCCAACTCAATAAAATAAAAATTGGTAAACAGGGGAAGAGTTGCAGTCATATATCTTGCCTTTTCTTTTGCAAACATATTTCCGAGTAAGAAAATAATTATTGATAATTATTTTCAAGAATATACAAACAGAGGTCATGTAATAGTGGTTAGAATTTCAAATGCAATAAAATCACATAAAACTAGTTACATACCTGGATACACACAAACACAGCCAAGCAAATGAGCACTCACAAAGCATAAAGTCTGAATAAAGTCTATGGACGCCACTAATGTCAATGTCCTGGTTTTGGTATGTTCTTCTAAGTAAGATGTGATGATTAGGGAAACCAAGTGAAGGGTACAACCGAGCTCCCTAGACTGTAGTATTTTTGCAACTTTCTGGCAATCTAGATCCATTTCCAAATAAAGCAAAATAACAGGTAAATGGGAGTATATTTAAATGTTTCATTGTGAATTTTATTGTAATAAGTATTACATAAATTAAAATTTAAACCATTTATATTGTTATTGATTAAATTTGTGTCTCTACTTGAATATAAAGAATACAAAATATTTAAAATTTTCTGATTTTATTGTATTTTATTAAACATGGTTTGAACCTTTTGCTGAGAAACCATGTTCACGCAGTGATTTCATCCAGATTTTTTCCAAAGAAACATAATCTGTGCCCTAGTTACTTTAATTCAGCACTTTTTACTTTTGCTCTTGGGTATTTTTGCTTATACTTCCAGTAGAAAAATCAATCACTTGTCTTTTTTGCCTGATCAATCCAGAAAACACCTTTTGAAAATGCCATGTGTCATATAGTATAAAAGTCGCTTTTATGATAATATTACACAGATATATTAAGAAACTCAGATCAATATATTTTGCATGTAATTGGATATTTCAAGCACTAAAAATAAATTTGAGGTACATACGACCTTTTTCACTATTTTATAACACAGTAGGCCAATGCATGATAACAAAACCCTCATTTATTTTCTAAAGTATAAGGACAGTGTAATTGTCAAGTAAACACCAATTTTACTCTTTTTTTAAAAGATTTTATTTATTTATTTTTGAAGACATGGGAAGCGGGGGAGAAAGAGAGGAAGAGAAACATCAATGTGATAAAGAGTCATCAATTCATTGTCTCTCATATATGTCCCAACTGGGGACTGGACCTGCAACGCAGGCCTGTGTCCTGAATGGAAATTTAACTGGCGACCTTTCATTTGGTGGTATGCCACCCAACCAACTGAGCCACACTGGTCAGGGCCCACTATTACTCCTGAATAAAGTGAGATTAGGAGAAATGAACTTAATTTACACCATGAAAGATGCAGATTAGAATGTCGCAAATTTAACACATTAAAGTTTAAAATAATTTATGAATAGTGTTTTTCAGAGTAGTTTTTTTCTCAATTGTCTATTGCAAATGCAAAAGATACATGTACTTTAAAAATCCACAATACAGAATGACTTATGAAAGTGAACAATTATTCTTCCTATTTATCTTCGTCCTTGTCTTGATCCAGGGGGCAAGCGATTTTCATTCTGGGTTTTATACTTTTATCAGTCATCTCTGTAGAAGTGTAGAGGGGTGTTAATTATTACTTTCCAGCCAAGGCTGAATCTTGGACCTCTTTTGTCTAACCAAACAAGGTTCATAAATATTATAATCTACCTGACCATTAGGTTTGCATCTTGACTTTTAATTAATCTACTACTATTACTACCAGTACTACCACCACCACCACCATTGCTAAAGGCTTACAAACATTATTAGATGTTGCAAGAAACGGATGTGTTTGAGGGTATTAAATAGAACAGATGCTACCTCTTTCAAAGGAAAATAATCTACTGCTAATGATAAGAACAGTTGTGTTAACACGTTTAATCAATTCCCACAGTGATTCAAGGTACTGAGAAAGTGAAGCGCTGACTTGAGTGACACGTGAGTGTCACCAATGCGTTCTCTCTTTCCAGAGCACGCTCCTTCCAATCAGCAGCATCGGCCCTGCCACTGTGACTTCTCTTTTTGTCTTTGTCCCCTCCTCCACCATTTCACCATTAGTTTATTCTGCTTTCCCTCACAGCAGGGAAGCTTTTCGTAGTCCTAGGAATAGTGAACACCTTTTCACACATTTTTTTAACCATTTATCCCCAAAGAGTCCTTACATATTAGAAAGTCAAGGATAACTGGGATATTTATATATCAAATTTGTTTGTGTGAGGACAGCAAAGCTTTCAACATATTTAGGAGGAGAAGAAGGTTCCAGGTACAAAGTTGTAAGAAAAGAGTGTTAATACAGGATAGGGCAGGCAAAACACAATAAAGGTTGTTCTCTGAACGCAGCTACTAGAGGAGACTGGAAGTTAACACTGTTGCGTGATTCTAGGAAAGCGGACAAAACTCAGCGTTAAGAATTGCTTGACATTAGGCCTGAGGTTGCTGGACTGCACCAAATCCTGAGATGTGTTGGTTGATACCCACCCAGGTGAGAATTGCTAGCACTTCTGGACTGCCATTTGTGACTTTAGCAAGACTTCCAGCTGTACTAGGAGACAAAAAGCTTGCAAATGCCGAGTTGCAGATACTGGCTGTCCAGAGGTTACCAAATATCCTGAGGAATATGGGAGCAGCAGTGACAACCTCTGCTTCCAATGGAGGTAAGGGACAGAGACACTGGCACAGCAATTCTACTGCCTATCTGTACAAGAAGGGATCAAAGAATCCACTTGGGTTGACAATTCAGAAAGAAGTAAGGGGAGGGGTTAACGTACACACACACACACACACACACAAGTGTGTGAGTGCATATGTTTGTATATTCTGTTATCTCATGTATGACTTGAGCCCAGAGTTCTTGAATTGAACATATCTTTGGTGGATTTTTACTTTTGATTTCAGTAAACTAAGACAAAAAATGATGATTGATATAAATTTAATCAGGCATGTTTCTGGAAAATTAGAATAACTTAGAAAATTTAGAATAAATAAAGGTGGTCCCATTAGCATGGGAAGTGTAGTAATAGTACCAACTATATGTTCTGTTATAATTTCATATCAATTCAGAACTAAATCTGAAACAAAAACCTTAACCCTTTATTTAGTTAGGATGATTTTATTTACATGGGACAAGAAATGAGCAAAATTAGGATGTTTTTTCTAGTTCACAATTGTTGGAGAGGTTGTGCAGAAAAGGGAACCCTCATTCACTGCTGCTGGGAAAGTAAGCTGGTAAAACCACTATGGAAAACGGTATGGAGGTTCTTCAAAAAATATGAATAAAATTA
This sequence comes from Tonatia bakeri, assembly GCA_004024845.1. Lineage (NCBI taxonomy): Eukaryota > Metazoa > Chordata > Mammalia > Chiroptera > Phyllostomidae > Tonatia > Tonatia bakeri. The sequence goes on from PVIA01001813.1 coordinate 112,905, forward strand.
GTATATGACCCAGCAACCTCTCTTCTGGGTATCTACCCCCAAATTTAAAAACATTTATTCACAAAGATATGTGCACCCTTATGCTCATGGCAGCACTATCCTTATGGCGGAGACGTGGCAACAACTGAAGTGTTCTTTACCAGGTGACTGGATAGAGATGTGGTACACAGCACAGTGGAACACTACTTAGCCACGAGAAAGATGAAATACTGCCATCTGTGACAACATGGGTGGATCTTGAGAATATTATGCTAAGTGAGATAAGTCACAAAAATTCAAAAACCCCTTAATTTCACCCATATGTAAGATATAAAACTGAAATCAACAAGTGAAAAAAAAACAAACAAATAGTCATAGACACAAACAATAGTTCAGTGGTTACCAGAGGAACAGGGGTGGGGAGGTAGTAAAGGGGGTCAAATATATGGTGATGGAAGGAGATTTGACTTTGGGTGGTGAGTATAATAGAATATACCGATGATGTGTCATATAGTTGTACTCTTGAAGTCTAAATAATTTTATTAACCAATTTTACCCCTAAACATTTAATTACCAAATAAAAATAAAAATGAATACACTTCATGTTGTAGACCAAAGATCATTTATATATTAGTTTTCTTAATTTGCTTGGCATAAAATGTGGATGAAGAATTTTCATGTCTGCAACCTTAGGCAAGAACTTAAATGTTAGCAGTTTCTATGGTTCACTGAAAGAATCTCTATGCACACAACGCAAATGAAACAGATGGAAAACTTAACTTTATGGAAACTGAAAAATATAATCACATTCTTTGTTTTGTCTCTTTTTTGTTATTTTTGTTGAATAGTCCATCTGAGTTTCATCTATTTTAATATTATAATGCTTGAAAATAAATATTAACAACAACGAAAAGTTATTTGGGATTCTTCTCCATTTGGTGTGAATGGCAGATTGTATTCCCAGATAATTATAGATCAAGGTCTCTAGTCTCAAGATTCTTATTCACCCATCTGTCCCACATTTAAATTGCCCACTTATATGGTTATTCTTCTGAAGACAAAAATTTGTAAATTAACCTATTAGTATACTGTTCAAATGAAATAACAGTAAAAATACAATCCTTAAAATATTAAATTAAATAAAGATACTGGAGCAGGTACAGCTCAAAGGATTTGAAGGGAACTGAACGGTGGAGATTGAGTATGGAGAGAAGCTTTATGGCACCTGAATGAAGCACTGAGGGGCGGGCCCAGACCAATGGGCGTTTATAGCACGTGTGTGTGTGTGTGTGTGTGTGTGTGTGTGTGTGCACAGAACAGTGAGGAGAAATCACTCTTTGTTCCACCTTTTTGATCTTCACCTTCTATAGTTGGGTTAATGACTGGGAGGATCAGAAACATATAATGAGAGAGGAATACATCAAGTAGTCTGTGATAAAGAAAAGAAATCAAAATCATAAAACATAAACACAGAGGGACAGGCTCTGGAAAAACATAGCCTGGGTTTCAAACTTAATGACTTTGACCAGGTATTAAACTCTGTCTTAGTTTTCTCACCAGAAAAATGGGTATATTTATATATCTTTATTATTCAGCCATTTTCAGAAGTAACTGTGCTAACATATGCCAAGTAGTTTAATCTGTGAATAGCACAGGCAAGTTATAAATGTTTCTAATTATTAAAAGAGGAAACTTTCTGTGTAACTTTATTATACTAAGTAAATTTACCTTTGGTATACCCATCTTTTTTTCTTATCTGCTAAATATTTTTAAAAGATGATTGCCATTCAAACATTAAAAACTTGTTCTCACTTTTTTTCTGATAGAGAATCTGTGTTACACAAGCGTAGTGAGAAGTTCCTGTATTGTGGTTTCCTGAACATCAAGAATATGGCTTCAAAACACAGATTTTCTTCGCCTTTTGAATTTCTTCATACACGACTTTCAGATTCTTAGCCTCCAGCTTAATTCCGTGGCCCAACACCGTTCTTCTTAAACAAACACACACGGTGACTTATCTGGAGCGACGTTTTCATGGCAGGTATGTCGGCCTGAGTCTTAAATTGAAAACAAAAAACAACAAAAAAAAACAGAAAAGGTTTCTCGCTTTCTCACAGGGATAGCTAATTTCGGGGCATGCTGTAAGAAAAAAAATATGAAATATGGAAAGTATTTCACACTTAATTTTAAGTCTCTGATTCTTCAATCTGTAACGTAGAAAGGATTTTATGAAGTTTCTCCAACAGGTTTAAAGAGTGACTTATGACAGAAAAGCTCTAAATTCTGAATGAAAACTGATTTTCCAGGTTAAATTATGAGCAACTTAATGCTAGTACAAAGTAAATATAGAATGCCAAATATTAATGACACGGTAATTACAAGTGCTGTTTAAAAACTTAGCCTTTATGTTGTGCGATCTGAAAGCCACCTAGATTTTCACGTTGCCGTATTGCACTGCTGTGAACGTCGGCCTTCTTTGGGAGTGTGCTAATGTTTATGCAGAATCTCCTAATGCTGAATTATTTGAGTGGGAAGAGGCAAGTCATATGGGGGCTTAGGAAATGTAATGTCCTTGTAAAAAAAGGGTTGTTTGTGTATCATAATTCAATGCACTGAGAAATGAACCCAGGTCCCCAAGTATTGTCCATGCATTGTTTGGGGGGCCCTCTCATCACACCAGGTACAGATACTCCTGTGTCTTTTCTTCCCTGTATGGCCTCTTCAAGTTTCTGAGCACCTGATCTTTCTCAGAGGGACTCATTCCCAAGTGGCATCAGTGTGACAATGATAGCACATGTTAAATAAAGACTGGTCCTAGACAAACTGCCATTTGATTTCTGTCTTGGGTGCTTACCAGCTTTGGTACCTTGAGAAAATAACACTCTAATGAATTCTAAATTTGATATCTACCTAATGGGGATCATACTATATTTTGTGATTTTTGTTGAAAAATTTAAATTACTGTCTGTTATGTAAGCTCATAAAACAGACTTCAGTGCCTGTTCATCTCTTCTCACTCTGTATCTCTTGGCTGCTTTGCCAAGAGATATTACATACACTTTCTGAAACAAAGCTGAAAAAAAGATATGGATAATCTTACTACAGAATAAGGCATACCACATAAAATTTTTAGTACTGGGTGGAGTTCTGAATGGAACGTTTTCATTTCCAATGGCAAGATAGTTGAGTTGTCAAGCCAAGGAAAATTTTGGATTCTCTCTCCTTGGTTTCTGTTTATAAGAATTTTAGTTCCTCTGGTTGCTCTTTAAGTGATTTCTCTACCACTCTTTCTCTAAAGCTTCTCGGTCCACTCCATGGAGGCTGATTTCTGGGATCATAGGAGTCATGTGCCTTGTGCTGATGGCTACTTTGGGGATTTTGTTGAGCAATGGTAAGTTTTTCTAGGCAAGTCTACATAAACATGAAAACTGTGATGTAGCCATTTAATAATAAAGGTTTCACTTTACTAATGTGTAATATTGTGTTATTTAATATACCTGTATCTAATTAAATAAATTTCTTTTTAAAATCTTTATTATATTTTTCCATTACCATTTAGTCCCCTGATTAAGCAAATTTCTAATAATTTCTTATAGCATTTACTAAAGGAAGTGTTCAGCCAATACCATCTCCAGGACCCACCACTGAACCCCTGGCAGGTAGGTCCCATACGTTGGAAAATACTAGTTTGTTAGAGCGTGAAATAGTTTTCTAATTTTCTCACACAGAAGTGTGATGGAATATTACACTTAGTAAAATACAAGTTTACCTACTAATCGTAGGATAGTCTCATCCTGTAATGTAAGAATTATTAAATCACACTGTGCATCATTTAAATATTTAAGTAATAAGGAAAATACTAGCTTGAAATGACATGCTTTTCCGGTATGAGCACTCATGTTTAAGTAACATCAGTAATAAACTATAGTGCATATTAAAGCTAATCCTACCTGCCCATGTTTGCCATAACTTGTACACTTATACATTTATATCTCTTCATCCTTGCTTCTATTTCTTGCAGACTCAGAATATAGTGCAGAGATATCTGCATCTGACCCTATGTTTCTATCTTAAGCCAATCTTATTCCAATTTTTAAAATTTATTTTTCCAGATTTTCTTAGTTGTCTCATCACCTTCTGTGATATTATAAAACTTTATTTATCTTCTTGTTCTTGGGGAACTTCCCAGCTTTATTAAGATATAATCAATGTATCACACTGTGTGAGTTTAAGGGGTACAATGTGTTGATTTCATACACTAATCTATTGCAATATGATGACCATTGCAGCACTAGTTAATACCTGCATCATGTCACATAATTACACTTTTTTATCTTGAGAACATTTAATATCTACTCTTTAGCAACTTAACAAGTGTATAATACAGATTGTTAACTACCAATATAATAAAAATATTATGTAGTAGATCCTCAGAACATCAATCTTCTAACTGGAAGTTTGTACCCAGCTTCTCTCCATTTCCACCACCTCCCACCCCCTGCAAGCCCCCTTCTACACTATAACTTCAGTGCCATTCATTCACCTGATGAAGATTAGAGTGTGTCCCATGTACTCCTGTTTCTGAGGACAAAATATTCAAGGCACTGGTTAACTGTGGGGTTGGACTTCAAACTAATTGTTTTATCTATTTTCATTTTGAAAACAAAATATTTAAAATATATATCATAATTTTTCCAATGTACCATATTCCTTCTGACTCAGGAAATGTGCTAAAATGTCTTCCTCCTTTAAATATCTCTTTTATCTAATTTACTCCTTTTTGCACAGCAGAACTCAACTTTTGTTCATTTCCTACACTCTGCTATAGAATGTTTTAACATGCTGTAATTCTTATGTATGCTTACCCAAATTAACACCGAATATAATTAATAATGGTTGAGAAATCATATAATTTTAGCGCTGGCTCTAGAATATAAAATCCATGATTCATTCATATGATCATCCTTGGAAGTTTGGTGAATGAAGTAGATTCTCAAAGAATATTTGCAGAAAACAATAACAAATGATTTTTAAATGAATAAATAGCACCTAACATGAATCAGCAATGTCATCAGTCAATTTTATTTTTTTCTCTTAGGCTGTAGCTGTTATTCTTGCCAAGAAAAGTGGATTGGATTCCAGTGCAACTGTTACTTCATTTCCAATGAAAGAAAAACTTGGGCAGAAAGTAGGGATATCTGTGCTTCTCAGAATTCCAGTCTACTTCAGTTGAAAAACAGAACTGAACTGGCATGTATTTAATTCTAGTTTTTTATATTTTCTTTGGCTTAGAATAACATACCATCTAAGTAAGCTGACTACTTGATTTAAATCTTTTTTTCAGGTAGTAAATGAATGGTTGCATTTGAACTAATAATGAGTTACTAATTTTTTATACCTTAAAACAATCATTATAATACAGGAATAAAAATCAAGATAGGTACCAGATAAAGTACAAGAGGAATTTTAGAAAGAGATCAAAGAAGAAATAATAGTTGGTTCTTTTTTTTTAAAGATTTTATTTATTTATTTTTAGAGAGGGAAGGGAGGGAGAGAGAGAGAAACATCAATGTGTGGTTGCTGGGGGACATGGCCTGGAACCTAGGCATGTGCCCTGACTGGGAATCGAGCCTGCAATGCCTGGTTCACAGCCTGCGCTCAATCCACTGAGCTACACCAGCCAGGGCATTGGTTCTTTTTTGTTAAAAAAAAAAAAACCCAACTGAGCAAGTTTGTAATTTCTAGTTCTTTAATTAAATTATATGTATTTGTAATTATGTAGCTTTTGTCATCATTCTGGGATATAAGATGGATCAGGAACCTGTGCTGAGTATAGGTAGAATAGGTTATATCCAAGAAATTATTCCTCATGATACTGGCAACTTAGAATCAAATTTGATTGTTGATGTCGTGTGAAAGAAATATTTCATGAAAATCTAACCTGTTTGTGATGTTTCTAATTCATTCAAGAAGTGAGATTGTGATTTTTTTTCTCCATAATTGAATGGGCCTTGTAGGTGAGAATGGGTCTTACCAGACATGTGGCTGCACCTTATGAACTAGACATTAAAAATGATTTCAATTTGAGTGACTCAGAGTCTGAATATGATTCTGGACACTGACTGTCTTAAAAGGACATTATGCCCAGATCAGATTCAAATTCGATTAATGCATTTGTCTCTATTTCCATGCAGGACTTTTTAAAGTTCAGTAAAACGTTTTACTGGATTGGACTCTCTTACAGTGAAGAACATCGTGTCTGGCTGTGGGAAGATGGCTCTGCTCTCTCCCCAGACCTGTGAGTTCCTGGCAGTCAAGGCTTGTCTGCTCTTTATGAGTTTGTCCTAAGATCTCCCTAGACAACGTAAATGCCAGAAACACTGTCTGGAGCATGAGAACACAGAAAAGAGAAACTATACGAGAGAATAACAACTTGAGCCTTACCTACAACACCCACGTATATGCTTGAGTGACATGAAGTTAACTGCATCTGTTACCATAAAATAGGTTTCGACTCTTTCTTTTTACTGTGGCACCACCACTTGCGTGAGCAGACTAGTAATGGCATAAAGGATAAAAAGCCGCCCTTACACGCAGAAGATGTCCAGAGAAAACAGGAGAGCCATTCTTTTCTCTATTCTGGGGAGACCCATTATTCTCAGCATCCTCTGATGCTTCATATGTTCTGGGCTTATCTATTTTTGCATATTTGTAATCTTAGAATCTCATTTACATTCATAAACATAATATTTGCAGCATCATACAATGACACATTTTATGCTCTGATTTTGTTTTTCTAGACTAAATTAGCAAATACATTTTAAACAAAATGGAAGCAAAATTGGTCATAATATTAGAACTATTAATGACAATGGCAAGAACAAAAATATCTCTGGTCTCAATGATATTGATTATTGAGGCAATAATTGAATTTCAGGAATCTTGTACTTGAAATTGTGGAAACGGTGGCTATTGAATTAAAAGAATACAATGATTCAGTATGTTAACATCTCATACATATATTGTTTAAAGTTCTATCTTTAAAAAATCCCTAACCACTTTCATTTTCTTTTCTTATAGGTTAACATTTTATTTTTCTTTACAGATTTTCACCATTTCCCATTTTAAACACAAAGAATTGCGTAGTGTATGGCACAAGGCACAGTGTTTTGGACGAAGCCTGTAAAGAACGAAACCCTTACATCTGTAAACGACAGCTTGTTTAGCTGGTGCTTAGGGCAGAGGGTGGGCTGTGAAGGTCCAGTATTACTAGGAATGGTAAGTTCACCTCTTCCATTATTACTGATTAGCTACTCCTGGGATCTGTAAAATGTCTCATATTATATCTTATATATTTTAGGGGGCCCCCCAAAACTGGACTTGATTTATTAAAAATTGTGTATTTCGCCTTCCATGTTTAAATTTCAGTCACTTTCAAAGTACTTTTCATTTGATGTAATACACCTATTCAGATGTTTTTTTCCACTGCTCAAAACAGCTTCTTTTTTTAAAAGATTTTATTTATTTTTTAGAGAGAGGAGAAGGGAGGGAGAAAGAGAGGGAGAGAAACATCAGTGTGTGGTTGCCTCTCCTGTGCCTCATACTGGGGACCTGGCCCACAATCCAGGCATGTGCCCTGACTGGGAATTGAACCAAAGACCCTTTGGTTCGCAGCCCAGGCTCAATCCACTGAGCCACAACAGCCAGGGGTCAAAATAGGTTTTTGAACTTATCGATTTTGATGCCTTATAGTGCTTCTGCGACTTTTTGTTTCACCTCTTCCACATTGGCAAAACGTTTCTCTTTGAGCGTTTTGTTCTTCTGGGACACAAGCAAACAAGAAAAGCTGTTCTCTGGAGAGACGGGGTGAATAGGGAGGGTAGGGCACAGGGGTCAAGCCCTGTTTGGTCAAAGACTGCTGAACATTCAGCCCAGTGTTGGAAGGTGTGTTTGTAAAGTACAAATCATGAAATTGGCAAATGCTTTGAAAGGTTTTTCAAATAAAGTTAACTGAAGCCAAACGGAGCCTTTTACAACAACACCAGCTGGCACGCTGATACAGGGGGGTTCCTAGAACACTCACCTAGTGGGGAAGCCTGTACTATCATGGGTCCACCCTCCAGAAGATAATTCATGTTTTGGGGGGTCCCGGCTCATATTTGAAAACATGTTTTAAAATTGATGAAATTTGTTCATGTACACCTAAAATGATGAAGCAGCAAGATAAATAATTTCATGAATATTTTGATATAATGCACACGGTCAATATTGAGTGTAATATATTTTCATGTGTACATTCTGATAAATTTTTTCTGCCAAAATTTAAATAAAATAACTTACATCGAATTATGTCTGTCAATGTCATTTCAGACCTTGGTTTGTAATAGTAAATTGGGAATTCCCATCTTCATCTCACTTTCCTGGAAGTTAGTTCTTTCTGGATATGTCTGTGCTGTAATGCGGAGCTGGAAGTGCCACCTGAGAGCTTCCTCACGGGCATCCTCCAGCTTCAGAGGGGGACACATTTGTGCATCTTTTCCTGATGCTCCGCAGTTCTTCAGGACAATTTTAAGTCTTTGGTCAAATAGGGGGTTCTTGTGTGATTGCTTTCAGAGTTTACAAGGATAAAGGAACTCCAAGCCCTGATCACATAAATTTACTATACCTATTTATTGTTTTTTTTTTTTTTGGCCTTATTCTTATCAACCAGTGAAAGAGTCACATGTGCATTGAATATCTTAATATCTAATCAATCCCAAGAACCTTTTCCTAAAAGTTAAGTGTAAAATGAACAATTCTTTGTGTGTGTGTGTGTGTGGATGAGGAAGCATCCCATTTTATCTGGTCTTTCTGAGCATGTTTTAGAAGGGCTGGGGGCACAGTGAGGTCCAATTCCTCAGACCTGGGTGGAATTTTTACAGTCTCACAGATTTCAAAAGCCAATTTCCTCTTTTTGGTAAATTGTTGTATAGACACCTTTAAAAATTTATATTGACATACCTATTTATTTACTAGTTTTATATTTCAGTTAAATGATAAAAGAACTCAAGTTGATTTTTATTATATAAGGAGCCAGGAAGAGAAAATGACCTTTTATTTTTTGTTTCTCAAAGTATAAATATAATAGGACTGCAAACTGAACTCTTTACTTTCTTTTTTAAAGATTGACTTAGGAAAAATGCACTTATGAAAAAAGGATTATAACACCTTTCAACTATTGAACTAAGATAACACATACTGTATTTCCTGGATACTTTATATGTTTTGGCTTTGTTGTCTATGTGATTTCAAAATAATACATTTAAAATTCAATAAAAAACAGTATAGATTGGCTTATAATTAAAATGAATAGTTTTCTGTTCCAACTATCCCATATCCCTGACCTCTTCCCACAAGGCAATCTCTTCTGGAATCTGCTTCTTCCATTTGATGGTCTTCCTGCTTAGCATGGTTTTCTCTGCAATGAACCAAGGATGTTCCTTTTTCAAACTTTCTGTTCAGGATAAATGTCAGTAATGACATTCATAAACTCAATGTTTCCATTTAGCCACCCCTGGTGCAGGTTCAATGATTACTTCTCACACCCTTACCCACAAGGTGTGCAGAGCCCAACCTGCCTTTGTTCTGAGGACTCGTGAACTTTCAGAGTGCACGGGAGCAATGAGGAAACAGAAGGTGCCGAATGTGGGGAAAGATGTCCAATTCCAGAGAGTAAGCTATGTCAGCATTTGTCTCCACTGACAGAGGAGAGTTCCCGTTGTCTCTCAGTTACAACTCTGAGGTTTTCCAGCTCCCATACAATTTCTGAGTACTGTGATGGAAAGTTCTGGCTTGAATGGAAGATACTAGTCACCCATTCAGTGGGACAGCCTGGCCTTGTCATATTAGTCATACTCAGACTGTGTCCATCTGACCCGTTTAATTTCTAATATTTTCCTCTGACACTTACCTGCATTTTGCATTTGTTCATCCTGAAAGCATCTTTGTGGTCTTGGGGTAGGAAAGACTTTATTTTAATATAGATGCCTTCTACTATGTAACTTTATTTTTTTATACTTCCAACATAAGATTTTTGATATATTCTCTGGGGAAAGACACTATTTTTATTCTTTTGTTCTCTATTTGTTGTTGTTTGAAATAGGCTAACACACATGGAATGATCTAGTTGAATGAATATCTCAGTGTTAGATGTAAACCAAAAGGGCTAGGGCGAGGAGATGTTATGGATGAGAGTGAGGCCTGAGTCAGGAGGCCCCCTCCCTGGGCTTGGTTCTTGTCTCACTGCAAGAGAATAATTCGAGTGAGAGACAAACACACATGGAGGAAATAAGATGGCAAGGTTATTTATGAAACACATCAGCACAGAGCTGCAAGCGGGCCCCCAGGTAGTCCAAATGCCTCGCGTGCAGAGGAAGTGAAGTTGTTAGTAAGTTTGTTCTACACATTTGATCCGAGGCTGCAAGTGGGTGCTAATCTAAGTTCCATGACTATTGGAGTTCAGGGGTTACGTACTCTAGCTCCTAGAGGAACCCCTCCTTCTTCCCATTCTGAATTTTGGGAATAATGTACAGTGACAAAGGCTTTCCTTCTCAGTTAGTAGAAGCTCTTTGTCTTAGTGAAATTGTTATAGAGGCCCCCTTTCCCAGCATAGGCCCCTCTTCCTCCTATGCAATTCTTGCTTATACCTGGCCATTGCAGTAAGATTTTTATGGAAGCTCACAGTAGCTCCCCATTTCCAGTATCAAGGACTCCCCTTCTGTACTGTTTTTGCTTGTGATGCTGGAGACATGGGGCGATCTTACCATACTGAGCTCAGGACTGCTGAGTCAACAGGTGAGACGTGTCTTCCTTTTGCTCCCAGCCTCCTGTATGAAGTTCTTGGCTGGATTGTAATAGTGAGGGCCTGTATTCACTTCCCCTCAGTCTGTTCGTTCCTAGCTGCTACCTATCAGAAATGTCCAAGAAGCACACAAAATAACAAAATAATATGACAATAATTGGTGTGTACTTCTTTAATTTTATCCTGTAACCCTAAATATGTAACCCTGAATGTATGTAATACACACTATGTGTGGGTTCCTGACAAAGCATGAGAAGTCTAGGAACTTAAAACTATGCATATTTATTGTCTCTGACTACCTTTGGATCAGGAACTGAGCAAGACTGAGTTGTTTCCTTCCTTGTGGTTTCACAGCCTCCGACCAAGGCCGAGTTCTAATCTGAAACTCAGATTTCTCTTTCAAGCTCTTTCAGGCCGTGGCATAATTTAGTTCCTTCTGGCTGCAGGACTTCCCAGACTGCCCCGCTCCACAGGCATCACAACCGTGGCTGCTTGCTTCTTCAAGGCCAGAAGAGGAGCATCGCCGACTCCTGTCTCTGTCTGGCTCGTACAGTCTCTTTTAACTGTTCACCTGATTAAGTCAAGTTCATCCATAATAATATCTGTTTGATTAACGAAAAACTGGCTAATGTGGAACCTTAGTTACATCTGAAAAATAGCTTCATCTTTATAATTTAATGTATTCTAATCACAGAGTAACATTCCATCACATAGGTGTACAGTGGAGAAATTGTCCATCTGGTTCCAGACCACTTTAATAAAGAAGGCATTGCAGAAAAATAAAACTTCATCTTTGTGCTGGTACAGGGTCTTGCCTTCTCTTTATAAAAAATGCTACACTCCCAAAGTGCAATAAAGCAAAGCTCAAGGAAAAGAGGTATGCGTGTGTCACAAACCCCGCTGAAATTAAAGGGGAGAGAATTACACAGGTGCCCACCAAGGCATGAGCATTTGGGCATCAACTTAGAGCTCTGCCTACCATACTGATGAACCCCCAAAATGCTTTTGCTGCTCCCTTATAGTTCATTGAATTTAAATGCTCCTTATATTTCTGGTAAGCAGGAATTTGCTTTATGTGTGCCAGGACAAGGAATCTTATGTGAGTTATCCCAATATGTTTCTTCATTTAAAAAATGTTATTTTTCAATTACAGTTTATATTCCATATTATTTTTATTAGGTATACAGCATAGTAGTTAGACAATTATATATTTTATAAGTGTTCCTCCTTATAATTCTAGTATGCCCTCGGCACCACATGTAGTTTTACAGTATCACTGACTGTACTCCTGGTGCTGTACTTGACACCCTTTTGACAATTTTGTGACCACCAGCCTGTACTTCTCAATCACCCCAACTTTCCCATGCAGTCCCCAACTGCTCTGCCCACTGACAGCCGTCCCTCTGTGCTCTGAATCTTTCAGTTTGTTTCCATTTTGTTTGTTTATATTGTTCTTTAGATTCTGTGTATAAGTGAAAACTTATGTACAGATTTTTTTCTCTGATTTTACTTTGCAATTAGCACAATATTCTTGATGTGTTTGTCCCAATGGTAATATTCTATTTTTTATGGCCAACTAACATTCCATTGTACCCCACAGTTTTTTATTCACTAGTCTCTTAATGGACACTTGGGCTGCTTCCATGTCTTGGCTCTTGTAAATAATGCTGTAGTGAACACAGGGTGCACATATTGTTTTGAAATAGTGTTTTGGGTTTTTACAGATATACACCCAGAAGTAGAATTGCTGGGTCATTAGACAGTTTCACTTTTGACTTTTTGAGGAAACGCCACACTGTTTGCCACAGTGGCTGCACCTGTCTGCATTCCCAACAACAGGGCCTGAAGACTCCCTTTTCTCTGCATCCTGGCCAAGGCTTGTTTGTTGATTGACTGATGATAGCCATTCCAACAGGTGTGAGATGGTAGCTCCTTCTGGTTTTATAGCTCCCCAGTATATTCATTCTTAGGTGCTCCATTAGTGACATCTAACTTTACCTGATAGAGTAATTTTATAGTTGGGTAGATACAGCTTTTTGCTTATCTCCAAAAATGCTTGAGTGTCATTTTTGCTCCTGTATATCATGGTAAGGACAGTGACCTAAATAACTAACTAATTATTTATGGTAATTTTTTTTAAAGTTCAAAGGTCTTGAGTAGAACCTAGAGCCAATTTGTTTATTGACAACTTACAGTGGAGATAGTTGGTCAGACATCCTGTCCCCTTTATACGCCCAGGCTCTGCAGGAAATTCTGCCTGATCGCTCCTGAGGCCCAGTTTCGTCAAATAAATATAAGAACAAATGTCAGCAATTTTATCCATAGAAAAATTACATCTTTGTGTGAATAAGAAGAACATTGGGGAGTTTGTTCCTGGGTGTTTCTTGGTCTGTCTGAGTTTTCTTTTTCTTGGTGTATCAGACTGTTTGCCTTTATTAAGAGCATTATTTTCAAACTATACATTATTGGAGACTTCCCAGCATTCTTCTTATTTACACAAAGGTGTATTTTTCTATGGCTAAAACTGCTTACATTTGTTCTAATATTTATTTGATGAAATTGGGCCTCAGGAGCAATCAGGCAGAATTTCCTGCAGAGGCTGGTCCACAGGATAAAGGACACAGGATGTCTGACCAATTTTCTCCGTGGTAAGTTGTGGAGAATATTATGCTGAGTGAAATGAGCCTGTTGATGAAAGACAAACACCATGTGATCTCACTTATAAGAGGAATCTGATGAACAAAATTAACTAACAAGCAAAAGAGCCCGGGACATAGAAACATGGATTGACAGTGATCAGAGGGGAGGTGGTGGGGGCAATGGTGGAAAGAAGGGGAAGGGGCTAGTCAAGGAACCTGTATGAATGACCCAAGGATGTGGACAATGGTGTGGGGGTTGACTGTGGGAGCAGGGGTCCTGTGGAGCATGGGCTGGGCAGAGGACAGCAAAGGGCGGAAAAGTGGGACAACTGCAAAAGACTAACAATAAGTGTTAACAAAAGCACAAAAAAGCATTATATGAGTGTGCTCATCGAAACCTCATATTTTCTTTAAATTAAATAAGCCTGGACATATTTGGAACATTTAACCCCTGTTCCACATTTTCATAATTTTGGAGCTTTTGAATGTTTTCTCTTTACATCTAGGCACATGGGTTGCAAAGCATTTTCTCCAGAACTGGATAGTAAATGTTTTTAACTTTGTGAGCTAGTCTTTGTAAAACTACTCAACTGTGCAAAAGAAGACATAGACGATATGTAAGTGGATGCTTTAGCTGAGCTACAAGGGAATTTAATTAGAAACACAATGGTGGGACAAATTTGTTCCACATGCCATAGTGTGTAAAATGAGATTAAGTAGACACCGACCCTGCTCTCTCTGTTGCCTTGTCCTTTTTTAGGTTACATAGCAATAGTTGTAAATGTACTTATAAATTTCACAATACTCAAAGAGATGTATCTTAATTATCAGTCTGTGCTCATTGTAAAGCTGGAAGTCCGCAAAGTATGTGTCATAGACTAATGTCCCGGCTTTCACACTCACACACCTTTGTATAATTTCCCCCACATTATCTCAGGGCTGACCTGTGTGACCAGTGAAACACAGTGGAAATGCTAGTATGCCACTTCTGAGTCTCGATGATAAAAGACAGCATGGCTTTTTCCTCTTTTTCCTCTTTCAGATCACTTGATGTGGAAAGCCAGCTATCATATGAGCAACCCTTTTGAAAGGACCATGCGACATGGGACCGAAGTCTCTTATGAAGGAACTGGCAAGGAAATAAAGTCTATTTCTAGAAGTTATGTAATGAACCTCTTGCAAGTTGACTTTCCCACTCTAGCCAAGCCTTCAGATAATACAGCCCCAGCTGAAATCCTGACAGCAACCTCATGAGAGAACTTGAGTCTCATCCATCTTGTTAAGGTGTTCAAGAATTCTTAACCCTCAGAAACTGTGTGATATAATGTGTTTATTCCTTTAAGCCACTGTTTGTTGGATATAGTGGTAGACTCACTAATAAGACCTATCTTAAGAAAAAAAGGAAGCAAAATACAAATTAAATTACTGAAAGAAGTCAACAGTTTTCCATAATTCTAGAAGTTCTGTGCTTCAAAATTTCCTTTATATAGTCATTACTATGCATTTTGTTTTCAATAAAGTTGACCCCACCCCAGTATACAAATTGAGCCCCAAATGATTTACATCAGTGGGTGTGCCTTATTCACCAGCCACAGGAATTTACATGTAGCCTAGCTGTCCTCAATGAGATGGGGGTCAGGCTTTGGACGACTCTTGTTACAAGAACTTGAGGAAAACCAGCTAGGCACAAAACAGTTAATGTTACACTGCTCTTGTTATATACATTTCAAAACCAGGGGAAACTGAACTATAGTTTACCTTAGACTTTGAGATAGTGTGAGAGGTAAAGATGGTGGTAGTACATGGAAGGAGAAAGGGGATGGCAACTGAAAGTTTCAACGAGGAAAGATCTTGGTGATCCTGGACGTCTTCTATTTCTTGACATGGGTGGTAGTTGCATGGGTTTTGAATCTAAAGGTTATTACACTTTATGTTTTTATTACTTTTTAATGTAAGTTTTATTCAGAAGGGTGATGAGGGAGAACATTTGTTGAATTTTTCTGTCTATTTCTGTCTTCTGTTTCTGTCTGAAATAGGTTTTGATATGAGGCAGTTCTGTTATCCTTTTCTCACTTTACAGTAACCATAGTTCTGTATTTCCAAGTTCTGTTTGTTTTACACAATCTTCAAATTTAATTTTAACATGAGTCCTTTCCTCATTTCTTTCTGAAGGTGTCACTCCCTGCTCTGTGACTCTGTTGTGTTCAGAGTGGATCCAGGGCAGGTTCAAGCATTACCTCTTCTCTAATGATGCAAAAAATTCAATAGGGAGCTGGGGTCTCTGTGATTGGCAGAATTCCAGCTGAAGAGTAGAGATGAGTCTATTTTCTCAAGCCAAGTACCACACAGTTACCTTTGAGAATTATTTCCTCAGGCCATTTATCACACAGTTACCTTTGGGGATTATTGAAATACTTCAAATTTAAGCTGAACCCTTTTAATTTAACATTGAATGGACCTTTGAACAAGTTATCTGGTTACTAGTTTTACTCTAAAACACTTATTATAAAACTGACATAAGTGTCTTACAAAATTATGTTAATAGCATAGAATTAAAGTTTTTGGGAAATTAATAATAAATAAAAATGCCATTATTAAACAATAACCTATAGATATCTTCATTTCTGTGAAAATAAAATGGTCTAACTCGTAACTAAAATGTAAATATTCAATATTCTTACCATTTGATGTCATTTAAATAAACTTAATACGTTCATGTTTTATACTTTAGGAAATTAGAGATAAAATAGGTGATCATAATTCTAACAACTGGGTTCATTCAACATCCAGTAAAATGTCATTTTTCCATTGTTTTATTCAATAAACAAATTTCTTTGTATCATAATAATTTTAACTCATCTCAATCATTTGGTTTAAACTAACTTTTTCTATGTCTCTGAAATAATATGTGGGACCATATTAGAGGTATGAAAATAAAAAGTAATCCATCCTTTTTAGAAGGAAAGTCTTGCTATGGCTACATTCAAAACCTGTGCTGACCGACCACACAAACTATAGGACAGATGTACCCACACAGCCTCATTGAAAATCAGATAACTCAAGATGGAATCTCTAATTACTTAGGAAGGGTGTGTGGCTTAAAACATTTAAGTCCTGGCCTCTCCGAAGATAAGTGCAGGTTGGTGGTGATTTTTACTCCATAACTAAATGTGAAAAAATATAATAAAGAAAATGGAGAAATAAGTCACCCAATTATTCCCTCAACTCTGCTTTTGCAGCATGTGGATTAATGGCTGAGTCTGATGGTATATATCCACTTCATTTAAAGTGTAAGGTGCCCAGAGTCGCAGCTAAAAGTAAATAAACAAATCTTGGGTTATCAGGGCTGCAAAGGTGGGTTTTATTTCGCGTGTTTGTTCCCAGCCAGGGTTTTAGGAACTCCCTCCCATCTTTGTAGTGGGTCAGACACTCAGCACCTGATTCTGGGATGATGGTTCTCTTTCTTCCCGTAATTTAAGTTTCTGTAGTTTGCTCTTCTGCTTTTTCTGCATTCAAGCTAAGGTCACATTTCATAGAACAGCACTACAAGAAAGGTGTCAGGGTGTGAAATTTGAGACAAGAAATCAAAGGAAGCAATACTTTATCTCCACCCAGGTTACCTCAATAGGCTCATTGAATGAAAGGATGAAAGTGTTCTTGTGCCATCCAAATTTTAACTCCTGCTTACTTGTAAGCTGGTGTACACACACACACACACACACACACACAATCTCTATTTCATTACCCTGTAGAGTGCAGAGGGTGGAGAAAGTTTCGAAATTAAAACCATTATAATTGTGAGAACTTACTTAAGTGTTTTCTCATAAAATCCAATACTTGTATGACTAAAACAAAAGTTCTTTCATTTGAACAAATCATACTCATTACTCTACCACTAGGAGGCAGTGAATTACATCAGTGTATTTTATCTTATTTTAACAAACACATAAATACATTTTCAACCATTCACATTAGTGATGATTGAATTTCTCTTAATAAAAACAAAAAACATTTTTTAAAGATTTCTGATTTTATTAAATTCGCTATGAATCTCTTGCTTTGAAACAATGCTTCACACACTTGATTGCTTCTAGATTTTCCCAAAAAATGCGCTGGATACTTTCATTCAGCATTTTTTAACTTTTTCTCTTGAGTGTTTTTTGCTTGTGCTTGTCAGTAATGGATTCACTCACTTGTCCTTTATTTCCCGAGCAATCCAGAAAACATGTTCCTTAAATATTGTGTTGTCCAAAAAGTTCATTTGTTTTTTTCCATGGCACTTATTTGTCTTTAAATTCATTTGAAACAATTTTCCTAGATTGTATTGTGACAGCTGTCATATCAGAGTGCATTTTAAACACCATGTCAAAATTGGTAAACTTTGTGCAGCTATTTTAATATTGAAGATGCAAGAAAATGCACAACATTTTCAGTATATTATGCTTTATTATTTTAAGAAAGGCAAAATACAACTGAAATGCAAAAAAATATTGTGCAATGTATGGAGAAGGTGCCGTGACTGATTTGAACACGTCAAATTAGTTTGTGAAGTTTCGTGCTGGACAATGCTTCACAGTTGTGCAGACCAGTGCAAACTGACAGCAATCAAATCAAGACATTAACTGAGAACAATCAATGTTATAACATACAGTAGATAGCTGCCATATACAAAATATCCAAATAAATAAAGTTATTGGTGAAAACGAAAAATATGTCTTTTATGTTATGGAAAAAATTAAGCACACTTTTTGGCTAGCCCAATATCATGTATCATATATTATAAACCTTAGTTTTATGATAGTGTTGCACATGTATCTCAAGAAACTCAGATTAATACTCTTATTTTGCATTTAATGGTATATTTTAAACATTGAAAATACAATTGAGGTAATTGCCACTTGATTTCACCACTTCATCTTGTGATGGGCCAGTGCAGAGTAACAAACCC
The DNA here is from genome assembly GCA_004024845.1 of Tonatia bakeri. Lineage (NCBI taxonomy): Eukaryota > Metazoa > Chordata > Mammalia > Chiroptera > Phyllostomidae > Tonatia > Tonatia bakeri. The sequence continues at coordinate 131,311 of PVIA01001813.1, forward strand.
CTTCACTTATATTTTAAGGTATAAGGACAATGTGACCATTCAAACAAAATCATTTTACTCTTGAGTAAAGTGAGATATAAGAGGAATGTAATCAAGTTATATGGTAATAGATGCAGAATATAAAAACAGTGCATCAAAACATTTGAAGTCTAAAATAAGTTATAAATCATGCTTCTTGAACATTTAATTTTTACTTCTGCGTAATTGTTTATTTTTTGCCAAAAGAAAACATGCATATTGCTTTAAAAAAAGTATAATGCAGAAACACTTGTTCTGAAAATCAACAGTTTTTTCTTCTACTTGTTCTTACCCTGGTTGGATCCAAAAGACAACTGATTCTCATTCTGGGTTTTCTACTTTTATAAGCTTTCTTTAGAAAAGAATACAGAGGTTACCAATAGAGAGGTGTTTTATTATTTTTCAATCAAGGATAAATCTTGGATTTCTTTTGTCTAACCAAACCAAGTTCAGAAATAGTCTTTTCTACCTAATCACAGGGTTCCAGCCTGTTTTTAATTTACTAATTATTATTATTACTATTCTTACAAGGATTGCTTACAGTCTTTGCTTACAGCTTTGTAAGCTGAATGCTTCCAAAGATTATTGGATATTGCAGGGAACAGTATTGTCTGAGGGTGTTAAACACAATGGATAGTGTCTCTTCTTAAGGAAAATCATCTCCAGTTAATGGCAGGAACAGCTAGAATGAGCCTTGACAGCAGCAATTATACAACACTCTCTCACACAGGGGGCGAGTTTTTTCAGATGTTTCCTCACTTCCCCTTCTGGTTCAAGATATTAATGAAGGGACATGCTGATGTGAGTGTTACCTGAGGGTCACCCAATGCATTCCCTTTTCTCACAGCATGTTTTTTTTTTTTTTTTTTTATTAGTAGCATCAGGCCTGCCACTCTGACCTTTCTTTTTTACCTTTCACCATCCTCCACAATTTCACCTTCAGCATCCTCTCCTTTCACCCACGTCAGGGAAGCTTTTTGAAGTCTTAGAAATAAGAAATGCTTTTATTTTACATATTTCCTTTTTTAAACATGCATCCCTAGAGAGCCTCTGAATATTAGAGAGGCAAAGTAGCTGTGATAATTACATATCAGCTCTTGAGATTCACTGATGTGAGGGCAGCTAAGCTTTTAGCAGATCTGGGGGGAGAAGATCTAGAAGGCTCCAGACATAAGGATGTAGAAATCTGCCTGGTACAATGGAAGTTCCCAGGGACATGATACCTTTCCTGCATGTGAAGATGTGTGCCAAGAGCATGCATGATGTTTCTCATGACCTCTGGGAAGACAAGTTACCAGTTCATCAAGGTGGTAACACAAAGGATTGAGTTGTTAAATAGGGCTCAAAAGCATTCTCAGAGATTTTACTCAGTATCCACCTTTACTGGTAATTTCAGTGGTACAATACTTGTGAAGTACAGACAAAGCAGTGAGATATCCAGGCCTGCAGTGCAGATCCCCAGGTCCTTCTTTCCACCTTAGGGCACACTGTGGTCCAGACCAAGAGAATAGCAAAGGAGCTCTCTCATGGGAGGTTGTGGCTACATCACACACATAAAAGGTGGTGCTTTGGTCATCGTCGTGCATCTGTTTTATACTCAGATGTGACATTTTCCAGGAATTTGTACTCTATAAACCCACAGATTCTAGTCCTATCTTTTGTTGTATCCACGAATAGTTTTAGGTATTCTAATACATCTTGCTGAAATATTCAACAGATAAGGATTTTGACAAGCAGCACCTGCCAGTGTTTGCTAGCAGTTTTGCTATTGATGTGTTTACAGAAGAATTTGTTAGTCCAGAATCCTTATTGTTTTCTTTTTTCTTTCTCAGAGTCTTCCCTCTCCCTTATGAGGAAAATAAGTTGCACCCTGATGCTAACAATTTTCTTTTGACTTAGAGAATGTGTGTGTTTTCAAAACAGTGGGATCAAAAAAATTTCTCCTTTAGGTATATTAGCATGTATACTATTACTATGTTCTGTAATGTTTTAGTTAGAAATTGCTAGGCAGAGAAAAGACCTCACTGTTCATATTTTGGGGGCCCACTAGTTTATATTCTTTAGCTCCTTTTTTGTCCTGAATGATGTAGTTATTAGAATCATTACTTGCTTCAAACAAAGGGCAATGGTAAATTACTGTGGAGAAAAAGTGTGGTTGCCTCCAATGGCCACAGGGGAAGAGGATTTCCTGCAAACAGAGTTGCATCTTCTGGAAAGACACCTAACTTTTCAAAAACAAACACATAACTGAATCTGAACATTTCAGTGTCATTTTAGTCTGGGTTCTGCCTGTATCAGACCTTGAGTTTGGTTTTGAGTGCTAAGTTATTTTGGATGAGCATGGCATAAAGGTCGGAAACGGTGTTAATACAGGAGAGGGCAGGCAGAGCACAATAAAGGCTGATCTCTTGAGTGTAGCTACCAGAAGAGGAGACTAGATGTTAACACTGTTGAGTGATTTTGGGAAATGGGACAAACCTCAGTGCTCAGAACTGCCTTTTTAAGGGCTGACAGTGCTTGGCTACACCAAATCCTGATACCTGTTGGTTAAAGCCCATCCAGGTAATAATTCCTCATTACCTCTGACAGCCATGTGTGAGACCAGGAGGGTTTTCAGCAGTTCTAGGAGAAAAAAGTGTGCAGATGCGGAGTTTCAACATCCCTCTGGTTCGCCAGAGTTCACAAATTATAGTGAAGGATGTAGGTGGGGCAATAGCAGCCACTGTTCCATGTGCAGATAAGTAATAGGCACCCTGGAGCAGAGCAATTCAACTACCCACATAGAAGACAGAATCAAAGAATCAACCATAATTTTCAGAAAGAATTGAAGGGAGCATTTTTATATACGTCTTTTGTGTGAGTGTGTAGGTGTGTGTGTTCAGCAGTTTTTGTGAGTTGAACCTAAGATTCTTAAATTGAACACAACTTCGATGAGTTTTTATTTCTAAGTACGTGAAGTAAGGGAAAAAAAGAAGACGATGTTTTAGGTAAATCTCACCAAACATGATTCTGAAAACTTAGAACAGCTTCCACATGAAGGTCATCCTGTGAGTGTGGGAAGTGTAGCAATAACACCTACTAGATACTCCATCATAAATCTGTATGATCTCAAAACCAAATCTGAAAGCAAAATCTTAAACTTCTATTTACTGAAGGTGATTTTTCATGGGGCAAGAAATGCAAAATTATGCAGTTTTTGCTGACTCACCTTGGTCCCAAATTGGAGCTGAAACTGAACAGATTCCTCGTGGGCACAGGGTCACTGATGCTCCACCCTCTTCAGCACGGGTTTGCCTCAAGTCTGGGGAATGGATTCTTTTGTTTACATTATCTGGTTATGATTTAAATTATATCAGCTTTGGTGGTTGAATGAAAGCATCTATGCACACTCTGCATAAAAAGATAGAAAATTTTTAACTTCATGGAAACTGGAAAATAAAATCACATTCTTTGTTTTGTTTTTGTTTCTCCTCTTTTTTTGGTGGAAAAGACTGTCTTCAACAAAAAAGCTCATTGATGGTAATATTACAGTGCTCTAACATAAATCACATAAAGAAGAAAAACTTATTTGAGAGTCTGCTTTATATGTGGATGAGTGGTAGATTATATTTCCACATACTTAATTACTTAATCAGCAGAGATCAAGGTTCCTACTCTTAGGGATTTTGTTTTGATTATCTGCCCCACATTTTCTTCTGAGAACAAAAAAGTGTAAATTTAACTATCAGTACACTATCTAAATGAGATAACACAGTAAAAATATAATGATTAATATACTAGTAAAAATAAAGATAATACAGCAATTGACATCACGATAATACAGCAATTGACATCACGTTCAAAGGACTTGCGAGGAAAGGAACACTGGAGAACAGTGTTGGAAGCTTTTAAGGCTCAGGGGAATGAGGCACTCCAGTGTGGGCAGAGACCAGCAGAAGCAGTTTTAGGGCACAAGGGTGTGTGTGCGTGTCTGTGTGTGTGCATGGAACAGAATGGGAAGTCGCTGTTGTTCTGTCGCTCTTGTGAATATTTTTGATATTCACCTTCCGGAGCTGAGTTAATGAGGCAGGGACCAGAAGCATACAATGAGAGATAGAAATACCCGCCACTGTGTGCTAGAGAAAAGAAATCCAAATTACAAGACATAGACACACAAGAATAAGCCTGATTTGAAATACATTACACGTGTGCTTTGGAGAAAGACAGTCTTGGGCCTCACACTGACCTTGGTCAAGTATTTAGCTCTGCCTCAGTTTTTTCTTTGGAAAAATGTGTATGTGTATATATATATATATATATATATATATATATATATATATATATATGTATGTATGTATGTATATGTATGTGTATATATATATATCTATATCTTCATTTTAAAGCCATTTTTGAAATAAATACGCTAATACATGCCAAGTGCTTTAATCTGTGAACAGCACAGGTCAGTTATAAATGTTTCTCATCATTAAAGAAGAAAAATTGTGTGAGGAATTTCATTATGGTAAGTAAATTTAAGTTTGGGTTGACCACCTTTTTTCCCTATGTTCCAATAATTTTTAAGATGATTTTGATTTTCAAGCATTAAAAAATATACTTCCTCTCAGCTCTTTTTATGATAGTCAAAGTGTTTGCATTACACAAGTACAATTACACAAGTGAGTATTTCCTGTATTGTGGTTCCAGGGACATTTTCAAAGCTAGTGACTTACTACCTCTTATTCGTACTATACATCTGTGTCTCACCAATAGATGATTCAAGAGCATCACTTAAATACACACTCAACCCTCAGATTCCTAGCCTCCTGCTCAGTCCTGTGATCTGACAACGTTCTTCTCGAACAAGCAAACATCCTGACGTACCTGCATCGGCATTGGGACAACATTTCTCATGGCAGGTATGTGAGATCCCGTCATAAAATAGAAATAGAAATAACAAGGGGAAGCTGTAAATCCTTAGTGGGATCAGAATCTACCTGGGTAAATTAATTCTAACATAGAGTAAATAGAGAATGGAAAATACTAGTGATACAATGCTTACAAGTGCTATTTAAGAATTTAACATTTATGTTGTGACATCCCAAACCCACGCAGATGAACAGTTTGACACACTGGACTGTTGTTAATGTCGACACTCTTTGGGAGCATGCTAAAGTTCATGCAGAATTTCCTGATATGAACTTATTTGGGGAAAATGGCTATAAGCAAGTAACCTTGGGTATAAGAAATGTAATGTGTTTGTACAAAAAATGGTTGCTTATGTGATGTATGATGTACTGGGAAGTGAATCTACGTCCCCACAGTATTGCCCATGGATTGGTTGGGGAACCTCTCCTCACACCAGGTTCAGGTGCTCCCATATCTTCTCATCCCTGGAAAACCTCTGCACATCCACAAGATCCTGATCTTTCTCCAAAGAGCAAATGCATTGAGATTAGCAGGAGGGCACATCTCAAGGAGTATTATTGTGACGGCCATATAATGTGTTAAAGATTGGTCCGAGACAAATTTTCATTTGATTTTAGACTTGGGCACTTCGTAGTTTTGATACTTAAGAAAATAACATTATTAATGGCTTCTAAATTTTCTCAACTGTCTAATGACAGTTAGATGACCATCTTTGATTTTTGTTGAGAAAATAAAAGTAATGTCTGCTATGTAAACGCTAAAACAGTACTTGGTTCCTATTAATATCTTCTTAGTCCAGATCTCTGCACTCATTTGCCAGATTTAACAAAAAGTGTTAAATTCACCTGTATGAGACAGACCTAGTAAGGAGCAAAAGTTATGGATATTTTCTTGGAAGAATAATGCATCACTGAAAATTTTAGTAGTGGATGGGGTTCTGAATGGCATGCCTTCATTTTCCAGTGTTTTGTTGGCAAGATGCTTGTGCTGTCAAGTCAAAGACATTTTTTGGATTTCCCTCCCTGGTTTCTTCTTTTAACAAATTCAGCTCCCGTGTTTCTTATTTAACTCATGTCTCTGCCTCTCTCTCTCTCCAGCTTCTCAGACCACTCTGTGGAGGCTGATTTCTGGGATCTTAGGAGTCACAGCCCTTGTGTTGGTGGCTGTTTTGGGAATTTTACTAAAAAAGAGTAAGTTTTTCTGGGCAAGTGTATATGAAGATTCAAACTGTGATGAAGACATTCAGTATGAAAGGCTTCACTTCACTAATGTGTGAGATTGTGCTATTTCACAAACCTGTATCTAATGAAGTTAATTTCTAATTATTTCTCATAGCAGTTACTGAACCACATAACCAGTCAACAGCATCTCCAGGACCCACCACTGCACCCCAGAAAGGTGGGTTTCACACTTTGGAAAACCTTTGTGTTGGTAAAGGGTGAAAATGTTTTCTTATTTTTCTCACACAGAAGCATAATGGAACATTACATGTGATAATCCAAGTTTACCTACTAATTTTCGAATAGTCTCATGTCATTGTTCTCTAATATAAGAATTTTTAAATGACAATGGAATGCATATCATTTATGTATTTAATTATAAGGAACATATTAGAACATATTAACCTGAAATGACATGTTTTTCCTGTACCAATGCTCATGTTTAAGTAACAATAAAAAAAATTATAGTGCACACTATAGCCATCCTAATGATCTGCCTTTGTTTCCTTGTAATGTACTTTTATGTCTCTTTACCTTTACTTCTATTTCTTTAATGACTAAGAATATAGTGCAGAAATTTATCAGGTAAGGCCAGTTCAAAGTCCAGTTTTCTGAGTGTATTTTTTTTCAAACACTCTCAAAGGTGTCTCCCCATCTTCTGTGATTACATAGCAATTCATTTATATTTGTTTGCATTTTTCCAGCTATATTGAGATATAATTGGCATATGACAATTTGTAATTTAAAGTGTATGATGTGTTGAAATATTTTGTGGTATGATTATGACTGTAATATTAGCTATCTGTTCCATCACCTCACATGATTATTTTTTTTATTTTCTTTTATGGTAAAAACACTGTAATCTACTCTCTTGGCAACTTACAAGCATAGAGTAAAGTATTGTTAACTATCGACCCAGAAGTATGCAGCAGATTACCCAAATTTACTGTCTTCTGACTGCAGGACTCTAACCTTAGCCAGCACCTCCACATTTGTCCTCCCCTCTCAGGCCCTGCAACACTGTCCTTTGCTACAACTTCAGCTCCATTCGTTCGGCAAAGACTTGAATACCTACCATGTGTTCTGACTTTTATCACTTAGGATAATAAATATTTAAGGCCCTATCACTCTTTAAACTAAATGATCTAGTTGTTTTATTGAACTTCATTTAGAAAATAAATAATCAAACATATATCAGAATTATCCCCATGTACCATATTCTTTCTGACTCAGGATATATGCTAAAATACCTTTCTCCCCTAAATATCTCTTTCATCTAATCTACTCCTATTTACACAGCAAAACTCAACTTTGGGTCACTTTCTTAAAAAAAGGTCTTTCTAAATGCTCTCATCTTATACTCTGCTCACAATGTTTTAATATATTGAATTTCTGTGTGTATTTTCCCAAATTAGCATTATGTATTACTAATACATGTTTGGGATTTGTATAATTCTGACTCTATCTTCAGGATATATAATTCCCATGAGGAAAAAGTCCAAGTCTGACCTGGTCACATTGTTACCCCCAAGTTATAGTGTATTATTAGATTTTACATAAAATTTGTTTAAAAATCAATAGCAACTAATTTTTGAATGAGTAAATAACATTGACTGTATCAAATATACAATGCTATCAAACATGCTTTATTTTTTTCTCTTAGGCTCTGACTGCTGTTCTTGCCAAGAAAAGTGGATTGGATACCAGTGCAACTGTTATTTCATTTCTTATGATTTTAAAACGTGGGCTGACAGCAAGATATTCTGTGATTCTCACAATTCTACTCTACTTCAGTTGCACAATGGAAATGAATTGGCAAGTATTTAATTCTCATTTTCTGCATTTTCTTTGACCTAAGAAAATATACCATTTAAGTGAACTGAATTCTTTGAATCAAGTCTTTAATCAGATAGTAACTGGACTGTTATATTTGAAGTAATTGCTTACTATTTTCCTCAACCTTGGAACAATCAATTATAGAATCTACATAGAATTTCTCAAAGATTTACATTATGAGTAAAAATCCAGATAGGTGCCATATAAAGTACAAGAGACTTTTTAGAGAGAAATCAAGGAAGGAATAATGAGTCATTTTCAGTCAAAGATACAAGTGAGCAACTTCATAATTTTTATTTCTATAACTGAATTTATAATTTCTTTTGCAATTATGTAGCTGTTGCCAACATACTAGGGTATTACATGACCTAAATATGGGTAATATGATCATAAAATTGCCCACCTCTTAAGAAAAAGTGAAAAATTTCTGTAGCTGCATGAAGAACCTGTACTGAGTACAGGATGAGTAGGTTAGATCTGCGAAATTTATTCCTCAAGATACTGCTGACTTGGGACCAAACTGGACCTTTGAGATCCTATGAAGAAAGTGTTCCAGGAAAACCATAACTCCCTTTACATCACTCATTCCTGCAAGGAGTAAGATCTTTGTCTCCATAAATGAGTGGATCTGATAAATGAAAAATTTGAAGTGTGTGACTATACCTCCTAACTAGAATTTACAAATTATTTCAGTTTGAGTGATTTAAAGGTTGACTCTTATGCTGGACACTGAGTTTCTTAAAAGTGCATTATTCAAAGAATAGATTAGAATTAAGTAAATGTATGTCTCTGTTTCTATTCAGCGCTTCATGAGATCCAATGCAGATTTTTACTGGATTGGACTGTCTTACAGTAAAGAACATGACGCCTGGTTGTGGGAAAATGGCTCTGCTCTCACCCGAGATCAGTAAGTTTCTGGAAACCAAGGTCTTTTCATTCCCTTATGAGTTGTTCTTAGAGGTGACTAGAGAAGGTAACTTACAGGAACACTGTAGCTATGATAACCTATCTAGAGCATGTGAACACAGAAAAGAGAATAATACAAGTGAGTGGCAATTTTAGCCCCATCTAGAACATCCATGTATATGCGCAAGTGATACAAAGTTAGTGTACTTGTGACCATTGAAGAAGTTTTGACATATAGTGGTTTTTTTTTTTTTACCTTTGTCCGAGCCCTTGGCTGTGTTGCACATGTAGAAAGATGCTCACACACGCAGATGGTGTCCAGAGAATACGGGATAGCCATCATTTTCTTTATTTTGGTGGAGCCAATAGACTAAGCATCTCTTCATGCTTTAAATATGCTGGGCCCATTTTTGTACCCTGGTAATCTTAAAATCTCATTTTTATTCATTAACATGGTATTTGCAGCATCACCCATGACAAATCTTATGCTCTGATTTGTTTTCCTAGACTAAATTAATCAACACATCTTTAAACAAAATAGAAGCAAAGTTTATAATTTATAAAACTCAATAATAACAATGCAAAATTTAAACATTATGGCCTCAATGCTATTCCTTTTTGAGGCAACAAGTGAGTTTTTGCACTGCTGTATTTGAAATCATGAAAACTGGCTATTGAAAGAAAAATCTACCATGACTCAGTATGTGAATTCATCATTCAAATGCTTTAAAAAATCGTGTAATTTAATAAAAAACACTATCCCTCAACATTTTCATTCCCTTTTCTGATATGATAACATGTTATTTTTCATTACAGACTTCCAGTCACTAACATTGCAAATACAAGGAACTGTATAGTTTACAGCCCATCCGGAAATGTTTTGGATGAACCCTGCACAATGAAAAACCCATATATCTGTAAACACCAACTTATGTAGGTGTTACTTAGGCCAGAGGGGTGGGCAATGAAGGTCCCATATTACTAAAAAGGATAAGTTTACCTCTTATATTACTACTACTTATGTCCTTCTTGGATCTGTAAAATGTTTCACATTATCTTGTCAAGAAATATTTGAAACCATGTATTTTACAACTGATAAAATGTGTGCACTTACATCTGAAGTTGTAAAACATCAAGATAATTTCATGAACGTTTTGAATAGTGTACATGTTCAGTATTAAATGTAATATATTTTCATGCATATTTTAAATTTTTTTGCAGTACTTTAAATAAAACAATTCACATCAAACAATATTAAGATCATTTCAGATATTTGTGTGGCATACTAAATTGGGAATTCCCATCTTGTTTTTATTTGTCTGTAAGTTAGTTCTTTTGGCTATCTATACATCTCTATGTGTCAATTTAGAGCTGAGAATGATATATGAAATTTCCTTATATTTATCATCCGACTTCACAGGAGAACAGACTTGCGTCTTGCTGCTCCCGAGTTCTGTGGGACAATCAGAAGTCTTTGGCCAAATATGTTTTTCTATGTGATTGCACTTGTATTTTGTGAAGGATCCGAGACCCAACCCCATAAATTTACAATATCTATTTCTTTACTCCACAAGCCTTTCCTGCCTTATGCTTATTGGTCAGTGAAAATGTCACATGTGCTTTAAAAATCATAATCACTAATCAATCCTAAAACCCTTTTCTAAAAGTTCATCAAAACTGAACAATTCCATTTTAGGGGGTCATGAGAGAGAAGGAGAAGGAGCAGCCCATTTTATTGAGGGGTTCCTGAGTACGTCAAAGAAGAATGGGGCCACAGTGAGATCCGCTGTTCTTACCTGAATGGGATTTTCTCGAGTCTCAAAGATTTCAAAAGCCAATTTCTTTTTTAAAAAATTGTTGTATGTACATCTTAAGATATTTATATTGACATCTATTTGCTTACTTAAATCCTATTTTAATTAAATCATAATAATTGTAAACCCAAAGTTGATTTAAAAATTTTAAATATTTTATTTATAGATGAGAGAGAGAGATCAATCTGTTGTCCCACCTACTTATGCATTCATTTGTTCATTCTTGTATGTGCCCTGATTGGGGTTCAAATCCACAACTTTGGCATATTGGGCTGACACTGTAATCATCTGAACTACCAGGCCAGAGCTATTTAAAAATTTTTAAATTAAATTTATCAAGGTGAGAGTGGTTAATAGGATTACATAGATTTCAAGGGTATGTTTATTCACATCCATATGTGGTCATGATGAATTTCAGGACTCTGAACTGATGGAGTAATGGGATGAGATTTTAGAGGTGTACATTTTTGCATGAGGGAAAGACATAAATCATGTGAGGCTAAAGTTTAGAACCTCGTAGTTTGGTTGTTACACATTCTTGATGATTCTTGCCTCATGGAATTCAACTTTTATGATAAAATGAAATGCACTGTGTTCGGGTTGGTCAGTGTTACCAATGGAATGTAGCCGAAGTCATGTACATCACTTTTGAGGCTAGGTCATAAAAGACCTTGTGGATTATGCCTTGAACTCTCTCCTATCACTTGAATTGAGAGAAGCCAGCTAGCATGTCATGGGAAACCCATTGGAGAGGGCCATGTGGTGAGGAATTGAGGACTTCTGTGAACAGTGAGCAAGAAACTGAAGCCTTTTGCTGACAGCCACATCAGTGAGCCTTCCTGGAAGCAGCTTTTCCAGCCAGGGTCAAGCCTTTGGATGAATAAAACTCAGGCTGCGTTTTCCAGGCAACCTCACAACAGACTGTGAACCAGAAGAACCTCACTCGGCTGCTCCTGAATTCATAATTAAGAAACTGTGTAATATAATAAATGATTTTTTGTTTGTTTTAAGATGAAAAATTCAGGTTAAGTTGTTTTGTGTAGTCATTGGCTAACACAATTTGTTTTATCACAATGATCATCCTATGAACAAAGAATATCTCAGACCCTCCACAGTAAACTAAAATTATGTGTCCTTCATTGAGGTTCTGTTGTTATAACCCTTGTGAAATTAAAAGCAAATTCTCTGTTCAATCTGAAACTTTCTCAAGGTTCTTATATTTAAGGTTCTTATGTCAAGGTTCTTAATATTACATAATCCATGAGTATCACTTTCATCTCTTAGACAATATCCTTCCAACTGCCCCTGTCTACCTCCTGTTCTCAGACTAGGTCCTCAATATACCTGCTCCACCAACTGTGGTCATAGAATTTGTTTACTGATCTCCTACAAAATCAAATATTTTATTTACAGATTACTTATTTTTATATTTTAAATTGAGAGTAAACAGGTTATCTATTTTAAATTTACATTTAATTTTTTTTTAACCTATGTTGACACTGGTGCCAATGCTACTAGACTGAAATATAGACTACCTAGCACCAAAATAAACTTTCTCAAGCTACTTGCTAATTGATACTCTTATCCAAGACACCACTCTTCTAGTTTCTAAAGACATTTGTTTAACTTGTTCTTCAATTCAGTATAAATAGAAACTTTGTGTATGTATCTATCTATATCTGTATTTTATCTATATCTATCTATATCTATATGTATTTCTATATCTATCTATCTATCTATCTATCTATCTATCTATCTATCTATCTATCATCTATCTATCTATCTAATCTATCATCTATCATCAATCTATAGCTTCTCGCACCAAACATTTTGTCTGTGGGATTTATTCATGTGTGTGTGTGTGTGTGTGTGTGTGTGTGAGAAAAAGTAGCTCATTCTTTTTAGCGTTATGAAGAATTCAAAGAGTATGCCATGTCACAATTTACTTATGTATTCTAAAGCTGTTCAACATTTGTTTTCTAGTTTTTGACCACTATAAATAAAATTATTATTGGCGTTTTTTGTATATCTCATTATTGGAAATATGCCCTCAATTCTCTTGCATACTTGCCTAAGAGGTAAATGTCTAAGTTATAGGCTGGCGTATAATTAGTTTCATCAAATGATGCTTGAAAATTATTGCATTAGAGTCAGCAAAACGGCATTGATGACAATTACCTCTACACATTATTATCCTTATTCTGGCAGTACTAGCCCATATAATTAAGTTAGAAAAAAACATAAAATAAAAATATTAAAATACAGAATTAAAAGAAAAACTCAGTATTTCCACATGTATCTAAATGTATCTATAATGTATCTAAATAATATATGACAGCCAATGATAAACTCAACTTAAATAAGAAATGAAGTAAATTAGCACTTTGTGAAATTAATATATGAAAATAGATAGCATTCATTTACACAAATGAAAGCAATTAGAAGACAATGAATGAAAAACTCTATATAATAATAATTGAGATAAATATTTAAGAATAAACACAAAATATAATTCCAGCAATACACAAGGTTCCTTCCTGGCTTAAGAAATGTGCAACTCAACACCAGGAAGACAAACAATCCAATTAAAGAATAGGCATAAGACTTGAACAGACACATGCCCAAGGAGGACATATAGAGGGCCCATGGACATATCAAAGGATATTAAAAATTTATACTGACATACCTATTTATTTACTAGTTTTATATTTCAGTTAAATGATAAAAGAACTCAAGTTGATTTTTATTATATAAGGAGCCAGGAAGAGAAAATGACCTTTTATTTTTTGTTTCTCAAAGTATAAATATAATAGGACTGCAAACTGAACTCTTTACTTTCTTTTTTAAAGATTGACTTAGGAAAAATGCACTTATGAAAAAAAGATTATAACATCTTTCAACTATTGAACTAAGGTAACACATACTGTATTTCCTGGATACTTTCTATGTTTTGGCTTTGTTGTCTATGTGATTTCAAAATAATACATTTAAAATTCAATAAAAAAACAGTATAGATTAGCTTATAATTAAAATGAATAGTTTTCTGTTCCAACTATCCCATATCCCTGACCTCTTCCCACAAGGCAATCTCTTCTGGAATCTTTGCTTCTTCCATTTGATGGTCTTCCTGCTTAGCATGGTTTTCTCTGCAATGAACCAAGGATGTTCCTTTTTCAAGCTTTCTGTTCAGGATAAATGTCAGTAATGACATTCATAAACTCAATGTTTCCATTTAGCCACCCCTGGTGCAGGTTCAATGATTACTTCTCACACCCTTACCCACAAGGTGTGCAGAGCCCAACCTGCCTTTGTTCTGAGGACTCATGAACTTTCAGAGTGCACGGGAGCAATGAGGAAACAGAAGGTGCCGAATGTGGGGAAAGATGTCCAATTCCAGAGAGTAAGCTATGTCAGCATTTGTCTCTACTGATGGAGAATTCCTGTTGTCTCTCAGTTACAACTCTGAGGTTTTCCAGCTCCCATACAATTTCTGAGTACTGTGATGGAAAGTTCTGGCTTGAATGGAGGATACTAGTCACCCATTCAGTGGGACAGCCTGGCCTTGTCATATTAGTCATACTCAGACTGTGTCCATCTGACCCGTTTAATTTCTAATATTTTCCTCTGACACTTACCTGCATTTTGCATTTGTTCATCCTGAAAGCATCTTTGTGGTCTTGGGGTAGGAAAGACTTTTTTTTTTAATATATAGATGCCTTCTACTATGCAACTTTATTTTTTTATACTTCCAACATAAGATTTTTGATATATTCTCTGGGGAAAGACACTATTTTTATTCTTTTGTTCTCTATTTGTTGTTGTTTGAAATAGGCTAACACACATGGAATGATCTAGTTGAATGAATATCTCAGTGTTAGATGTAAACCAAAAGGGCTAGGGCGAGGAGATGTTATGGATGAGAGTGAGGCCCGAGTCAGGAGGCCCCCTCCCTGGGCTTGGTTCTTGTCTCACTGCAAGAGGATAATTCGAGTGAGAGACAAACACACATGGAGGAAATGAGATGGCAAGTTTGTTTATGGAACACATCAGCACAGAGCTGCAAGCGGGCCCCCAGCTAGTCCAAATGCCCCGCGTGCAGAGGAAGTATAGTTGTTAGTAAGTTTCTTCTACACATTTGATCCGAGGCTGCAAGTGGGTGCTAATCTAAGTTCGATGATTATTGGGTTCAGGGGTTACGTACCCTAGCTCCTAGAGGTACCCCTCCTTCTTCCCCTTCTAAATTTTGGGAATAATGTACAGTGACGAAGGCTTTCCTTCTCAGTTAGTAGAAGCTCTTTGTCTTAGTGAAATTGTTATAGAGGCCCCCTTTCCCAGCATAGGCCCCTCTTCCTCCTATGCAATTCTTGCTTATACCTGGCCATTGCAGTAAGATTTTTATGGAAGCTCACAGTAGCTCCCCATTTCCAGTATCAAGGACTCCCCTTCTTCTGTACTGTTTTTGCTTGTGATGCTGGAGACATGGGGCGATCTTACCATACTGAGCTCAGGACTGCTGAGTCAACAGGTGAGACATGTCTTTTGCTCCCAGCCTCTTGTATTAAGTTCTTTGCTGGATTGTAATAGTGAGGGCCTGTCTTCACTTCCCCTCGGTCTGTTCGTTCCTAGCTGCTACCTATCAGATATGTCCAAGAAGCACACAAAATAACAAAATAATATGGCAATAATTGGTGTGTACTTCTTTAATTTTATCCTGTAACCCTAAATATGTAACCCTGAATGTATGTAATACACACTATGTGTGGGTTCCTGACAAAGTATGAGAAGTCTAGGAACTTAAAAGTATGCATATTTATTGTCTCTGACTACCTTTGGATCAGGAACTGAGCAAGACTGGGTTGTTTCCTTCCTTGTGGTTTCACATCCTCCGACCAGGCCGAGTTCTGATCTGAAACTCAGATTTCTCTTTCAAGCTCTTTCAGGCCGTGGCATAATTTAGTTCCTTCTGGCTGCAGGACTTCCCAGACTGCCCCGCTCCACAGGCATCACAACCGTGGCTGCCTGCTTCTTCAAGGCCAGAAGAGGAGCATCGCCGACTCCTGTCTCTGTCTGACTCGTACAGTCTCTTTTAACTGTTCACCTGATTAAGTCAAGTTCATCCATAATAATATCTTTTTGATTAACGAAAAACTGGCTAATGTGGAACCTTAGTTACATCTGAAAAATAGCTTCATCTTTATAATTTAATGTATTCTAATCACAGAGTAACATTCCATCACATAGGTGTACAGTGGAGAAATTGTCCATCTGGTTCCAGACCACTTTAATAAAGCGGGCATTGCAGAAAAACAAGACTTCATCTTTGTGCTGGTACAGGGTCTTGCCTTCTCTTTATAAAAAATGCTACACTCCCAAAGTGCAATAAAGCAAAGCTCAAGGAAAAGAGGTATGCGTGTGTCACAAACCCCGCTGAAATTAAAGGGGAGAGAATTACACAGGTGCCCACCAAGGCATGAGCATTTGGGCATCTACTTAGAGCTCTGCCTACCATACCCATGAACCCCCCAAAATGTTTTTGCTGCTCCCTTATAGTTCATTGAATTTAAATGCTCCTTCGATTTCTGATAAGCAGGAATTTGCTTTATGTGTGCCAGGACAAGGAATCTTATGTGAGTTACCCCAATATATGTTTCTTCATTTAAAAAATGTTATTTTTCAATTACAGTTTATATTCCATATTATTTTTATTAGGTATACAGCATAGTGGTTAGACAATTATATATTTTATAAGTGTTCCTCCTTATAATTCTAGTATGCCCTCGGCACCACATGTAGTTTTACAGTATCACTGACTGTACTCCTGGTGCTGTACTTGACACCCTTTTGACAATTTTGTGACCACCAGCCTGTACTTCTCAATCACCCCAACTTTCGCATGCAGTCCCCAACCCCTCTGCCCACTGACAGCCGTCCCTCTGTGCTCTGAATCTTTTAGTTTGTTTCCATTTTGTTTGTTTATATTGTTCTTTAGATTCTGTATATAAGTGAAATCTTATGTACAGATTTTTTTCTCTGATTTTACTTTCCAATTAGCACGATATTCTTTATGTATTTGTCCCAATGGTAATATTCTATTTCTTATGGCCAACTAACATTCCATTGTACCCCACAGTGTTTTATTCACTAGTCTCTTAATGGACACTTGGGCTGCTTCCATGTCTTGGCTCTTGTAAATAATGCTGTAGTGAACACAGGGTGCACATATTGTTTTGAAATAGTGTTTTGGGTTTTTTCAGATATACACCCAGAAGTAGAATTGCTGGGTCATTAGACAGTTTCACTTTTGACTTTTTGAGGAAATGCCACTCCGTTTCCCACAGTGGCTGCACCTGTCTGCATTCCCAAGAACAGGGCCTGAAGACTCCCTTTTCTCCGCATCCTGGCCAAGGTTTGTTTGTTGATTGACTGATGATAGCCATTCCAACAGGTGTGAGGTGGTAGCTCCTTGTGGTTTTATAGCTCCCCAGTATATTCATTCTTAGGTGCTCCATTAGTGACATCTAACTTTACCTGATAGAGTAATATTATAGTTGGGTAGACACAGCTTTTTGCTTATCTCCAAAAATGCTTGAGTGTGATTTTTGCTCCTGTATATCATGGTAAGGACAGTGAGCTAAATAACTAACTAATTATTTATGGTAAACTTTTTTTAAAGTTCAAAGGTCTTGAGTAGAACCCAGAGCCAATTTGTTTATTGACAACTTACAGTGGAGATAGTTGGTCAGACATCCTGTTCCCTTTATACGCCCAGGCTCTGCAGCAAATTCTGCCTGATCGCTCCTGAGGCCCAATTTCGTCAAATAAATATTAGAACAAATGTCAGCAATTTTATCCATAGAAAAATTACATCTTTGTGTGAATAAGAAGAACACTGGGGAGTTTGTTCCTGGGTGTTTCTTGGTCTGAGTTCTCTTTTTCCTGCTGTATCAGACTGTTTGCCCTTATTAAGAGCATTATTTTCAAACTATACATTATTGGAGACTTCCCAGCATTCTTCTTGTTTACACAAAGGTGTATTGTTCTATGGCTAAAACTGTTTACATTTGTTCTAATATTTATTTGATGAAATTGGGCCTCAGGAGCAATCAGGCAGAATTTCCTGCAGAGGCTGGTCCTATAAAGGACACAGGATGTCTGACCAATTTTCTCTGTGGTAAGTTGTGGAGAATATTATGCTGAGTGAAATGAGCCTGTTGGTGAAAGACAAACACCATGTGATCTCACTTATAAGAGGAATCTGATGAACAAAATTAACTAACAAGCAAAAGAGCCCGGGACACAGAAACATGGATTGACAGTGATCAGAGGGGAGGCAGTGGGGGCAATGGTGGAAAGAAGGGGAAGGGGCTAGTCAAAGAACCTGTATGAATGACCCAAGGATGTGGACAATGGTGTGGGGGTTGACTGTGGGAGCAGGGGTCCTGTGGAGCATGGGCTGGGCAGAGGACAGCAAAGGGCGGAAAAGTGGGACAACTGCAAAAGAATAACAATAAGTGTTAATAAAAGCACAAAAAAGCATTATATGAGTGTGCTCATCGAAACCTTATATTTTCTTTAAATTGAATAAGCCTGGACATATTTGGAACATTTAACCCCTGTTCTAATTTTCATAATTTTGGAGCTTTTGAATGTTTTCTCTTTACATCTAAGCACATGGGTTGCAGAGCATTTCCTACAGAACTGGATAGTAAATGTTTTTAACTTTGTGAGCTAGTCTTTGTAAAACTACTCAACTGTGCAAAAGAAGACATAGACGATATGTAAGTGGATGCTTTAGCTGAGCTACAAGGGAATTTAATTAGAAACACAATGGTGGGACAAATTTGTTCCACATGCCATAGTGTGTAAAATGAGATTAAGTAGACACCGACCCTGCTCTCTCTGTTGCCTTGTCCTTTTTTAGGTTACATAGCAACAGTTGTAAATGTACTTATAAATTTCACAATACTCAAAGAGATGTACCTTAATTATCAGTCTGTGTTTATTGTAAAGCTGGAAGTCCGCAAAGTATGTGTCATAGACTAATGTCCCGGCTTTCACACTCACATACCTTTGTATAATTTCCCCCACATTATCTCAGGGCTGACCTGTGTGACCAGTGAAACACAGTGGAAATGATAGTATGCCACTTCTGAGTCTAGGTGATAAAAGACAGCGTGGCTTTTTCCTCTTTTTCCTCTTTCAGATCACTTGATGTGGGGAAGCCAGCTATCATATGAGCAACCCTGTTGAAAGGACCATGTGACACAGGACCGACGTCTTTTATGAAGGAACTGGCTAGGAAATAAAGTCTATTTCTAGCAGTAATGTAATGAACCTCTTGCAAGTTGACTTTCCCACTCTAGCCAAGCCTTCAGATAACACAGCCCCAGCTGACATCCTGATGGCAACCTCATGAGAGAACTTGAGTCTCATCCATCCTGTTAAGGTGTTCAAGGATTCTTAACCCTCAGACGCTGTGTGATATAATGTGTTTATTCCTTTAAGCTGCTGTTTGTTGGATATAGTGGTAGACTCACTAATAAGACCTATCTTAAGAAAAAAACGAAGCAAAATACAAATTAAATTACTGAAAGGAGTCAACAGTTTTCCATAATTCTCGAAGTTCTGTGCCTCAAAATTTCCTTTATGTAGTCGTTACTATGCATTTTGTTTTCAATAAAGTTGATCCCACTCCAGTATACAAATTGAGCCCCAACTGATTTACATCAGTGGGTGTGCCTTATTCACCAGCCACAGGAATTTACGTGTAGCCTAGCTGTCCTCGATGAGATGGGGGTCAGGCTTTGGGCGACTCTTATTACAAGAACTTGAAGAAAACCAGCTAGACACAAAACAGTTTATGTTACACTGCTCTTGTTATATACATTTCAAAACCAGGGGAAACTGAACTATAGTTTACCTTAGACTTCGAGATAGTGTGAGAGGTAAAGATGGTGGTAGTACATGGAAGGAGAAAGGGGATGGCAACTGAAAGTTTCAATGAGGAAAGATCTTGGTGATCCTGGACGTCTTCTATTTCTTGACATGGGCGTTAGTTGCATGGGTTTTGAATCTAAAGGTTATTAAAATTTATGTTTTTAATTACTTTTTAATATGTAAGTTTTATTCAGAAGGGTGACAAGAGAGAATGTTTGTTGAATTTTTCTGTCTGAAATAGGTTTTGATATGAGGCAGTTCTGTTATCCATTTCTCACTTTATAGTAACCATAGTTCTGTATTTCCAAGTTCTGTTTATTTTAGGCAATCTTGAAATTTAATTTTAACATGAGTCCTTTCCTCATTTCTTTCTGAAGGTGTCACTCCCTGCTCTGTGACTCTGTTGTGTTCAGAGTGGATCCAGGGCAGGTTCAAGCATTACCTCCTCTCTAATGATGCAAAAAATTCAATAGGGAGCTGGGGTCTCTGTGATTGGCAGAATTCCAGCTGAAGAGTAGAGATGAGTCTATTTTCTCAAGCCAAGTACCACACAGTTACCTTTGGGAATTATTTCTTCAGGCCATTTATCACACAGTTACCTTTGGGGATTATTGAAATACTTCAAATTTAAGCTGAACCCTTTTAATTTAACATTGAATGGACCTTTGAACAAGTTATCTGGTTACTAGTTTTACTCTAAAACACTTATTATAACACTGACATAAGTGTCTTACAAAATTGTGTTAATAGCATAGAATTAAAGTTTTTTGGAAATTAATAATAAATAAAAATGTCATTATTAAACAATAACCTATAGATATCTTCATTTCTGTGAAAATAAAATGGTCTAACTCATAACTAAAATGTAAATATTCAATATTCTTAGCATTTGATGTCATTTAAATAAACTTAATAGGTTCATGTTTTATACTTTAGGAAATTAGAGGTAAAATAGGTGATCATAATTCTAACAATGGGCTTCATTCAACATCCAGTAAAATGTCATTTTTCCATTGTTTTATTCAATAAACAAACTTCTTTGTATCATAATAATTTTAACTCATCTCAATCATTTGGTTTAAACTAACTTTTTCTATGTCTCTGAAATAATATGTGGGACCATATTAGAGGTATCCTTTTTTAGAAGGAAAATCTTGTTATGGCTACATTCAAAACCTGTGCTGACCGACCACACAAACTATAGGACAGATGTACCCACACAGCCTCATTGAAAATCAGATAACTCAAGATGGAATCTCTAATTACTTAGGAAGGGTGTGTGGCATTTAAGTCCTGGCCTCTCAGAAGATAAGTGCAGGTTGGTGGTGAGTTTTACTCCATAACTAAATGCGAAAAAATATAATAAAGAAAATGGAGAAATAAGTCACCCAATTATTCCCTCAACTCTGCTTTTGCAGCATGTGGATAAATGGCTGAGTCTGATGGTATATATCCACTTTATTTAAAATGCAAGGTACCTACAGTCACAGCTAAAGGGGAGAAAACTGTACTTGAACAATGATTAAAATAAAATTTAAAAAAATGATAGAGTAAAAAAATAAATAAAAGTAAATAAACAAATCTTGGGTTATCAGGGCTGCAAGGGTGGGTTTTATTTCCCGTGTTTGTTCCCAGCCAGGGTTTTAGGAACTCCCTCCCATCTTTGTAGTGGGTCAGACACTCAGCACCTGATTCTGGGATGATGGTTCTCTTTCTTCCCGTAATTTAAGTTTCTGTAGTTTGCTCTTCTGCTTTTTCTGCATTCAAGCTAAGGTCACATTTCATAGAACAGCACTACAAGAAAGGTGTCAGGGTGTGAAATTTGAGACAAGAAATCAAAGGAAGCAATACTTTATCTCCACCCAGGTTACCTCAATAGGCTCATTGAATGAAAGGATGAAAGTGTTCTTGTGCCATCCAAATTTTAACTTCTGCTGACTTGTAAGCTGGTGTACACACACACACACACACACACACACAATCTTTATTTCATTACTCTGTAGTGTGCAGATGGTGGAGAAAGTTTTGAAATTAAAACCATTGTAATTGTGAGAACTTACTTAACTGTTTTCTCATAAAATCCAATACTTGTAAGACTAAAAACAAAAGTTCTTTCATTTGAACAAATCATACTCATTACCACTAGGAGGCAGTGAATCACATCAGTGTATTTTATCTTATTTTAACAAACACAGAAATACATTTTCAACCATTCGCATTAGTAATGATTGAATTTCTCTTAATGAAAACAAAAATATTTTTAAAAAATTTCTGATTTTATTAAATTCATTATGAATCTCTTGCTTTGAAACAATGCTTCGCATATTTGATTGCTTCCAGATTTTCCCAGAAGAAACATAATCTATGCCCTGGATACTTTCATTCAGCATTTTTTAACTTTTTCTCTTGAGTGTTTTTTGCTTGTGCTTGTCAGTAATGGATTCACTCACTTGTCCTTTATTTCCCGAGCAATCCAGAAAACATGTTCCTTAAATATTGTGTTGTCCAAAAAGTTCATTTGTTTTTTTCCATGGCACTTATTTGTCTTTAAATTCATTTGAAACAATTTTCCTAGATTGTATTGTGACAGCTGTCATATCAGAGTGCATTTTAAAAATCATGTCAAAATTGGTAAACTTTGTGCAGCTTTTTTAATATTGAAGATGCAAGAAAATGCACAACATTTTCAGTATATTATGCTTTGTTATTTTAAGAAAGGCAAAATACAACTGAAATGCAAAAAAAATGTTGTGCAGTGTATGGAGAAGGTGCCGTGACTGATTTGAACATGTCAAAAGTAGTTTGTGAAGTTTCGTGCTGGACAATGCTTCACAGTTGTGTAGACCAGTGCAAACTGACAGCAATCAAATCAAGACAGTAATTGAGAACAATCAATGTTGTAACATACAGTAGATAGCTGCCATATACAAAATATCCAAATAAAGTTATTGGTGAAAACGAAAAATATTTCTTTTATGTTATGGAAAAAATTAAGTGAACTTTTTGTCTAGCCCAATATCATGTATCATATATTATAAACCTTAATTTTATGATAGTGTTGCACATGTATCTTAAGAAACTCAGATTAATACTCTTATTTTGCATTTAAGGGTATATTTTAAACACTGAAAATACAATTGAGGTAATTACCACTTGATTTCACCACTTCATCTTGTGATGGGCCAGTGCAGAGTAACAAACCCCTTCACTTATATTTTAAGGTATAAGGACAATGTGACCATCCAAACAAAATCATTTTACTCTTGAGTAAAGTGAGATAAACAGGAATGTAATCAAGTTACATGGTAATAGATGCAGAATATAAAAACAGTGCATCAAAACATTTGAAGTCTAAAATAAGTTATAAATCATGCTTCTTGAACATTTAATTTTTACTTTTGTGTCATTGCCTATTTTTTGCCAAAAGAAAACATGCATATGCTTTAAAAAAAGTATAATGCAGAAACACTTGTTCTGAAAATCAACAGTTTTTTCTTCTACT
This sequence comes from Tonatia bakeri, assembly GCA_004024845.1. NCBI lineage: Eukaryota > Metazoa > Chordata > Mammalia > Chiroptera > Phyllostomidae > Tonatia > Tonatia bakeri. Next base: position 154,449 of record PVIA01001813.1, read on the forward strand.
TGTTCTTACCCTGGTTGGATCCAAAAGACAACTGATTCTCATTCTGAGTTTTCTAAGCTTTTATAAGCTTTCTTTAGATAAGAATAGAGAGGTGTTTTATTATTTTTCAATCAAGGATAAATCTTGGATTTCTTTAGTCTAACCAAACCAAGTTCAGAAATAGTCTTTTCTACCGAATCACAGGGTTCCAGCCTGTTTTTAATTTACTAATTATTATTATTACTATTCTTACAAGGATTGCTTACAGTCTTTGCTTACAGCTTTGTAAGCTGAATGCTTCCAAAGATTATTGGATATTGCAGGGAACAGTATTGTCTGAGGGTGTTAAACACAGTGGATAGTGTCTCTTCTTAAGGAAAATCATCTCCAGTTAATGGCAGGAACAGCTAGAATGAGCCTTGACAGCAGCAATTATACAACACTCTCTCACACAAGGGGTGAGTTTTTTCAGATGTTTCCTCACTTCCCCTTCTGGTTCAAGATATTAATGAAGGGACATGCTGATGTGGGTGTTACCTCAGGGTCACCCAATGCATTTTCTTTTCTCACAGCATGTTTTTTTTTTTTTTTTTTTTTATCAGTAGCATCAGGCCTGCCACTCTGACCTTTCTTTTTTACCTTTCAGCATCCTCCACAATTTCACCTTCAGCATCCTCTCCTTTCACCCACGTCAGGGAAGCTTTTTGAAGTCTTAGAAATAAGAAATGCTTTTATTTTACATATTTCCTTTTTCAAACATGCATCCCTAGAAAGCCTCTGAATATTAGAGAGGCAAAAGTAGCTGTGATAATTACATATCAACTCTTGAGATTCACTGATGTGAGGGCAGCTAAGCTTTTAGCAGATCTGGGGGGAGGAGATCTAGAAGGCTCCAGACATAAGGATGTAGAAATCTGCCTGGTACAATGGAAGTTCCCAGGGACATGATACCTTTCCTGCATGTGAAGATGTGTGCCAAGAGCATGCATGATGTTTCTCATGACCTCTGTGAAGAGAAGTTACCAATTCATCAAGATGGTAACACAAAGGATTGAGTTGTTAAATAGGGCTCAAAAGCATTCTCAGAGATTTTACTCAGTATCCACCTTTACTGATAATTTCAGTGGTACAGTACTTGTGAAGTACAGACAATGCAGTGAGATATCCAGGCCTGCAGTGCAGATCTCCAGGTCCTTCTTTCCACCTTAGGGCACACTCTGGTCTAGACCAAGAGAATAGCAAAGGAGCTCTCTAATGGGAGGTTGTGGCTGCATCACACACATAAAAGGTGGTGCTTTGGTCATCGTCGTACATCTGTTTTATACTCAGATGTGACATTTTCCAGGAAGTTGTACTCTATAAACCCACAGATTCTAGTCCTATCTTTTGTTTTAGCCACAAATAGTTTTAGGTATTCTAATACATCTTACTGAAATATTCAACAGATAAGGATTTTGACAAGCAGACCCTGCCAGTGTTTGCTAGCAGTTTTGCTATTGACATGTTTACAGAAGAATTTGTTAGTCCAGAATCCTTATTGTTTTCTTTTTTCTTTCCCAGAGTCTTCCCTCTCCCTTATGAGGAAAATAAGTTGCACCCTGATGCAAACAATTTTCTTTTGACTTAGAGAATGTGTGCGTTTTCAAAACAGTGAGATCAAAATAAATTTCTCATTTGGGTATATTAGCATGTATACTATTACTATGTTCTGTAATGTTTTAGTTAGAAATTGCTAGGCAGAGAAAAGACCTCACTGTTCATATTTTGAGGGCCCATTAGTTTATAATCTTTAGCTCCTTTTTTGTCCTGAATGATGCAGTTATTAGAATCATTACTTGCTTCAAACAAAGGGCAATGGTAAATTACTGTGGGGAAAAAGTGTGGTTGCCTCCAATGGCCACAGGGGAAGAGGATTTCCTGCAAACAGAGTTGCATCTTCTGGAAAGACACCTAACTTCTCAAAAACGAACACATAACTGAATCTGAACATTTCAGTGTCATTTTAGTCTGGGTTCTGCCTGTATCAGACCTTGAGTTTGGTTTTGAGTGCTAAGTTATTTTGGATGAGCATGGCATAAAGGTCAGAAACGGTGTTAATACAGGAGAGGGCAGGCAGAGCACAATAAAGGCTGATCTCTTGAGTGTAGCTACCAGAAGAGGAGACTAGAAGTCAACACTGTTGAGTGATTTTGGGAAATGGGACAAACCTCAGTGCTCAGAACTGCCTTTTTAAGGGCTGACAGTGCTTGGCTACACCAAATCCTGATACCTGTTGGTTAAAGCCCATCCAGGTGATAATTCCTAATTACCTCTGACAGCCATGTGTGAGACCAGGAGGGTTTTCAGCAGTTCTAGGAGAAAAAAGTCTGCAGATGCGGAGTTTCAACATCCCTCTGGTTCACCAGAGTTCCCAAATTACAGTGAAGGGTGTAGGTGGGGCAATAATAGCCACTGTTCCATGTGCAGATAAGTAATAGGCGCCCTGGAACAGAGCAATTCAACTTATCCACATACAAGATGGAATCAAAGAATCAACCAGGGCTGGCGGTTCAGGAGCATTTTTATATACATCTTTTGTGTGAGTGTGTAGGTGTGTGTGTTCAGCATTTTTTGTGAGTTGAACCTAAGATTCTTAAATAGAACACAACTTCGATGAGTTTTTATTTGTAAGTAAGTGAACTAATGGGAAAAAAGAAGACAATGTTTTAGGTAAATCTCACCTAACATGGTTCTGAAAACTTAGAACAGCTTCCACATGAAGGTCATCCTGTGAGTGTGGGAAGTGTAGCAATAACACCTAGTAGATATTCCATCATAAATTTGTATGATCTCAAAACTAAATCTGAAAGCAAAATCTTAAACTTCTATTTACTCAAGGTGATTTTTCATGGGGCAAGAAATGCAAAATTATGCAGTTTTTGCTGACTCACCTTTGCCCCAAATTGGAGCTGAAACTGAACAGATTCCTCGTGGGCACAGGGTCACTGATGCTTCACCCTGTTCAGCACGGGTTTGCCTCAAGTCTGGGGAATGGATTTTTTTGTTTACGTTATCTGGTTACAATTTAAATTTCATCAGCTTTGGTGGTTGAATGAAAGCATCTATGCACACTCTGCATAAAAAGATAGAAAAATTTTAACTTCATGGAAACTGGAAAATAAAATCACATTCTTTGTTTTGTTTTTGTTTTTCCTCTTTTTGTGGTGGAAAAGACTGTCTTCAACAAAAAAGCTCATTGATGGTAATATTACAGTGCTCAAACATACATCACATAAAGAAGAAAAACTTATTTGAGAGTCTGCTTTATATGTGGATGAGTGGTAGATTATATTTCCAGATACTTAATTACTTTATCAGCAGAGATCAAGGTCCCTACTCTTAGGGATTTTGTTTTGATTATCTGCCCCACATTTTCTTCTGAGAACAAAAATTTGTAAATTTAACTATCAGTATACTATCTAAATGAGATAACACAGTAAAAATATAATGATTAATATACTAGTAAAAATAAAGATAATACAGCAATTGACATCACGTTCAAAGGACTTGCAAGGAAAGGAACACTGGAGAACACAGTGTTGGAAACTTTTAGGGCTCAGGGGAATGAGGCACTCCGGTGTGGGCAGAGACCAGCAGAAGCAGTTTTACGGCACAAGCGTGTGTGTGCGTGTCTGTGTATGTGCATGGAACAGAATGGGAAGTCGCTCTTGTGAATATTTTTGATATTCACCTTCCAGAGCTGAGTCAATGAGGCAGGGACCAGAAGCATACAATGAGAGATAGAAATACACACCACTCTGTGCTAGAGAAAAGAAATCCAAATTACAAGACATAGACACACAAGAATAAGCCTGATTTGAAATACATTACGCGTGTGCTTTGGAGAAAGACAGTCATGGGCCTCACACTTACTGACCTCGGTCAAGTATTTAGCTCTGCCTTAGTTTTTTCTTTGGAAAAATGCATATATCTATATATCTTCATTTTAAAGCCATTTTAAAATAAATACGCTAATACATGCCAAGTGCTTTAATCTGTGAACAGTACAGGTCAGTTATAAATGATTCTCATCATTAAAGAAGAAAAATTGTGTGAGAAATTTCATTATGGTAAGTAAATTTAAGTTTGGGTTGACCACCTTTTTTCCCTATGTTCCAATAATTTTTAAGATGATTTTGGTTTTCAAGCATTAAAAAATATACTTCCTCTCAGCTCTTTTTATGATAGTCAAAGTGTTTGCATTACACAAGTACAATTACACAAGTGAGTATTTCCTGTATTGTGGTTCCAGGGACATTTTCAAAGCTAGTGACTTACTACCTCTTATTCGTACTATACATCTGTGTCTCACCAATAGATGATTCAAGAGCATCACTTAAATACACACTCAACCCTCAGATTCCTAGCCGCCTGCTCAGTCCTGTGATCTGACAACGTTCTTCTCGAACAAGCAAACATCCTGACGTACCTGCATCGGCATTGGGACAACATTTCTCATGGCAGGTATGTGAGATCCCGTCATAAAATAGAAATAGAAATAACAAGGGGAAGCTGTAAATCCTTAGTGGGATCAGAATCTACCTGGGTAAATTAATTCTAACATAGAGTAAATAGAGAATGGAAAATACTAGTGATACAATGCTTACAAGTGCTATTTAAGAATTTAACATTTATGTTGTGACATCCCAAACCCACCCAGATGAACAGTTTGACACACTGGACTGTTGTTAATGTCGACACTCTTTGGGAGCATGCTCAAGTTCATGCAGAATTTCCTGATATGAACTTATTTGGGGAAAATGACTATAAGCAAGTAACCTTGGGTATAAGAAATGTAATGTGTTTGTACAAAAAATGGTTGCTTATGTGATGCATGATGTACTGGGAAGTGAATCTACGTCCCCACAGTATTGCCCATGGAGTGGTTGGGGAACCTCTCCTCACACCAGGTTCAGGTGCTCCCATGTCTTCTCATCCCTGGAAAACCTCGGCGAATCCACAAGATCCTGATCTTTCTACAAAGAGCAAATGCACTGAGATTAGCAGGAGGGCACATCTCAAGGAGTATTATTGTGATGGTGATAGAATGTGTGAAAGACTGGTCCGAGACAAATTTTCATTTGATTTCAGACTTGGGCACTTAGTAGTTCTGATACTTAAGGAAATAACATTATTAATGGCTTCTAAATTTTCTCAACTGTCTAATGACAGTTAGATGACCATCTTTGATTTTTGTTGAGAAAATAAAAGTAATGTCTGCTATGTAAACGCTAAAACAGTACTTGGTTCCTAATAATATCTTCTTAGTCCAGATCTCTGCACTCATTTGCCAGATTTAACAAAAAGTGTTAAATTCACCTGTATGAGACAGAGCTAGTAAGGAGCAAAAGTTACGGATATTTTCTTGGAAGAATAATGTATCACTAAAAATTTTAGTAGTGGATGGAGTTCTGAATGGCATGCCTTCATTTTCCAATGTTTTGTTGGCAAGATGGTTGTGCTGTCAAGTCAAAGACATTGTTTGGATTTCCCTTCCTGGTTTCTTCTTTTAACAAATTCAGCTCCCGTGTTTGTTATTTAACTCATGTCTCTGCCTCTCTCTCTCTCCAGCTTCTCAGACCACTCTGTGGAGGTTGATTTCTGGGATCTTAGGAGTCACAGCCCTTGTGTTGGTGGCTGTTTTGGGAATTTTACTGAAAAAGAGTAAGTTTTTCTGGGCAAGTGTATATGAAGATTAAAACTTTGATGAAGACATTCAGTATGAAAGGCTTCACTTAACTAATGTGTAACATTGTGCTATTTCACAAACCTGTATCTAATGAAGTTAATTTCTAATTATTTCTCATAGCAGTTACTGAACCACATAACCAGTCAACAGCATCTCCAGGACCCACCACTGCACCCCAGAAAGGTGGGTTTCACACTTTGGAAAACCTTTGTGTTGGTAGAGGGTGAAAAAGTTTTCTTATTTTTCTCACACAGAAGCATAATGGAACATTACATGTGATAATCCAAGTTCACCTACTAATTTTCGAATAGTCTCATGTCATTGTTCTCTAATATAAGAATTTTTAAATGACAATGGAATGCATATCATTTATGTATTTAATTATAAGGAACATATTAGAACATATTAACCTGAAATGACATGTTTTTCCTGTACCAATGCTCATGTTTAAGTAACAAATAAAAAAAATTATAGTGCACACTATAGCCATCCTAATGATCTGCCTTTGTTTCCTTGTAATGTACTTTTATGTCTCTTTACCTTTACTTCTATTTCTTTAATGACTAAGAATATAGTGCAGAAATTTATCAGGTAAGGCCAGTTCAAAGTCCAGTTTTCTGAGTGTATTTTTTTTCAAACACTCTCAAAGGTGTCTCACCATCTTCTGTGATTACATAGCAATTCATTTATATCTTGTTTGCATTTTTCCAGCTATATTGAGATATAATTGGCATATGACAATTTGTAATTTAAAGAGTATGATGGGTTGAAATATTTTGTGGTATGATTATGACTGTAATATTAGCTATCTGTTCCATCACCTCACATGATTTTTTTTTTATATTCTTTTATGGTAAAAACACTGAAATCTACTCTCTTAGCAACTTACAAGCATAGAGTAAAGTATTGTTAACTATCGACCCAGAACTGTGCAGTAGATTACCCAAATTTACTGTCTTCTGACTGCAGGACTCTAACCTTAGCCAGCACCTCCACATTTGTCCTCCCCTCTCAGGCCCTGCAACACTGTCCTTTGCTACAACTTCAGCTCCATTCGTTCGGCAAAGACTTGAATACCTACCATGTGTTCTGACTTTTATCACTTAGGATAACAAATACTCAAGGCCCTATCACTCTTTAAACCAAATGATCTAGTTGTTTTATTGAACTTCATTTAGAAAATAAATAATCGAACATATATCAGAATTATCCCCATGTATCATATTCTTTCTGACTCAGGAGATATGCTAAAATACCTTTCTCCCCTAAATATCTCTTTCATCTAATCTACTCTTATTTACACAGCAAAACTCAACTTTGGGCCACTTTCTTAAAAAAGGTCTTTCTAAATGATCTCATCTTATACTCTGCTCACAATGTTTTAATATATTGAATTTCTGTGTGTATTTTCCCAAGGTATGCATTATGCATTATGTATTACTAATACATGTTTGGGATTTGTATAATTCTGACTCTATCTTCAGGATATATAATTCCCATGAGGAAAATTTCAAGTCTGACCTGGTCACATTATTATCCCTGTGTTATAGTGTATTATTAGATTTTAAATAAAATTTGTTTAAAAAGAATCAATAGCAAATAATTTTTGAATGAGTAAATAACATTGACTGTATCAAATATACAATGCTATCAAACATGCTTTATTTTTTTCTCTTAGGCTCTGACTGCTGTTCTTGCCAAGAAAAGTGGATTGGATACCAGTGCAACTGTTATTTCATTTCTTATGATTCTAAAACTTGGGCTGACAGCAAGATATTCTGTGATTCTCACAATTCTACTTTACTTCAGTTGCACAATGGAAATGAATTGGCAAGTATTTAATTCTCATTTTCTGCATTTTCTTTGACCTAAGAAAATATACCATTTAAGTGAACTGAATTCTTTGAATCAAGTCTTTAATCAGATAGTAACTGGACTGTTATATTTGAAGTAATTGCTTATTATTTTCCTCAACCTTGGAACAATCAATTATAGAATCTACATAGAATTTCTCAAAGATTTATATTATGAGTAAAAATCCAGATAGGTGCTATATAAAGTACAAGAGACTTTCTAGAGAGAAATCAAGGAAGGAATAATGAGTCATTTTCAGTCAAAGATACAAGTGAGCAACTTTATAATTTTTATTTCTATAACTGAATTTATAATTTCTTTTGCAATTATGTAGCTGTTGCCAACATACTAGGATATTACATGACCTAAATATGGGTAATATGATCATAAAATTACCCACCTCTTAAGCAAAAGTGAAAAACTTCTGTAGCTGCATGAAGAACCTGTGCTGAGTACAGAATGAGTAGGTTAGATCCGCGAAATTTATTCCTCAAGATACTGCTAACTTGGGACCAGACTGGATCTTTGAGATCCTATGAAGAAAGTGTTCCAGGAAAACCATAACTCCCTTTACATCATTCATTCCCACAAGGAGTAAGATCTTTGTCTCCATAAATGAGTGGATCTGATAAATGAAAAATTCGAAGTGTGTGACTATACCTCCTAACTAGAATTTACAAATTATTTCAGTTTGAGTGATTTAAAGGTTGAATCTTATGCTGGACACTGACTTTCTTGAAAGTGCATTATTCAAAGAAAAGACTCGAATTAAGTAAATGTATGTCTCTGTTTCTACGCAGCGCTTCATGAGATCCAATGCGTATTATTACTGGATTGGACTGTCTTACAGTAAAGAACATGACGCCTGGTTGTGGGAAAATGGCTCTGCTCTCACCCGAGATCAGTAAGTTTCTGGAAATCAAGGTCTTTTCATTCCCTTATGAGTTTGTTCTTAGACGTGACTAGAGAATGTAACTTACAGGAACACTGTAGCTGTGATAACCTGTCTAGAGCATGTGGATACAGAAAAGAGAATAATACAAGTGAGTGGCAATTTTAGCCCCATCTAGAACATTCATGTATATGCTCAAGTGATACAAAGTTAGTGTACTTGTGACCTTTGAAGAAGTTTTGACATATAGTGGGTTTTATTTTTTTTACCTTTGTCCGAGCCCTTGGCTGTGTTGCACATGTAGAAAGATGCTCACACACGCAGATGGTGTCCAGAGAATACCGGATAGCCATCATTTTCTTTATTTTAGTGGAGCCAATAGGCTAAGCATCTCTTCATGCTTTAAATATGCTGGGCCCATTTTTGTACCCTGGTAATCTTAAAATCTCATTTTTATTCATTAACATGGTATTTGCAGCATCACCCATGACAAATCTTATGCTCTGATTTGTTTTGCTAGACTAAATTAATCAATACATCTTTAAACAAAATAGAAGCAAAGTTTATCATTTATAAAACTCAATAATAACAATGCAAAATTTAAACATTTATGCCCTCAATGCTATTCATTATTGAGGCGACAAATGAGTTTTTGTACTGTTGTATTTGAAATCATGAAAACTGGCTATTGAAAGAAAAAACTACCGTGACTCAGTATGTGAATTCATCATTCAAATGCATCAAAAAATTGTGTCATTTGATAAAAAACACTATCCCTCAACATTTTCATTCCCTTTTCTGATATGATAACATGTTATTTTTCATTACAGACTTTCACTCCCTAAATCTGCAAATACAAGGAACTGTATAGTTTACAGCCCATCTGGAAGTGTTTTGTATGAGCCCTGCACAGAAAAAAACTCATATATCTGTAAACAACAGTTTATGTAGGTGTTACTTAGGCCAGAAGGGGTGGGCAATGAAGGTCCCATATTACTAAAAAGGATAAGTTTACCTCTTATATTACTACTACTTATGTCCTTCTTGGATCTGTAAGATGTTTCACATTATCTTGTCAAGAAATATTTGAAACCATGTATTTTACAACTGATAAAATGTGTGCACTTACATCTGAAGTTCTAAAACGTCAAGATAAAGAATTTCATGAATCTTTTGATTTAGTGTACATGTTCAGTATTAAATGTAATATATTTTCATGCATATTTTAAATTTTTTTGCAGTACTTTAAATAAAACAATTCACATCAAACAATATTAAGATCATTTCAGATATTTGTGTGGCATACTAAATTGGGAATTCCCATCTTGTTTTTATGTGTCTGTAAGTTAGTTCTTTTGGCTATCTATACATCTCTATGTGTCAATTTAGAGCTGAGAATGATATATGAAATTTCCTTATATTTATCATCCGACTTCACAGGAGAACAGACTTGCGTCTTGCTGCTCCCGAGTTCTGTGGGACAATCAGAAGTCTTTGGCCAAATATGTTTTTCTATGTGATTGCACTTGTATTTTGTGAAAGATCTGAGACCCAACCACATAAATTTACAATATCTATTTCTTTACTCCACAAGCCTTTCTTGCCTTATGCTTATTGGTCAGTAAAAATTTCACATGTGCATTAAAAATTATAATCACTAATCAATCCTAAAAGCCTTTTCTAAAATTTCATCAAAACTGAACAATTCCATTTTAGGGGGTCATGGGAGAGAAGGAGAAGGAGCAGCCCATTTTATTGAGGGGTTCCTGAGTATGTCAAGGAAGGATGGGGCCACAGTGAGATCCGCTGTCCTGAACTGAATGGGATTTTCTCGAGTCTCAAAGATTTCAAAAGCCAATTTCTTTTTTAAAAAATTGTTGTATGTACATCTTAAGATATTTATATTGACATCTATTTGCTTACTAAAATCATATTTTAATTAAATCATAATAATTGAAAACCCAAAGTTGATTTAAAATTTTTAAATATCTTATTTATAGATGAGAGAGAGATCAATCTGTTGTCCCCCCTATTTATGCATTCATTTGTTCATTCTTGAATGTGCCCTGATTGGGGATCAAATCCACAACTTTGGCATATTGGGCTGACACTGTAATCATCTGAACTACCAGGCCAGAGCTATTTAAAAATTTTTCAATTAAATTTATTGGGGTGACAGTGGTTAATAGGATTACATAGATTTCAAGGGTACACTCCTATGATACATGATCTATATATTATGTGGCGATATATATATATATTACTTCCATGATACATGATCTATATATTACATTGTGTATCCACCACCCAAAGTCAAATTGCCTTTTCCCACTATGTACTTGACCCCCTTTATCCTTTACGACCCCCCCGCACCCTTCCCTCTCATAATCGCCATACTGTTTGTGTCTATGAATTTTTGTTTGTTTTTCTTGTTTGTGAATTTGTTACTCTCAGTTTTATAGCCTACATATGAGAAAAATCATATGATTGTTAACTTTTTCTGACTGATATATTTCACTTAGCATGATATTCTCAAGGTCCATCCATGTTACTGCTCCACAGTTGATTTTTAATACATGAGAAATCAGGAAGAGGAAAGAACCTCTCAAGTTTTAGTTCTCAAAATATGAATATAACCAGAATACACACTGAACTCTTGCATTCTTGTGTGAAGATTGATTTAGAAAAAAAATGCACTTAAGTCATACTATGAAGGAAACAGGATGGAATATAACATCTTTCAAAAGTTGAACTAAGCAAACATACATTATACTTTCTGATATTTGAAATGTTTTGGGTTTTTGCTTATGTGATTTCAAAATAATGCATTTAAAAATCAATTTAAAAAACAGCATAGATAAACTTAAAATTAAAATCAGAGGTTTGCTGCCCTAATCCTCCCTTTTCCTGTCCTCTCCCAATAAGGCAACTTCCTCTGGATTTCTTGTTTGTTTAGTTTTGTTTGTTTGTTTCCTGCTTAGAGGGTTTTTTTTTTTTTTTTCCTGTAGTGAACCAGGGATGGTCTACTCTCACAAATTTTGTTCAGGATGAATGTAAACTATGTTTGTCTAGCCACACCCAAATACAGGTTCAAATTATGACTTCTTACATCATTGTCCTATGAAGTGTCTGGGCCCTAGCTGCCTTTTTCTGAGAACTCTTGAACTTTTATTGTAGTTGCAGGAGCAATGAAGAAACAGGAGGTGCTAAATATGGTGAATGATGTCTAGTTTCAGAGAGTAATCTATGTTAAAAATTGTCTTCACTGAGAGAAGAAAATTCCTGTTGTCTCCTAAGCACATCTTTGAGGTGTTTCGGCTCCCATGATATTTCAGAGTATTACCATGGAAAGTTCTGGCTTCAACAGAGGATACTAGTCATCCTTTCAGCATCTCTCTGTCACAGCATGGTCTTGTCATATTAGTCACAGGCCATGACCATCTGACCCATTTCATAGGTAATATTCTCTCTCCCATGCTTACCTGCATTCTGCTTTTGTTCATCCTGAAAATATCTCTGTCGTCTTGGGGTATGAAAGACTTCTAGTATATAAAGTTGTTTTTACCAAGTATTTTTTCTTCTGACATCGAATTTCTGATATATTCTCTGGGTAAAGACATATTATTTTCCTTCTCTTGCTGTGTGTTGTTTTGCTATGAAATGAACTAATGCATATTGAAGGATCTAGTTGAGTGGATATCTTTTTGTTAAATAGAGAATTAAAGGAAGAAAGTAAGGAAATGTAAAAAAAAAACCCACACAAAATGATAAAATAATATTGCCAACAGTCAGTATATACTTCCTTAATTTTCTGAATGCATGCAATATGTATTATGTATTGATGCATATACATAAATTAATTTAGAAGCTCAAAATACACTTATTAAATAAATTTAGAAACTTAAAACACATATTTATTGCCTCATAGTATCTCTGGATCAGGAACCCTGCATGACTTAGGTGTGTCCTTTACTCAGGTTCTCAGAAGGGTGGAACCAGGATCTCATTCAGTCTATTTGCAGAATTTAGATCCTTGTGGTTGTAGGACTGAGACCTTCAGCCCTCAGACACTGTCCCTCCCCACAGACAGTCACACTATAGCATTTTGTTTTTTCAGGAACAAAAGGAGAACATCTTTGACTTCAACTTTCTCTGTTCTCTAGAATCTAAATGGTCATCTGATTTGGTATCTTAATTACCTCTGAATAGTATCTTAATTACTACCCATAATAATGTTCTTTGAATAACTGACAATGGAGTGATTTGGGATCTTATTGTAGTTTTTTCCATTGCCATTTAACCCACTTGCACCCTCCTACCTCCCCACAATCACCACACTGTTGTGATGTCCATAAGTCCATTTAGCTTTTTGCTTGGAATCTTTTTTTAATTATAATTTATTGATTATGCTATTACAGTTGTCCCAATTTTTCCCCTTTTGCCTTCCTCCACCCAGGACCCTCCACTCTCTCAGGCAATCCTTTCACCATTGTTCTTGTCTATGGGTCATGCATATAAGTTCTTTGGCTACTCCATTTCCTACACTGTACTTTACATCCCCATAGCTATTCTGTAACTGCCTACTTATACTTCTTAATTCCCTCACCTATTCGCCCACCTCCCATCTGGCAACCATCAAAATGCTCTCTGTACCCATGAGTCTATCTCTGTTCTTCTTGTTTTCTTAGCTTGTTTGTTCTTTAGATTCAATTGTATATGTATATATACAATATATATATTTAATGCCCTCTTGTTATCCATAGTTTTAATCTTCATTTTCTTAAAGATGTCTCTTTAACATTTCATATAATAATGGTTTGGTGATGATGAATTCCTTTAGTTTTTTCTTATCTGGGAAGCTCTTTATCTGCCCTTCTATTCTAAGTGATAGCTTTGCTTGGTAGAACAATCTTGGCTGTAGGTCCCAGCTTTTCATGACTTTGAATATTTCTTGCTAATAACTTCTAGCCTGCAAAGTTTCTTTTGAGAAATCATCTGACAGCCTTATGGGAATTCCCCTGCAGGTAAATAACTGCTTTTCTTTCGCTGCTTTTAAAATTCCTTCTTTTTTCTTTAACCTTTGGCATTTTAATTATGATATCTCTTACTGTGGGCCTCTGAATCCATCTTGTTTGGGATCCTCTGTGCTTCCTAGAGTTGCTTGTCTATTTCCCTCACCAAGTTAGGAGATTTTTTTTCATTATTTTTCAAATAGATTTCCAATTTCTTGCTCTTTCTCTTCTCATTCTGGTAGCTCTATGATGCTAATCTTGGAATGCTTGAAGTTGTCCCAGAGCCTGCTTACACTATCCTAATTTTTTTATTCTTTTTAAAATCTGGTTATTCAGATTGGTTATTTTATTCATTATGGTTCAAATCATTAATTCAATTCTCATCGTCATCCACTCTTCTGTTGTTTCTCTGTAAATTGTCCTTATTTCAATTAGTGTATCCATAGTTTCTCACTGGACCCTTTTTATCCTGTTGAAGTCCTCACTAAGCTTTATGAGCATCTTTATAGCCAGTGTTTTGAAGTCTACATCTGACAGATTGCTAATCTCCATTTCATTTCGGTCCTTTTCTGGAGTTTTGATCTGTTCTTTCATTTGGGCCATATTTCTCTGTATAGTCATGTTGACAGTCTCCTTGCATTTGTTTCTATGCCTTTGGTAGAGCTGCTATGACTCCCTGTCTTGGTAGTTTGGCCTAATGTAGTAGGTGTTCTACAGGGTTCAGTGGCAGAGCATCCTCTATCATCCAAGCTGGGTACTTGAGGAGCTTCCTTTGTATGGGCTAAGTACACCTTCCTCTTATAGTTGAGCTTTGGTTGCTGTTAGCTGGTCAATGGGAGGGATTTTCCCAGGCCAGTCAGCTGCAACGATTGGCTGTGACAAATGACCAGCAATCTCTGCCCTCTGTGGAGGATTAAGTGTGCAGGGGCAGTGTGGTGGTGCTTCAAAGCAGTGTATGGCTGTCCACTGGATAGCAGGCTCTGGGGTTTCCCAGATGGTGCAGGAAAAGGTCAGCCCCCACCTGTGTTCTGCCCAGGACCATCCTGCCTTAGCTATAAAGCAATCTGAGAAGCCTGCTACTTGTGTTCGGCTTGGAGATTCCCAGATGATGCCAAATGTGAATCTAGGCTGGCAGCTACTAGTGCCAGGCCTGAGGGCTCACTGAGGCTGGCTGTTGTTTTTTTGATAGGATTTATGAAGTTCTGAAGCATGAGCTAAGATCAGCTATTCATATGAAAAATTCCCAGTTAACAATTTGGGTGGGCCCATAAGTTAGGTGGGAGGGAGTCTCAGGGGTTCTTCAGGGCAGGGAAAACAGTATTAGCCAGTTTGATGGAGTCTCAGATATGGCACCTACCAGTGGGCTTTGTGGCTGTGGAGGAAGAGCTCAGCAAAGGGACAATAGCCTCTGCCCGCCTTTGTGTCTGAGAGAAAGCTCTCCTCCAGTTTCCACCTTGATGCCAGATACTTCAGCTCCTCCCTGTGTGCCACTGGTGACTTTGAAGCTTCTACCCCTGTGCTGGAGCTTAGAGGGAGTCTGAGTAAGTTCATGTGTGGGTTATTTAAGTTTTTTTCGCAGTCACATGTTATGGGGACTTATCTTCCTGGCATTGGCATGTTCAGCTGGGAAGCCTGATGTGGGGCTGGGACTCCTTGCTCCCGAGATATCTCTCCTGAATTTTTATCCACCATATGCAGATGTGGGACCAGCACATTGTGGTCCCACACCCCTCCTACCAGTCTGGATGGTTGTGGTTTCTTTGACTCTGTAGTTATCAGATTTCTCTTCAACCCAGTTTCTGATGCTTCTGAGTGATGGTTGTTCTATAATTTACTTGTAATTTTGATGTGGTTGTATAATGGGTGCATCTGAAGAACTTTGCTAGTGTTTTAATAACATTAAAACCTCTGTCTGCATGGAGCCAGGGAGATGTGTGTGACTTTGACCTGTGATAGAGCTGGGCAGAAGCTCCCCCACCATTACAGGGCCTCTGCAAGAGCTTGGAGATGGTTTGCTCCATGCCAGGGTCATGCCTCCCTGGACTACCTATGGCAGCCAAGGAAGGCATAAAAATGTGGGAGTGCTAGCAGGTGTAGCCGATTGTGGGAGGAGTCAGAAATGGGGCTATGGAGGAGGATGCAGTCTGAGATTTAAACAAAAAGGTGGGCCACCACGTGGGATGGGGACAACAGGAGAAAACGTGGTATGCTTGTGGGACCATGCAAGTCAACAGGGGGTGAAAGGACTCTTGCCAGAGGGCCTTGAGGAGGTGCCACATGGTTTGGGATTAAGAACTGGAGATATTAGTGACACAGTTGATGGTTTTGGAACTGCGGAGACCTGCCCAGCAGAGCACGGATGACTGGGAGGGACCAGAAGTGAGCTGCAGACTTCTGTTTTTTATCTTCTGGAAGCTGGTACTTCTGACTGGCATGCTTTGAGACTCGCCTGACTGAGCAAAGAGGGGATGCAGGACTGTGTGTTTGTAGGTGTATCTTCATTTCTAAAGGGAGTGAGATTTAACGGCAGAAATCCATTATTCTAAAACCTGTATAACTTTTAACTAAATAGTTCCTTTCCTTTTTACCAAACTCTGGCATTGAGAGCCACAGTTCCTAACACAGTGCTGGGCAAAGAAGAACCACAGAACAAAAGACCTTGGGGAGGGCAGCTTGTTTCTGAAACAGTTGTGTGAGCAGGCCAGCCATGTTTACCTATGCTGACATCTTGACTGGAATTCCCTTGGGGTTTTAATTACCTCTAAAAAACAGCCTAGTCTTTGCCACTATTCAGGATGTAATATCACACTGTATTCACAAACCCTACTCAAATGTAAGTGGAGCGGACTGTACAGGTATGTACAAGGGCATGGGAATTTGGGTGGTCATCTTAGAGATTTGCCTACCATACCAACATACCCCTAAATTATGCTGTCACTGCTACTTTTAGTTTATTAAATTTAAATACTGCATATTAATTTTTAGTTCCTCCATTAGTGACTTCTAAGTTTGCTTAGAAAATAGATTTATTTTACAGTTGCACTGAGACAGCCCTTTGCTTATTGCAGGATAGGCTTGTGAGTCAGTTTCTTTAAAGATTTTATTGATTTACAGAGAGAGGAGAAGAGAGGGGAAAAGGGAGGGAGAGAAGCATCAATATGCTAGAGACACATCAATCAGTGTTTCTCACACACGATCCAGCTGGGGCCCGGGCCACAGCCCAGCCCTGTGCCCTGACCAGAATCAAACCGGCAACCTTTGCTGCAGGAGGGAGCCCAGCCACATTTGGTCAGGGGTCAGGAGTCAGTTTTTCACTCTGATGTGATGAAGGCAGTAACTAACTATTTATGGTAAGTTCTTTAAAGTTCAAAATTATTGAATGGAACCTAGAGCCAGTTTTTTAATTGATAACTTACACTTGAAATAATGAGTTAGAAATCCCATTTCTGAGTGACCAGATCTGTGGGAAACTTCTGCCTGAGCTCACCTGACACCAAATATCAACAGCTTCATCTTGAGATGAATCACGTCTTTATGCGCATAGAAATATATTGGGAGCTTGTTACTGGATGTTTTTTCATCCCCAAGTAACTGCTCATTCGAATTCTCTTTCTCCTGCCTCCTCATATTATGTGTTTTTATTAAAGCTTTACATAAATATGTTCATTGGAGCCTTATTTTTAAAAATTATCTAAACCTGAAAATCCTTGGAATATTTAAACCTTCATTTTCATTTCTGTAATTTGACCTCTAAAATGTTTTCTCTTTAGATCATAGCACAGTGTTGGAAAGCTTCCTCTAAATAACTGAGTAGCAAATATTCTCAATGTTCTGGGCCACTCTGTTGAAACTACTCATCTCTGCCATAGTAGTTTAAAAGAAGATATAGATGGTAGAAAAATCAATGAAATGACTGTGTTACAGTAGAGCTTTGTTTACAAACACAGAGAGATGGTGGGACCACAGGTCACAGTTTGCCAACCGCTGTCAAAGTGTCTGAAATGCGAATACAGCATCAACCCTCCCCTCCACTTTGCCTTATTCTTTTCTAGGTTGCATCACACTAGTTGTAAATGTACTTCTAAATCTTGTTGTACAAGAGAGGTATGCTTTATCCTATAATCTGTTTCAGTATAAAAGGTGAAAATCTGTAAGGGAGGGGCGTCAAACTCATTTTCACCAGGGTCCACATCAGCCTCATGGTTGCCTTCAAAGGGCTGAATGTAACTCCTTGACAGTTAAGGAGTAGTTATATTTATTCAGTCCTAAAATTATTTCAGCCCTTTGAAGGCAATGGCAAGGCTGATGTGGCCCCCAGTGAAAATGAGTTGGATGCCCCTGCTAGAAAGTGTGTGTTATGGCCAAACTGCAAGCTGGTTGCTAATGATCCCCACAGTCCTGTATGCAAAACTTTGTATCATTTTCTCCCACATTGTGTCAGGGTTGAACCCTGTGACAAGTGAAATACAGTGGAAATGACACTGTGTCACTTCTGAGTCTAGACCATGAGACGGTATGGCTTCATCTTCTTTTCTCCCTTCCCAATCACTTGCTCTGGGGAAAGCCGCAAGCAGCCCTGTTGGAAGGACTCTGTGATAAGGAGCTAAAGCTTCGTATGTATAGCTGACAAGGAAATGAAGTACTTACAACAGCTGCCCACTAATCCTTCTTCTCCCTTGAGAGCCTTCTGACTCTCCAGCCCTAGGCCAGCCCTAGGCCAGCCCTAGATGACTACATAGGTCTAGTTGACAACTTGCCAGAAACCATAAGAGACCCTCAGCCAGATTCATCCTGCTACATTGTTCAAGAATTCTTAACCCTCAAAAACTGTATGATATAATAACTGTTTATCCTTTCAAGCTGCTAAGTGTTGGAATAATGCATTGCATAGAAATACCATAACACTGCATAACACAGTAACAAAGTATTATGCTAAGTGGAATAAGCCAGAGAAAGACAAATACTACATGATTTCACTTACATGTGGAATCTAATGTCCAAAATAAACTAACAAACAAAATAGAAACAGGCTCATAGATACAGAGAACAGACTGACAGCTGTTGAAGGGGAAGAGGGAGTTGGGTGAAAAAGGTGAAGGAATTAAACAAAGCCCCCCACAAAAACAAACAAAATCCCCCTCACAGACTGACAACATACAGTGATTACCAGAAAGAAAGGGATGTACGGGAAGCTAGAAGACAGTAAAGGGAAATAAGTGATGATGGAAGGAGACTTGGCGGGGTGAACACACTATACAATATACAGATGATGTATTATACAATTGTACCTCTGAAACTTGTATAATTTTATTAACCAATGTCAACCCAATAATTTCAATAACATAAAATAAAGAACCCCCCAAAACTAGAAAGTAAAAATATACTGATTTTGGTATACAGAAGGGAAGAAGTGCCATAAAGAAAAAAAACCCTACTAAAATGCATGAGTCCATTACTCACGCCACGAATGAAATGAGGCAGTCCTGCAAAGACTGAAGACTTCCAGTGAGAAGACATAGGGGTGTGAGAAACATGCCATTGGGAACTGGAGTAAGGGGAATTCTTTCTACTTAGCAGCAGAAAGTATAGTAGCTCTATTTTCTGGAGTAATGTGGGAAGCAGAGAGTGCACCTAATGAACAGGTAAACTGGCTGAAGTTATTTGCAGCCAGAGCGTTGAAGATGCTGCTTGGCTTCTTCCTGCTGCTTATAATGCAGTGATGTAGGAGACAATAGCTAACGGGAGGACTTTAGGAAAAAATAGAGCCAAAGATTACTGGTTTTGAAGATGTCCAGCTTTTTGAAATGCCAAGAAATGCTAAAATTAAGAAATGGATTCTGAGCAAAGATCAGTTCCAGGGTGCTGTCAGGAAAGCATGGTCCAAAGGAAAAGCTGTGGGTGTGACTGTAAAATTCTCCGCTAAGGTTGCAGGAAGAGCACAGCTGGTGCCTCAGTTCTATCGAAGGACCTATAAAGGGTGTACTTATGGATTATCCTGGCTGCACCACAGGGTTGCTAGCAAGCTTCTGTGCATTTTCCCGTGGGCTTCTGAGCAGAAGCTTTATAAGAGAAGCTAACACAGATTAATGTGTTGTGGCTTTTGTGAATGGAGTAAACCCAGTAAGATTTTTGAAGACTCTAAATTAAAAAAAAATATGTAAACAGAAGCACAACCAGCTTGATCTGAAACAAAAGTAAAAATACATACATACATATACACACATACAAATGTATACATACATGAGACACACATTAATGAGAATTTTGGGTCCCCAAAATATTTGTAAGCAGGAAATACACTATAAAGTCTAAGCAGTTACAAACAAATGCTACCTTTTATGAAAAGGGAAGAATAATTCAGAGGACAGAGCCAAGACCCTAAAGGGTGGACCCAAGAATTGTGGAGAGTTGCTTTAGGACCAAAGTAAGATTGAGTGGTCATCAAGTAAGCCCCATTATATTTGTTCAACAGGATTTCAGAATTCTATGTTAGTGGCCCTTTTATACTTCTCTCCCCTTCATCCTTCACAAAACATTTGGATTAGAATATCTATAGGGTCTATCCTCCCTTGGATATTGGGCATATGGAGGAAGAAAATCTAGTACTAGTTCCACAGGTCTACAGACAGAAAGAAAGGGTACCTCAGGAGCTGAAGATACAGAACTACATGTGATGAGTCTCCTTCACATCCATATGTGGTCATGATAAACTTCAAGACTTTGAACTGATGGAGTAATGGGATGAGATTTTAGAGGTGTACATTTTTGCATGTGGGGAAGACATAAATCATGCGGGGCTAAAGTTTAGAACCTCAGAGTTTGGTTCTTACATGTTCCTGATGATCCTTGCCTCATGGAATTCAACTTTTATGATAAAATGAAATGCACTGTGTTCGGGTTGGTCAGTGTTACCAGTGGAATGTAGCAGAAGTCATGTACATCACTTTTGAAGCTAGGTCATAAAAGACCTTGTGGATTATGCCTTGAACTCTCTCCTATCACTTGAGTTGAGAGAAGCCAGCTAGCATGTCATGGGAAACCCATTGGAGAGGGCCATGTGGTGAGGAATTGAGGACTTCTGTGGACAGTGAGCAAGAAACTGAAGCCTTTTGCTGACAGCCACGTCAGTGAGCCTTCCTGGAAGCAGCTTTTCCAGCCAGGGTCAAGCCTTTGGATGAATAAAACTCAGGCTGCATTTTCCAGGCAACCTCACAACAGACTGTGAACCAGAAGAACCTCACTCGGCTGCTCCTGAATTCATAATTAAGACACTGTGTAATATAATAAATGATTTTTTGTTTGTTTTAAGATGAAAAATTCAGGTTAAGTTGTTTTGTGTAGTCATTGGCTAACACAATTTGTTTTATCACAATGATCATCCTATGAACAAAGAATATCTCAGACCCTCCACAGTAAACTAAAATGATATGTCCTTCATTGAGGTTCTGTTGTTATAACCCTTGTGAAATTAAAAGCAAATTCTCTGTTAAATCTGAAACTTTTTCAAAGTTCTTATATTTAAGGTTCTTATGTCAAGGGTCTTAATATTACATAATCCATGAGTATCACTTTCATCTCTTAGACAATATCCTTCCAACAGCCCCTGTCTACCTCCTGTTCTCAGACTAGGTCCTCAATATACCTGCTCCACCAACTGTGGTCATAGAATTTGTTTACTGATCTCCTACAAAATTCCAAATATTTTATTTACAGATTACTTATTTTTATATTTTTAATTGAGAGCAAACATTAGGTGTATCTATCTTAAATTTACATTTAATTTTTTTTTTACCTATGTTGACACTGGTGCCAATGCTACTAGACTGAAATATAGGCTACCTAGCACCAAAGTAAACTTTCTCATGCTACTTGCTAATTGATACTCTTATCCAAGACACCACTCTTCTAGTTTCTAAAGACATTTGTTTAGCTTGTTCTTCAATTCAGTATGAATAGAAACTTTGTGTGTGTGTATCTATCTATATCTATATTTTATCTATATCTATAATCTATATTTTATCTATATCTATATCTATATCTACATCTATATCATCTATATCTATATCTATATCTATCTATCATCAATCTATAGCTTCTCTCACCAAACATTATGTCTGTGGGATTTATTCATGTGTGTGTGTGTGTGTGTGTGTGTATGTGTGTGAAAAAGTAGCTCATTCTTTTTAGTGTTATGAAGAATTCAAAGAGTATGCCATGTCACGATTTACTTATGTATTCTAAAGCTGTTCAACATTTGTTTTCTAGTTTTTGACCACTATAAATAAAATTATTATTGACATTTTTTATATATCTCATTATTGGAAATATGCCCTCAATTCTCTTGCATACATGCCTAAGAGGTAAATGTCTAAGTTATAGGCTGGCATATAATTAGTTTCATCAAATGATGCTTGAAAATTATTGCATTAGAGTCAGCAAAATGGCATTGATGACAATTACCTCTACACATTATTATCCTTATTCTGGCAGTACTAGCCCATATAATTAAGTTAGAAAAAAACATAAAATAAAAAGATTAAAATACAGAATTAAAAGAAAAACTCAGTATTTCCACATGACATGATAATGTATCTAAATAATATATGACAGCCAATGATAAACACAACTTAAATAAGAAATGCAGTAAATTAGCACCTTGTGAAATTAATATATGAAAATAGACAGCATTCATTTACACAAATGGAAGCAATTAGAAGACAATGAATGAAAAACTCTATATAATAATAATTGAGATAAATATTTAAGAATAAACACAAAATATAATTCCACCAATACACAAGGTTCCTTCCTGGCTTAAGAAATGTGCAACTCAACACCAGGAGACAAACAATCTAATTAAAAAGTAGGCACAAGACTTAAACAAACACTTCTCCAAGGACGACAGACAGAGGGCACATAGGCATATGAAAGGATGCTCAACATCACTAGCCATCAGAGAGATGCAAATTAAAACCACAATGAGACCACTTCACATAGTCAGAATGGCCATCATTAACAAATCAACAAACAAGTGTTGGAGAGGATGCGGAGAAAAGGGAACCCTAGTACACTGTTGGTGGGAGTGCAGACTGGTGCAGCCACTGTGGAAAACAGTATGGAATTTCCTCAGAAAACTGAAAATGGAACTGCCTTTTTGACCCAGTGATTCCACTGATGGAAATACACCCTAAGAATCCTGAAACACCAATTCAAAAGAACCTATATACCCCAGTGTCCATAGCAACAGAATTTATAATAGCCAAGTGCTAGAAGTAACCTAAGTGCCCATCAGTAAATGAGTGGACCAAAAAAATGTGGTACATTTAAATAATGGAATTCTATGCAACAAAAAGAAAGGAGCTCCTACCCTTTGCAAACAGCGTGGATGGAGAGCATTATGCTAAGAGAAGTAAGCCAGGTGGTAAGAGACAAATACCATATGATCTCATCTTTAACAGGAACCTAATCAGCAAAACAAAAAAGCAAACAGAATGTAACCAAAGACACTGAAATTGAGAACAGGTTGACAGTGAGCAGAGGGGAGAGGGTAGGGGAATATGGGGGAAATGGGTGGAGGGTTTGCAGGAACAACTATAAAGAACACATGGACAAATAACAAGGTGGGGGAGGTGGAAACGGGAGGGAGGAAGGGAGGGCTGGGGTGATCGGAGAGGTGGGGGAAAAAGGCAGAAAATTCTGCCATTTTCACTTAAACAACAACAAAAAATGTTTAAAAAATAAAAATAAAACAAATGCTCTCTTACAAAAACTGAGAGGCTTTATTCTTCAATAAATAAGCCTTTTTGGTTTAGTGAAGCAATGTTTTAGAGTTCTTTACTCTGCCATTATCGTTCTATAACACTTAAATGGAAAACATATTTTTTATTATTTATATCTGTCAAAGAAATGTATGTTCCTCTATATTTTAATAATGCATGGTGACTTTTAATAATAGAATTAATATGTGAAATAAATTTAATTTCAAATGGAAATTCCTTTCTCTTCTAGGCTCCAACTAAAAAAAGCTGACACTGCCTCTAATCATTGCAAACATGTATGAGATGGTCAGTTTTTTTATGGTAATTGCAAAGAACGTGGTTTTTGTGTATGTAAGAAAACACTATCTGGAGATTGAATCATTCTTATGTGGGATATAAAACTGAAAACAACACATGAACAAACAACAAAAATTTGTAGACATAGAAAACAATATGGTGACTACCAGAAGCAAGAGGGTGGGGGTATAAAGGGTAAAGAGGGTCGAATATGTGACAGAACATGGCTTGAGTTTGAGTTTTGGACTTACAATGCAATGTCCAGGTACTGTGGTATAAAACTGTGCACTTGAAAACGATATAATTTTATTAACCAATTTCACCTCAATAAATTTAGTTGAAGAAGAAAAAAGAGGAAATATTAAAAATTTTGCAGGATAATTTCTTCATTTTATTTAAGAAAAAATTTATTTACCTAAAAATATGTATCTTTAAAATACTAAATCTCACATAAGATTTGGTAGTAAATAAGCCATCAATTAAATTTAAACATAATAAACAAGCAGGACTCAAATATATGATTAGTAGTTAATGACATGATATAAAAAAGGGTAAAAATGAAAAGAAAAATTAAGAATACATAAGAAGTAAAATATTTCATAAATCTGTAATGAATGAATTTTAAATTTAACTGGTGGAAGAAATGGATAAATTCCTGTAAACATGCAGTTTCCCAAAACTGAATCAAGAAGAAACAGATCATCTGAACAGACTGATGAAAACTAATGAAACTAGAGTGGTAACCTAGAAAACGTCTAATGATTCACATTTTAAGTCCACCAAATACTTCAAAGCTTTAAATATATTGAGTCACTATACGTGGCTTTACATGGAACACAAGTTCTTGGTATTTCTCTGGAGTCTTTTCTCTGTGTCATTATAATAACATATGACCCACAGGAGACAGAGAATAAATGTGACCTGGAGAGAATGAGCTTCTTCAAAAATCTGGAAAATGAGGGCTTGGAAACGGTTGTAAAGATCAAGAGGATTTAAGCACTGTTCATGACTCTGAAGCAGTGGTGGAAGACTCCCCCAACTGCTGCACTCATGCAAGTATTATTCCAATTGCCAAGGATGCTGTTACCCTAATGATTTGCCCAAATTTCTACTCATCCTACAGACTTAACTCAGATCCCATTTCTCCCCCAAAAGTCTCATAAGGCCTCCCTAAACTCAATTCTTATTTCCTTTTTTGTAGCAGTCAGTACCATGTTCTTGTTATAAGGAATAACTCAATTTCTGCAAAATTTCTCATGTACTGTAGAAAATTAATAGTGGCGTTTTGAAAGTTGAGGGTATTTTAATTTATTTTGCAACTTTAGAAAAATTTCAAAAATAGCAAATGTAATGAATCCTCATATACTTTTTACCCACCGTTAAGCATATTTAATTTTCAAATGCATTGTGTTTGAAAAGTTTTAAAAGCCTTATTAGTTTAATATTTGTGAATATTTAATAAAATTATAGTTCAACAGTAGGTATTGTCAAGAGTTTATTAAACTTAAGAATGAATTTGTTCATCACTCAATAAGTTAAAAATTATACAAAACATGTTATAGAAGATAAGGTCTTGAATTGCTGGCCTTTGTTTGCAGCTGGTTATGGTTTGTGGCATGTCAGGTGAAAAAAAATTATAAATATTGGTGGAATTTTCTTCTGGCTGTTTTCTTCATGGTAAACACTCAGAGAATGACATTTTTGTTTTTGGATCCTTTATACTTTATAAACAATAAAGTCTTCACACAATCCTCTGCATGCAGATGTATGTGTTTGGAGTCAAACAGTTTTCTGTGTAACCTTTAAAACTGGATCCATAAACCACACAGGTTCCATTCTCCATTTCAATCAATGTTAGTCTAGATTGGAGAGAAAGACAAATTACATTTATGACTTCATTAATGCAGAAGGACAAAAAATGAATAACATTTATTTAAATATAGGTAGTGAAATAATATTATCTCAGGAGATTTAACAACTACACCTGGACTTTCTTAATTTACAGGTTAGCAACATGTAGCTAACTCTGACAATAAAAGTAAAAATGCATTGTATTGTAAATCATGTGCAATTTATGCTAGACTTGGAGGTGAACAGCAAATTCCATGCTGTGAACCAAGGCCAGCTGCCACTAATGCTCATCTTGGAGCCACTTAGCAAGAGTTATGCTGAGGCCAGATGCTGCTTGTTTCAGAGATTTTTGCAAAGTCCCTGAGAGATTTTAGGAGAGTCAGAAGCATGAGCCAAGACAGGCCCTTCATATGGAAAAGCCACTGGAAACAGCTTTGGTGGGTGTGGAAGTTTGTCGGAGAGGAGTCTCAGGGAATCACTAGGGCAGGGCAAACCGTGTGATCCAGGATGATGGAGACTCAGATATGGTGCCTGGCTGCTGGCTCTGCTCAGGGAATGGTTCAGCCTGGAAACAAAGGCCTCTGTCAGCACTTCTGTCTGGGAGAAAGCTGTCTCTTCAAGCTCTCCCAATGCCAGGCATTTTGGTTCCTCCCTGTATGTCTCTGGTGCCTTTCAAGCTTCTTCCCTAGTACAGGTACTCAGAGGGAGTGAGTCAGAATAATTCCATGGATGGGCGCTGTAAGAGGAAGGCCTGGTAACCATGCAACCCTCTGTCTCAACCACAAACTCCACCGTTTTTTACAGCCAGAAGTTTTGTGGACTTCTCCTCCTGGCACAGGAAACTTGGATCAGAGAATCCCAGTGTGGGGCTGGGACCCCTAGCTCCTCGGGGGGACCTCCACAGCTGAGATATCTCTCCAGTGTTTATCTGATACTCACAAGTGTGGGATCAGCCCATTCTGTGTTCTATCCCTCTTACAGCCTGGCTGTGGCTACTTCTTTAAATCTCTAGTTGTAAGATTTCCATTCAGACAGATTTTAGTGGTTCTAAATAATGGTTGTTTTAGAGTTTAGTTGTAATTTTGATTTGGTTGGAGGATATGCATACCGTGTTTTACTCTGCCACCATCTTGACCTGAAGACTTCTAAAGTAGCTTTGTTTTTCATAATCTAAAACTGGGAACTACCCAAATATCCATCAATATATGAAAGAACAAACATACTGAGCAACACCTATAAATGGAAAAGCTCTGAGGCATAAAAAGAAATAAGGTCTTTAAACATGCTATGAGGTGGCTAATTTCAAAATAATATCCTGAGTAAAAAAGCCAGACATGAAAACAGTACACACTGCAGAAGTCCATTTATGTTTGTCTGTAATTACAAACTAATCTATAGTGACAGAAAGCAGATTAGTTTCCTGGAGTCAGAAAGAAGTAGGTAGAAGGATATGAAGGAGGTCTCATAAAGGTGCAAAGAGAACATTTTGCAGGTGATAAATATGTTAATTATCCTGATGGTATTAATGGTTTTATTTGATGAATCCATTTGTCAAAATTTATCACAACTGAACACTTTAAAAATGTGCACTTTATTGGATGCCAATTATATCTCAACAACTCTCATAATAATGCCATAAAAGAATGAATGTGACAATCTCTCTGCTTTGGACTCCTCCTCAGTACTATAAGCATGGTATTAGACCAATCTTGCACAATACTTAGCACATAGCAATCAATTAATGGAACTCAATACTATGGGTGCGTGCTGCTCTGCTCCACACGGTACTGAATCTAGTCCCTCAGAGTTTTTGGCTGACTCTATTATCATAGGGGAATGTCCTGGAACTGTGTGAAGGGAAATGTGATAGTTACGTGATCATAGGAATAGCTTAGAGACAGATCCACAAGGGGACACCTCTTGGTAGAGACTTACTGACTGGGAGAGAGAATGGAGCCATCTTCCCACTGCCAGGATCCATTTGCTGGATTTTGGAGGAGTCCCATCCAATGGTAGGACTTCACCAGTTTAAGGAAATCCTGTTTGAAATCACAAACAAAGTCAGTTCTCAGAATTTTACTGAAGACAAAACCATAATCATTTCATCATTTTCCCAAAACTTTGCAAAATGCATTCTGTCCTCTGGCATAATTATAACTTCAACAACACACATATAATACCTGCAGTTTTTGTCTTTTCTTATTTTTACTGCTTTGTTATTTTTTTAATGCAGAAGGATTTGGGGTGGATATATTTTAGCCTGGTGTCTCTAAGTGATATTTCAGGTTCATATTCCAGAGAATTTTCAAATATGTTAGGACTAAAAATAGGAAGATGAATTAAAACAATACTTAACCTGGTCTTCTTTGCTATATATCTTCAGGAGACTGGAATTGTGCGACATACAAGAAGCTTGGCTCTGAAGCCAGTTTTTTCTGTCACTAAAAAATTGGTAGCAGTTGTTTCTATAACATATCCAGTTTTGAGGACATGGGCCACAGTAAGTTTCTAGAAAGGAACAATATATTATTAATTCTCCACATGTCTGAGTATGATGTAGATTTTTAATAGACAGGTTATATAAGTTTTTCTTATTCTAACTTTAAAATTCCAGATATTAAAACATTATTATCACACCCAATGACCTAACTCTACTTATTTATAGATAGATAGATTGATAGATATGCCAATTAACTGTTCTCTACTTTTTTACAAGTATTCCCTCATTGTAAAATATATAATAAAGTTTTTAAAAAGCTATAGTGAATTGTGGATAAGAATTGTCTTTCTATATACTTTATTTTTTATTAAATGCATTGAGGTGACATTGGTTAATAAATTATATAGGTTCCAAATACACATTTCTATGATATATGATCTGTCCTACATATTTTCTTGGTATCAAGCATTGATACATGCTTAAACCCCATATACACAGATACATGCAATTTGTGCTTTGAGGTGTGGGGCGTAGGAGGAGTAGAAGAGATTAACCAAGGAACATATATGTGCATATTCATTGCCCTTGGATACAAAGAATGATTCCTGGGGGAGGGCTGATTGAAGGGGGAAAGTGGGAGGTTAGAGGATATTTTTAATAGTGTCTATAATTTAAAAAATGAAAATCATTATAATATCAGAAAACTTTCTCTTACCATTCAAAGAAATTGGAGCTGCTTCATTGAATAATGCTATCAAAATAATCATAATCATTAGAAGGTCTGTGTAGCTGCAACATAGTCCAAACGAAAATAAAAATGGTTGACAAGTTTCTAAACTAGTAGCTAAAATATAAGAAAACATTATATTTTCCTCGATATTGCTAGTTAATGCTGTGTGCTTCTGAATGTTAATCAAAGTAATACATTGCAATTGTTAGATCAACAGTGCAATCCACTCTTTTGTCACTCACAGTTTATTATGATTATGGCGCTGTATATCGTCACCATCGCAATGAAATGGATTCCCATAGCTACAGCAATGGACCGGGCAACAACAAATGGAGATGCTATCAAAGAAAAATAGTGAAAGAAATGAGAGAAAGATGAAAGGGTTCTGGAATTCCTATGTTTAATATAAATGTTAGAGCAGTTTTTATGTGGGGGTGATAACAGTGCTTTTTCCTCAATTGTTTTTTTCAGAACAGTTAAAATAAGTCCTTTGTAAATGATTTAAAATAATACTATAAAATGTAATATTACCTCCTATTCCTCTCTACAAGTTCCCCAGTTCACCTCTAGAATAAATCATAGTTATCATTTTTAAAAATTGCCACGCAGATAAAAAATAATAAATACAAACAGTTCCTCTTAATCCCCTCTTGAGAACATATTTAGGAAACTATAATATATTCTATCATATTTTTACTTAAGAAATATCCTAGTGAATTTTCTTTACATGTCTTGTAAAGTTGTCAAATTTTTATAAATAGCTTCTTGAATTGTGCTTCATTGCTGTATGGACAAAATATCACTATCAACAGACTCTCATTTTTTTCCCAATGGATATTTAAATTGTTTCTTTGTTTTTGCTATTAATATAATAATATAAATAACATTTTATGCATATCTGTGCATATTTTTTAGTACCTTTCTAGGAGAAATTCCCAAAAGGGTAAATACTGAGACAAAGAGCATTTGCTTTTTAAATTTTTGAAATGACTGAAAATTTCAGTCCAAAAAGGCTATACCTATTTATATACTACCAAATCTAAAAAAGCTTTCTTCCTTATGCTTTCCTCATCATTAAATATTATTCACATTTTCAGTGTATGAATCTGGTAACAAATATTATTTTTAAAGTTTTAACTTTATTTCTCTTGTTATAAATAAATAACAGAAGATAAACATCTTTTGCTGTGGTAAAATCATTTACATTTATTTCTTCCAGACTTCTCTTATTTTTATTAAATAATTGGTTTTATTCCCACTTCTTAGGTAGAGAATATTAGTTTTCTTGCCATATGTTTTCCAATACTCACCTCAGATACCACTTTTGTTTTACCTTTATTTATGAAACTTTGGGGGTGCTAAAATGGATAATGGTTGACTTGTTAAAACCATTATGCTTTCTTCAATATGAGTAATACTGCTTTTGCTATTCTGAGTTTATAAAATAAATTACCCATGTTCTATCATAACTTACATGGTTTCCTTTTTTATTTTGGTCTATGTGGTATTTGTGTGTGTGCATGTACACTAAGTGAGGTAGAAACTCAAATTTATAATTTTTTTCTTTTCCAAATGGTCACTGAATTTTTCTATTATCTGCCAAATAAATCAGTGTTCTCATTGATATGAAATACTACCTTTAGCATACAGGGCATTCTTATATCTGTTTGCATTTATTCTTTACTCCGTTTTCTATTCAATGATATGTAAAATATCCTAACTTTTATAATATACTTTGATGCAGACACTGACCCACAGTGTCCACGTCATTATGAATGCAATGAGACATTCATACAGACTACCAAGTCTGGTGGAGAAAAAGGGACAGCATGGCTTTTCTCTCAAGGGGAGCAAAAGCCACGGCCTCCACCAGGACAGGCCTTCATTGGGTTTCTCCACCCATTACATGATGGTCCTCATTTACTATGCACAGGTTCACTTTAGGTGGTCACCTTTTACAAAAAATAAAGGAGTCAATGCTGCTAATCACATCACAGAAGAGGGATATTTGCAAATGAAAAGGCAAAAGTGGTTGAACCAGTTACACTCATCCTTGGAAGGGTTAGCATGGATTTTAGGAAGCTGCTTTGCAGTAAATATTCTCAATTCAGGGTGAGGGAGTTTTAGCAAAAAGCAAGACTCATAGCGGCCTAGGTACATTGCAGGCCTGATTCCCCATGAGAGAACCTATCTGTGGGCGTGGCTCCTGGTGCATCTCCAAGTGGGAGCTGGGCCCACACCATGCAGAGCAGCCTCCTACACACTTGAGTACTTATAGTGCCCATAATAATATATTATTACATTTCTATTCCAAAATATTTTAGTTTTCATTATACTTCATTATGGCTAAAAAAACTTTAAAAATCAGCTTTTCAAGAAACCTGCTCTATTTAAAATATAATACATTGGTCTTTCAACAGAATTCCATTAAATGTATAAATATAGAAATAATTTACATCTTTAAAATATTGTCTTTTATCCTTGATTAGTTTCTTTTCCCATTATGAATGTCTTATGTTAACTGGTAAAACTTTTAAGTAATAAGTTTATTTCCATTATTTTTAAGTAAAAAGTCTATTTCTGATTTTTGGTCTTATAAATGTGGCATTTTCCTTTTATCATGTTTTTCTCATTTTGTAGACAGTTGATTTTTTTTTCACATTTTTTGGTGTTCAAGTACAGTTGTCTCCATTTCCCCCTACCACTCCCCACTCCCCAGTCATCCCCACTTCTCGCCCTTGATCCTACTCCTTTTGGTTTTGACCTTGTGTCCTTATATATGGTCCTGAAACCTCTCCCCTCTTCCCCTCTATGTATCCCCTCACACCTTCCCTCTGGTTACTGTCAGTTTGTTCTTAATTTAAATTGTAGGCAGTTGATTTTTACATCTTATTTTCAAACAGGTCCACACATCAAATTTCCTTATTGTTTGTCAGTTTTTGGGTTGGTTAAGTTTTGAGGTTTTAAAAATATTTTAAGTCATATGTTTTTGCTAGTAATATTAATTTCAGCATTTTATTCTAATTTCAGATCATTTGTTTTTTTTCTTTCCTTGGTTATACACATTGGCTAGCACCAGCAAAATCATCAATATTAGCCAATAATAATGAAAATAAAAATTCTTGCCTTTTTCTACCTACAGTGAAAATAGTGTAAGCATTTATCAAGAAGCATAATGGCAGCTTTTGAGCATACATCCAAAAGCAGCATTTATATTCTAAAGGCTTTGAAAATTAAGTTCTTTTAAACTAAGGATTTATTGATTTTTTTATCCAAAATCTTTTCAACATTATGCACGATATACAATCTTTGATTATTACATCTGACACGTTTTCTATAATTAACTCTTGAAAGTGAAGCGATTTGATGATCATTTATTTTTTCACATATAATCAAAACTTATAGGTGACAGTAGCCTGCTATTTTCCTTTTCTGGAGTCTTTTTCAGGCTTCATCTTTGATCACATTTTTGTTGATAAAGTACAGACAGCATATCCTCTTCACTGCGCAGTAGCCTTTCTGGGAATCGCGGTCAGTCACTGCTGCCGCGCTGTTTAAAGACAAGCCACCCACGGGTGTTGTGTATTTCTCTTCTCTTCCGCTTATCCGCCCCTCCTGACAGCTCGCGGTTCGGTGAGCCCTTAGAAACGGCAGTCTTTGTTGTCATTGCCATGATAATCTCACCTCTTTTAGGGCATGAGAAGTTCATCAATTCAACAATTTCTTCTCACTTTGCACATATTCCAAGTGACATCAAACTTAATCTCACTTCTGCTTCTCTCATGATGGCAAAATTAGACTGAATGTTTATCCCTGATGATCTCAGAGTTTCCGATTTCACCTGAAGATAGTACTTACAGTTTTCCCCAGAGGTGTTGGTGATCCGTGTAAGTCTTTTCTTTTGTCCTGGTGCAGAAGTAGCACGATTTCCCAGTTTAAATTTGTAATTGTGTGATTCACTCATCTCTGGAGAAACACAAATCAAGCCAACATGAGTCATGACTTTTCTGCTTCTGTGATCTTTCAATTTTAAACTTTAACCTGACATTTCTACCCTTTTTCTTATAAAGTATATCATCAAGTTAATTTTGTTTTATGTTATTTCATTACTATATTTTTCACTTTATAATATAAATAATATTATACTTCATCTGTAACAAAATATCTTAACAATATGTTATGCACTATTAACATAAGTTCATTGTAACCATGAATTAAAATAAAGACTGTGTAGACAAAAGATAGGTATTAGGGAATTAAACATGTGTTTAATTTACAGAATCATGTTTACTAACTTAATAACTTCACAAATTGCACAAAAATTTAGAAAAAGAAAGAAAGGGAGAAAAGAAGGAACAAAAGATGTCAATACACTGTGGTGTGGCCATCTTCAAAGTGACATAAAATAATATGCACTTAGTATCAAGAACATCAGTCACATGGCAAACACTTAGTAAAGGCTCGTGTGTCTAATTTTCTTCATAGTGAAGGGCACACAAAGAATAAAATAGTGTAGTCTAAAGTTTCAGGATAAAGACAAATAATCTTGCATATGAACAAAACAAGAATCACTTTGCTTTCTTCTTGAAACAGAAAAAAGTATTAAATATGTAAAAGCTTTTTATAACTAAAATGTTAATCTTAATTATCTTTGAGATGTAAAATTAAACTAAAGGTGTCATGTATTACATAATGTTATACATATAATATATAATGTATGTATGATGCAAATATTGCATTATGAATAAAGAAGTTGAATTTTAGAAGTGAACAATATGGTATTACTTACTTAAAATAATGCCACTACTAATTTATAATACTTTTAGTATTATACTTTGTTTAAGAAACTCTTTAAATACTATGTCATTTTATTTGAGTATCATAGACATCCACTGAGATAAATATCACATGTTTTAATCTCTAGTTCACGTAAAAATAAAACCTTAGGTACATAGATGCTGTATTACCCCAGATCTCAAAACTAAAGATTGATAAAAGCGTCATTAATTCAGTTCTTCTAACTCCCAATTCTGACTCTGCCACTACTTCAGACTGCCTTAGATTGGGAGAGTTTACTTTAGGTAGTTAAGAACGTAAAGGAGGAACAAGCTTTCAAGTTTTTAAAGACTTGATTTAAATATAACATTAACATAACATGCCATGAATATAAAATGAACATAAGTCAATCTGAATAAATCATTTTTTTGATATGCTAGTATCAAATTCTGGGCATATTGAAATTATACATAGGCCAAACTACACATTTATGTGGAAAGAACATAAACATGTTGTGATGAGCCCACCGATCTCGGACCAACCCCATCATACAGTTGTGACTTCTCATCTGCCACAGAAATGAACCCAAATTATTTGTTACTGAATAAAGTAAATCACTTATTTTTTTTGTTTTCTTTCTTTGTGGTACAATGAAATACTTTGATTGGAAAATGAGAATACAGAGAAATTTCTTTCATGAATATATTTAAAAAGGAACAACTGAAAATGAGAAAATACAAAGTCAGGCAAATAATATCTTAAATTTATCTTGGTTACAAAATGGTAAAAATATATAATGAGTTTTAAAATTTGCCTACATAAAGATACTTAGCAGAAACACATTTTTCATCACTGATATTGAGTGACAACACACATAGGCTTCTATTTATCCTCGTTTATTTAATTTAGTGATAATTGCTTTCAGTATATCATTTACAAAGGTAATCTTAACTTTGTACAGTAACATTTTACACTGTGTAGCAGAGCTCTCAGAAAATAAAGCTATTTAATAAATATGTATAGTGATTAGATTATAAAATAAAATGTTTCATATTAAAATGTAATAGTTGAAAGCAACAGATATAATTTATTTTATTTTGTAAGTAAAGTTATATATTACATAAACTAAGTACCTTGCATAAGAGCACAAAATTCATAAAAGTGAGAATTCAAATTGAAATTCAATTTTTTATTCTAAAATGTAGATTCATTCTTGTAGTTTTGTTTAGAGACAAGACTTTATCTTATAGCAACACCATAACTTCTGATTCTTTAATATTTATCCTAATGTTTTTCATTGAAACAAGAAAGAGTACACTTCATAAGTAATAAGCATCCCTTGCCTTTAGTATATTCAAACACTCAAGAAACAATTAGAATTGCTTTGTTATATAAATATTTTCAGAAATTTTCTTGAGGTTCAAACCTCAAGAATCCCTCATTTCTTGAATAATAATTCATAGAATCATTTAAACACAGAGACACACACCTGATCAGAGAAGAAACGTCCTGTTTTCTGTGCAAAATTCAGGCATGTCTTGAGCTCCGAATTTAGAACTGAGCCAAGAGATGCCCAATCAATTTTGATGCCTGAGATAAATATGAGAAACATTATTCTAATCTCATTTTCCTGTTGAAAAAAACAGCACAAGCCACAGTACTTCCTTCTGCCTCTTGACTACACAGGCATTTTACTAAGTGGAGAAATAAATCTAATGACTTAAAAATGATGAATTGATTAGTAAAAAGTGTACCTGAGTTTTGAGAAACAAATGGTAAAATTACATAATCTCTTTTTGAACCAAAAGTAAAAGAGTTTAGCATAACTCCATCCCCATGTTCTTATTGGTTGACATTGAGATCCTGCCTGGTGATTGGTGGTTGTCTTTGTTACTTATTAGGTGGGTGCTCAGTGTATTAGGGGCTGGAGACATTCAATACTTTTATTATATAAAAGCTTTTCTATATGCCCTTTAGTCACCTCCCAGCAAGAACCTGTAAGACAATGGCTTAGAATGGCACTATATAGGTCAATATAACAGAACAATTCAAAAGGACTATTACTTATAGAGGTATTGCATGAACAATGTGATTAGCAATAAATGAGTAATAAAAAAAGGGTTGAAAGTACTGTGTGAAAAAAAAGAAATTAAATAAACGTGTTAATCATCCTGTATACATGATATTATAAGTTTGACTGGCATTGTGTATGCTGTAATATATAAGTTGAAACTAAAGGGAAATATTTTTATGTTTGTGAACATACATATGTATGCATACAAAGATACATGTATGGCATTATACGTATTTATATATAATCTTTTAATTATGAAACATAAGAGTGTACTAAATAAAAATTCTATGATAAATTGTGATACACTTAGCTTCAGTAATGATAAAGTTTTGCCAGTAATATTTCACTTTTGATATATGTGGATGTCTCAGATAAACCTCTGCTCTTAAATAGGGTCCTTTTCTCTTCTTTTTTTGTGAACATAACTTAATATATTACTCTCCCTTTATTATTTAAAACCATACCACAAAATTTTATGCCAGAATAACAACATAATCAAGTAATGTCTTAATGTTCTGATTTCTAGCTACTCACAGTTTCTGTTACATTAAAAAAATGACAGGGAAACTGTCATAGCCAAAGGAGCTTAAAGATACAAAATGACTAAATGTAATGGATAGGATAATGGATAGAAAAGGGACATTAGGTAAAAATTAGGAAGATCTGAACATAATGCATTCTTTATTTAACAACAGTGTATCAATATCTGTTCACTCTCTGACAAATGTGCCACTTCCATAACTACTGTTACATAACTGTTAGCAATAAGGGAAACTGGACATACGGGGTGTGTGCAAACTCTCTGTGCCACCTTTATAATTTATTGTAAATTTTAAAATATTCAGAAATAGTTTACTTACAAAATAAGTAGTCAGAGGTTCTTTTGTATGTCACTATGAAAATAATGATAATAAATACACATAGTAAAAACTCTAGAGGAAACAGCTAAAAAAAGCAGAATTACTCATATTTCCTCTTTTTTTGAAGATTTTATTTATTTTTAGAGAGGCGAAAGGAGGGAGAAAGAGAGGGAGAGAAACATTAATGTGTGGTTGCCTCTCATGCATCTCCCACTGGGGACCTGGCCCACAATGCAGGCATGTGCCCTGACTGGGAATTGAACCAATGACCCTTTGGTTCACAGGCCAGTACAGTGCTCAATCCACTGAGCCACACCAGTCAGGGCAGAATTACTCATAATAATGCTCACTAAATATGTGCACATGAAAACAAAAATTAAATCAGTACATCCTCACTTTATTTCATCAATGAGGTAATTTTGAGCAATAGTCTTCAGCTAATAAAACAAACAGACACTTTATTTACTATGTATGATATGAGTGAGATAAGAATAACACAGGCACAGGCTGCTTCTGCAGCTAGAATAATATTTAGGTTTTTTTAATTCTTGCATATGGATAACATGAACCAAATAGTATTCACAGGAGACATATAATGAACTTTCAAAAAATAAGTCATTATAACAGGCAAAATCTTCTAGACAGCAGGAAGAAGATGAATAATTTCTATTTCTTTCACTAATAATAGAATGACCTTGATATCATTTTTTATTAATTTTTTGGGTTATATAAAATTTAAGATTTATTCATAATGAAAAAATAATATAACAGACTGGGGGAAATGCTTGTATCAAGTTTGATGAAAGGTCAATATCAGTTATACCTGAAGAATTCCCTCACACTTAATGAAGAAAAAATATCAAGATTTAGTACGCACATCGACAGAGAATTTAAGTAGATGAGTAATAAATAGCATTAGTGTTACTGGTGAAAGGTCAGTTGGAGCCAGTTGAGTTTCCCCTGTCAGCCAAAGATGGTGACAGGGGGAGGTGATGGCCGAAGAGTCTGTTTGTCAGTCTAGCCTGAAGAATAAAGGATTGAAGGGGAGGCAGACCCACCAGCAACATGCAAAAGTTTGGAAAGTTTATTGGTCATTTTGAAAAAGCACATGGCCTGTCACACCTACAAGCTAATATAATCCCAGGGGAACAAAGAAACACCCTCTTTCCCTCTTCCTCATGACCTGGACTCACGTGGTGCAGGCTGCTCTCTCCATGTGGTCCCTGGCCTCTGGGAAGGAATCTCTCCCCCTCTCTCTGGCTGACCCTGTGCTGCCTTCACCCATGCATGCACATGCTCTTTCCCGGGAGCACACAACCCGGTAGTCCTAGCCGCTGCAAGGCCCATGTGCACGCTGGCTCCACACCCAGGTCCCAAGAAGCTGAAAATGAACAGAAACGGGGAACAAGACGTGCTACATGGATGGGTTCTGTGACTGCTGAGTAAGTAGTGCTTGTGGGTTTCAAAGGGCTCTGCTTTAAACTGCTGCTGCTGGAACTCTACTGCCTTTTTCCTGGATTTGCATAGGAGATGAGCTATGAGCCTGGGAGTCTCCATTCTCCCATGTTGCATAGCACCCGAATAAAACCTCTTTCTTTTTCACTAGCATCTGCCGCACAAGTTTGGATTTTATGGTGGCAGGCAGCCAAACTTTTTGTTTGGTAACATTAGTACAAAAGTATGGAATCAAAGATACATTTTGAGTTAACCTTGATTTACACCTTCTATTATCTTGAAACAAACTGAAAATTAAAATAACTCTGTATGGATAACTTTAAAAATTATGTATTTTGGGTTTGATCTCCAAAATATATAAAGAACTCGCATGACT
This sequence comes from Tonatia bakeri, assembly GCA_004024845.1. Lineage (NCBI taxonomy): Eukaryota > Metazoa > Chordata > Mammalia > Chiroptera > Phyllostomidae > Tonatia > Tonatia bakeri. The sequence goes on from PVIA01001813.1 coordinate 192,531, forward strand.
CCACCCCAGGAAGACAAACAATCCAATTAAAAATAGGCAAAGAACCGGAACAGACACTTCTCCAAGGAGGACATACAGAGGGCCCAGACACATATGAAAGGATGCTCAGTATCACAAGCCATCAGAAAGATACAAATTAAAACCGCTATTAGATACCACTTCACACCAGTCCGAATGACCAACATAAATCAACAAACATAAGTGGTGGCAAGGTTATGGAGAAATAGGAATCCTAGTATATTGTTGGTGGGAATGTAGGCAGGAGAAGCCACTGTGGAAAACAGTATGGAATTTCCTCAAAAAAATAAACATGGAACTGCCTTTTGACCTGGAAATTCCCCTGCTGGGATTACATCTTAAGAATCCTGAATCATCAGTCCAAAAGAACCTAGGTACCCCAATGTTCATAACAGCACAATTTACAATAGTCAAGCGCTGGAAGCAACCTAAGTGCCCATCAGTAAATGAATGGACAAAAAAACTAGGTACATTTAAACAATGGAATACTATACAGCAAAGATAAAGAAGGAGCCCCTACCCTTCACAAACAGCATGGATGGAACTGGAGAGCATTGTGTTAAGTGAAATAAGCCAGACGGTGAAAGACAAATACCATATGATCTCACCTATAAGTGGAACCTAATTAACAAAACAAACAAGTGAGCAAAATATAACCAGAGACATTGAAATTAAGAACAAAGTGACAGTAACCAGAGGGGAGGGATATAATAGGGGAAAGAAGGGGAAGGGCCATCAAGAAACACATACAAAGGACACATGGAGAAAGCCAAAAGAGGGTAAGATTGAGGGTGGGAGGTTGTGTCGAGTGTGGAGGGGTTAAGATGTAGTGGAAAAATGGAGACAAATGTACTTGAACAAAATAAAAAAAATAAAAATAAAGTTTATTTCATTTTCTTCTGTTTTTTCACAGTACCACAGCCAATTTATAATATTTTTTATATTTGACTCAGAAAGAGATTATGTAATTTTACCACTTATTTCTCAAAACCCTGGGATGGTTTTCATCACTGAATTCATCATTTTAAAGTCATAAGGTGATGTTAGGACCTAACATTTATTTCATCAATTTCAAAATGTTCTGTACAGTGAAGCGGCAGAAGGAAGTATTGTGATTTGTGCTGTTTCTTTTAAAGGTTTTATCTATCTGTTTTTAGAGAAAAGAGAAGGGAAGAGAGGGAGAGAAATATCAATGTGTGGTTGCCTCTCGCATGTTCCCTATTGGGAGCCTGGCCCACAACCCAGGCATGTACCCTGATTGGGAATCAAACTGGTGACCCTTTGGTTCACAGCCCATGCTCAGTCCACTGAGCCACACCAGCCAGGGCTGTGCTTTTTTTTAAGAGGAAAATGAGATTAGATTAATCCCATGTTTGTCATATTTTTTATCAGGGATCAAAGTTGATTGAACATTTTTTGTTTCAGTTCTAAATCGGGAATTCAAGACATGCCTAAACTTTTTATAAAAAACAGGACATTCCTTTCCTGATCAGATGTTGGTCTCTCTTGTGTGTTTATGTTTCATCAACTGTTCAAGAAATGACGAATTTTTAAAATTTTAACTGAAAAAATTTTCTAAAATATTACTGAACAATATAATTCTCCTTTTTCTTGAGTGTTTGAATAGAATACCTGAATCAAGGAATGTTTATTACTTCTGAAGTGTACTGTTTCTTATTCATTTTAGATATTAAAATAAATTTATTAAAACCATACATTACTTATTATATTTTATAATATATTATATTATTTGTAATTGTACTGAGGTGTAATTGATATATAATATCATATTAGTTTTAGGTTTACAAAATAATGAATCTATACTTGTATATATTGAGAAATGATCACCACAATAATTCTAATTAACATCCAGCTTCAAGGATTTTGAGAGAGGTGTATTCTGAGTCCATCATATTGAGTTTAAAACAATTAAAAGAGAGGTTGCAATTTAAAATAAACCTTACTTGTATAAATAAATACTATGTACAAAGAAATTCTGATTTCTTTCTCATTGGTGAGCAGATACTCACTATACATCTGTCATGACATTATATCATTGAGGATTTGCCGAACATTAGCGATACTTTGATGACCTGTGAAATTGCAAAAAAGACATGCCATTTCTCTCTGAAAACATACTTTCTAATAGAGACAATAAAAACAGCAAAATTAATTTATATAGAAAAATATAACATGACTACAAAAATATACATATGGGCCTTGTGTATAAATATTTTCTGACCTCTTCAACCCCTTTTTATTCTTTCTGGAGAAAGAAAGTTATGATGTTTTGCAAACAGCCTGAATTCAAGTCATTTGAGAACAACCACCAACACCTCAAAATGACAATGACCAGAGGGCGCAGGGGAGGGGAATAATGGGGCAAAGAAGAGGAAGGAGCAAGCCAGGGAACACAAATAGAAGACTCATGGCCACGGCAGTGGTGAGGGTTGGCTGTGGCCAGGGCTGAGGGGCAGGGGAGAGTAAAGGGGAAAATGTCAGGACAACTGTAACTGAACAACAACAACAAAAACAACTGAAAAAAAAGGAAAAGAAATTACATTTCTTAAGTGAGAATACCACCAGGGCCTAATCAATCGACCTACTAAGCAAATAAGATAGGGGTTAACTTACATGGCTGAGCATGTGTTAAGTCCTTCCTGTGTACCCACCACAAGGGGAGAAGATGCTGAGACCACACTGCAACTTGTGGTGAGAAACAGTCTTCTTGGCAGGATGCTCACTTCAAGTGGTGACATGAAAACTGAACATATACCAATTAGTTGTCTGGAAATAAAAGCATAAGATGTGTTATGACAAAATCAAACTGTCATAGCCTAGACTATTCTGTAAATATGTTTGAATTCATAAAAGACATGTCAGAGGACAAATTCGAAAAGTCATATGAACAATGAAGTAAATCAAAGGCTCTGAAAGAGAGAGAGCTGAGTCTGGACATGCATGGGCAGACTGAAGCTGAAGTGACATTGTGAGCAACATAACAGTAAAAAAAATCTGCACACATGCTATAAGAAATATGTATTTAGGACCTAGTTAGCCAGAACCTAAAATATTGATTCAGAACATCCAGCTAAGTATGATGTACTGGGTGAGGCACATATGGTGCCGACTACAGCAGTGTAACAGGGTGAACACGTGGCAGAGATCCCGTTAATCTTGACTGTGTACCTTGTGGGGACAGGAGGAAGAACAGGCCACCATCTCAGCTGCTGGCTAGTATTGCCTGGCACAGTTTCATGAACTGGTAATGGAGAAATAATTTCTTGGCCCCATCTCAGATGATCTTTTGATAATTCTAAAAATAAGCAGTTCCACTCAGTAGTAATTTCTCTCACAAAGAAATGTTTTCATTATGTTAACATAGCCCATGCTGGAAGTCTATAAATACCCATCTATCATATCATGGAACAGAAAAGTTTTTCCCCTCTGGTATTTTCTTAAAACTGGTAAAGAATCAGTCGTATAAGCAGTAAATCTTTTCAAAAGTGCTTTGAAGCAAATCATGCACATGAATTACTAATCAGATGACTTCAAATTTCCATTAGCATCATGGTTATTTTTCTTTGATTATTTATTTTTTTGCACTTAACCTCTTTCCTACCATAAGGGTAATGTACACATTCATGAAAGGAAATTGCCATTCACAATTTCTACATCTCCCATGCAAATGGATTTTGTGTTTACTTCAGTACTTTAAATATCAAAGAATCATAGAATGTTGTAGATGTCACAGAATTTGAACACTGCTTATCCCGAGTGGCTATGGAGATAGACTCAGGTATCAGATAGCACTTTCCCAAAGAAAAAAGGCTCATTAGTTGCTGATCTGGGTAGAACTCAGATCTCCCGTCACAGCTTCCTTTAAAAAAATCACCTAATAAAAGTTGATATAGAGGTCATAATTCTAATGACTTATTATTTCTTACTTTATCACTATTACATCCATTTGTATACACAGGAATAAAAATGAGTGCTCTTTAAACTCTGCAATTCTTAAATTACCCTCTTGGAGAGCAAGGGAATAATCACTAAAAGTTTAGAATGTTTCTCCTTTTAGCCAATCTCCTGGATCCTTTCTATACTGTGTTATATTTTTCTATTTTTGTACACAGACACAACAACACCATAGCACAACAAAATATGTAAATAAATAAATATAAAATTATTGATATTTTTATGAAGACTGAGTCTTATCTGCTCTTTGAGTTAGTAGCTATTTAGAACATCTGTGTGGCAAGCATCTTTTTTTGCAATGGACATACATAGTTAGATAAAGCATGGTCTGTCATCTAACTGTTCATAATCTATTGAAGGTATAAATATAAGCCTATGATTTTAAATAAATATGTAATTTTCAGTGGTAGACACAATTACTGGTTATCATGGAAGATAAGATCATAGATGACAATTTCACAATGGATTGCCAATGTCAACTATAAGAAAATGGGGTTGGGGAATGTATAATGATTAGGTGACTTTGGGGGAGTGTTTTAAAAATATGTTAGATATCAAGGTGAATGGGGCTAAAACAGAACAAGAACTGGAGGTAGAAATGTCAAAGACATAGAAGAAAGAGACAAGAATGCCAATAAAGATAATTCTATGCAGTCTACTAGTGTTGGTTTGTTAAGTGGGGTTATGAGGATGGAGCCTAGAACAGTCTAGAATGACAAAAAATGGGTGTGAATGAGAAGAAAGGTTAACAAACTAAGCTCTGTTGCTTGAATAGTACATGTTGTGAGATTTCCGTGTTTTGGGTAGACATTTTGACCTGCTCAAAGGACAACAGATTTATACGATGATGGGTTAATATCCAAAATTTATGAAGAACCTACAAAACTCAACACCAAAAAACAAATAACCCAATTAAAAAATGGGCAAAGGAACCAAATAGACATTTCTTCAAGGAGGGCATACATATGGCTAATAAACATATAAAAAGATGCCCAATGTCACTAATCCTCTGAGAAATACAAATAAAGACCACAATGACATATCATCTCACCCCTGTCAGAATGACTATCTTCAATAAATCAACAACAAACAAGTGCTACCAAGGATGTGGCAAAATAGGAACCCTTTTGCACTGTTGGTGGGCATACAGACTGTAGCAGCCACTGGAAAGCAGTGTGGAGATACCTCAAAAAATTAAAAATGGATCTTCTTTTTGACTAAACAATTCCACTTCTGGGTATATCTGGGGGAACCAAAAACATTTATTTAAAGGAACATAAGCACCCTTATGTTCACTGTAGCATTCTTTACAATCACCAAAATATGGAAGCAGCCCAAATGTCCGTTAGCAGGAGAGATAAAACAACTATGGGACATTTACACAATGGAATACTACTCGGCCATAAAAAGAAGAAAGTTTTACTTTTTGTGATAATGTTGATGGACATGGAGAACATTATGCAAAGTGAAATAAACCAGTCAAAGACAAATACCATATGGTTTCACTCATATGTAGACTCTAGAGAATAAAAAAGAACTAATAAGCAATATAGAGATAGACACATAGATAGAGAGCAGGATGACATCTAACGGGGGGATGGAATTAGGGGGAGCAGGGAGTGGACAAGAAGGAAAAAGGACACGTGGACATGGACAACAGTGTGATGATTGCATGGGAGATAAGGGCATAAGGAGACACAATGGTAATGGGAAAAAATACAATAAAAAATACAGGGAATTACAAGGCTTGCAATCTAAAAGTTTCTGAAGGCCAAAAAGAAAATATGTCCAGAGCCGTTTCCTTGTAAGCTTCAATCTGCTTTTCATTGGGTAAAACCTGTAGAAAGTAGTTTATATACTCTCAGTGCTTCATGTGAAACCAGTGTGGGTTTTGCAAAATTTTCAGCAGGGGTTATAATCCCTAATTACTAACTGTTCTCATTGTGTGCTGAAGAAATGTGACTTTAGATATAATAAAACTTGCAATTTAAAAATAATTTTAAAAAGACACTTCTCCAAGGAGGACATACAGAGGGCCCAGAGACATATGAAAAGATGCTCAGCATCACTAGCCAACAGAGAGATGCAAATTAAAACCATTATGAGATACCACTTCACACTGGTCAGAATGGCCCTTGTACACAAATCAACAAACAACAAATGTTGGACAGGATGCAGAGAAAGGGAAACCCTAGTGCATTGTTAGTGGGAATGCAGACTGGTGTAGCCACTGTGGAAAACAGTACGGAATTTCCTCAGAAGACTAAAAATGGATCTGCCTTTTGATCCAGCAATTCCCCTGCTGGGATTATATCCTAAGAACCCTGAAACACCAGTCCATAAGGAACTATGTACCCACATATTCATAGAAGCACAATTTACAGTAGCCATGTGCTGGAAGCAACCTAAGTGACCGTCAGTGAATGAATGGATCAAAAAACTCTGGTACATTTACACAATGGAATGCTACCCAGCAGAAAGAAAGAAGGAACTCCTACCCTTTGTGACAGCATGGATGGAACTGGAGAGCGTTATGCTAAGTGAAATAAGCCAGGGGGTGAAAGACAAATACTGTATAATCTCACCTTTAAGTGGAACTCAATCAACAAATTAAACAGGCAAGCAAAATATAACCAGAGATGTTGAAATTAAGAACAACCTGACAGTAACCAGAGGGGAAATGGGAGTGGATAATGGGAGGGAAGGGGGAAGGGGTTTCAGGAACAACTATAAAGGACACATGGACTAAAACAAGGGGCATTGGAATTAGGGAAGGGAGATGGGAATGGCTAGGGTTGGAGGAGTGACGGGGGAAATGCAGACAACTGTACTTGAACAACAATAAAATAAAAAAGGTTAAATTAAAAAAAAGATATATGACTATCTAGCACCAACAAAGACTCTCTCTGGCTACTTGCTAATTGATACTGACTCTTCTCCAAGACACTACTATTCTAATTTCTAAAGATATTTGTTTAGCCTGTTCTGCAAGTCAGTATCAGTAGAAGCTTAGTATATATGTATACATATTTGTGGCTTCTTTCATTGAGCATTATGGCTGTGGGGTTTATTCATTTCTGTTTTTGTGTGTGTATAAAAGTAGCTCATTCTTTTTACTGTTATGTAGAATTCATAAAAAATAGGCCACAGTTTGCCTTTCAATTCTAATGTTGTTCCACATTCGTTTTCTTTTCTACTTTTTGACTATTACAAATAAAATTAATATCGACATCTTTCTATATCTTGTTGTTGGAAATATGCCCTCAATTCTCATGAACACATGTCTAGGAGGTAAGTGTCTAAGTTATATGCTGGCATATAATTAGTTCTATTAGATAATGCTTGAAAATATTATAAAATATATTTATAAAATTTGTTTATGATCTTACCATAGATATGCAAGTGTGCTCCATATCCTTGCCAACCCATAGTGTTATCAATTGTTTCAGTCTAACGACCTTCTGGGTAGAAGACAGGAGCCCATCTTTTGAGTAGCCCTTTGAAAGTTTTGGCATTGGACTCTCGGTCTATGCCTGTCCTCCCAGTAGAAGGCTGGGGCCTGGGAGTTTCTTCCTGATTCTATGGTGCTATGCAGGGGTAGAGACTGTGGCTAATGTGTGTTTCAATTTTACCTCCTGGCTTTGAAGTGGAAGTGTTACATTCACCCAGGGTACAGGAGCCTCTCAACTAGTTTCTGAATTTCTCACAAAGCAAATTTGACCATGAATTACTGTTGAATAGGTGTGTTTTCTCTGGAAAGAAAGGTCAAGAGCTTCCTAATCTATCATCTTACTGACATCATTCTGCTAACTTATTTTTCTTTGAAGTATAAATACACATATTTATAATTTATGTAAATGTGTTGGTATATATATGTATATATAATTCCATCCTTAAGTGATATAAAACAAAGATATTTAGTCACTCTGTTTGTAGTTTATATCTAAATTGAATTTGGATTGCAATCAAACACATTTTAACTGGGCAAAAATATTACCATGTATAAATAGAAGTAATTGTGTCTGGTTTCCCTCTCATTACTGATGGAGCAATTGCCATTTTAAACAATACTATAAAACATCTCTACATAGCACTAACTAGAACTTCTAAATGTTTTCCAATGACCTGCCAAGGATTTTGGAACCGGATTCCTTGGGATGCTTCTGGCTACTATAAAACCTAAGTTGTAAAATACAGTGTGATCCCCTTTGTATGTTTTTACTTGGTGCAGAATTAAAACTGTTGGGCTTGCATTTTTTTCAGTCATGATGGTCTACAGAGTTTTTGTTAAAACACTGTATAAATAACACAGACGAACTACAATGAGGAAAAGTATCCATGGCAAACCCAGTCACCACAAGTTAATATTTTAGAATGCTTATTCACTGAGAACTTATGAGTCTTCCATACAAGGTTTTTCTGGTTAAGAGAAGCAAATAGATTTTAGAGTAAGGATCTTAAAAAGGGGTACTTTAGTAAATGTACTAGTTAAACTTCTAGTTTTATATTCCAAATATTCCCCTTGTCTTACCAAAAATCCATAAAATCAATTAAAAAAAGCAAAGAAAACCACACATGACTCATGCCCTTTGGCCCCTCCACAGACAAAGAATACCACAACCTTCAAATTATCTGTAAGTGGAGAAAAAATCGACAGAGCTCTCGCTCTAGCCTGATATTGAATGCCTATGCTATAGGGTTGGGGAATCAGTCCTTAAAATATTCCATTAAAAATAGAAGAGAGGACATAGATAAAGCACAGACATAATCAACCCAGGAAGATAACACTGCAACAATAAATTCCAAAATACTTAATATAGTATTGTATTTGGTAGTGCATAACTGGGTTTGAAATGTAAGACAAGAAATGAGAACCTTGAAAAAGTTGTGTTTTTTTTTTTTTTCCTGTAGGAGAAGCATATAAGAAAGAAGGAGTCAAAGCATCAAAGAAAAAAAAAAAAGAAAGAAGGAGTGGTGTGTCTTAGAGATGTGTGTGTAAAAGCCAAGAAATAGTTGGGAGGTTTTAAGGATCCCAAAGTAATAAAAGAGGAAAGCAGTATGCCTTACCCCTCCCAGCACCACCCATAAAGGAAACTTCACAGACTATGGCAGAACTGACAAAAAGGAAGCTTTCTGACTAGGAATGGTGATCATTAAATAACAGGAACAAAAAACAAGGCTGCACTGATATAAAGCCTATTGAAGTGTTCCACAGTGCGACAGATTTCCTACCTAAGAAAAAGTCATCTACCTAAAGGAGGAAACAACCACAGCTGAAGAAAGCTTGGTATGATACTGCAAATTACATCACATGACTTTACCGGGCCATAAAAAGAACAGATAAGCAAAAATTTTTGTAAATGTTGAAAAAAATAATTAAAAAATTAAAATGAAAAAAATAAAACAAAATATAAAGGCAGGAATTGATCAAACTCAGGAGAGTGAATAGAATGCTAAAAGTAAAGTGATAAACAAAGATTTACATGGCAAATGGAGACAACAGATGAGCAGGGGCTGCAATCCTGGTACTAGGCAAACAAGTGCACTTACAGAGAATTAAACACAGGCAAGAAAGACATTATAATGTTAAAAGTCCAATTACTACCATGAAGACTAAATAGTTAGGAATCAGTCTAGTAAATAACAGTGACTATTTATATAAAATAAAAATGAATGAAGATGCAAGGGGAAACATATAGTAAACATTAATAAAAGGTGATTTTAGCAGGCTTCTCTCAATACAAGACAGAGAATAGAATAAAAATAAGTTATGTTATAGATAACCTAAATAAAATAGTCAGCATGCTAGATGCTTTGGATATGAATTGACCAGTGCATTGATCATAGAAAATATACCTTCTTTTTAAATGCATGTAAAGTATCTACAAACATTACTCAATGTATATATGGATATTTATATATTTAAATATTCACATATAATGTATACATACATATTCATATAAAACTAAAAAAATGAGAAAATATATGGATACGCTTTATGTCTGTATTTATTTATTTATTTATATTGCTGTAAACACTCTTTTAATTGAATGAAGTACATATATGAGGTCAGTCCATAAATGACCAGCTATTGTTATATAATATAATATATTGTTAATATAATATAATTAATATAATAATATAATTAATATAATGTAATTATAATATAATATAATATAATAATGTTTTGTGTGACATTGATGTAATCAGTCAGTGAAGGAGAATGGATTGGATGTACATGTGTGAACAATGATGACGTCAGTGGGTGTGGTAGAAGCCAGGGAGTGAGCATGTGTACGGTGTGGTCATTGCATTCATAATGACCAAGCAAGTAGAGCAACAAATTTGCATCAAATTTTGCCTTAAGTTTGAACATTCTTCCATACAAACTATTTGGATGATTCAGAAGCCTGCAGCTATGGGCAACTGGTGATTGGCAGCTTTGTCACAACAACACGTGTGCTCATGCATCATGTCTTATGCAGAGGTTTTTGGCCAAACATCAAATCACCCAGGTGACTCAGCCCCCCTATACTCCAGATTTTGTGTCCCATGATCTGGCTTTTCTTAAAACTAAAATCACCTTTGAAAGGGAAGAGATTTCACACCATCGATGAGATTCAGGAAAATACAACAGGGCCTCTGATGGTGACCAGGAGAACTGTGTGAGGTCCCAAAGTGCCTATTTTGAAGGGGACTGAGGCGTCATTGTCCTATGTACAATGTTTCTTATATATTCTTCAGTAAATATCTCTATTTTCCATATTGCATGGCTGGATACTTTCTGGGCAGACATCTTATATAGTTATGCGTGTGTGTGTGTGTGTGTGTATGTGTGCTCTAAAACCAGTGTTCTACTTTGTAGGAAAACCTTTGGGGTATTCCATTAGAGTCAGAAAAATGGCACTGATGATGATTATCTACACTCCTTATTAACCTTGTCTGGTTGTGTTAGCCAATGTAACTGGGTTAAAAAAGAAAAAGAAACAATAAATAAAAAGATAAAAATGGAATTAAAAGAAAAACTCAGTATTTCCACATGATATGATAATATATCTAAATAATATGAGGGAATCAGTGACAAACCCAACTCAAATAATAAGAGATTCAGGAAATTAGCAGTTTGTGAAAGTAATATATGAAAATATATGGCATTTATTTACATACATGAAAACAATTAGAATAAAATGGATGAAAACCCTTATCTATGTAATGATAAATAAGATTAAAGTATTTAGGAATAAACACAAAAATAATTCTACCAATACAGAAGGTTCATTCCAGTTTAAGAAATACGAAAATGCTGTTTTCTTTGCCTACTAAGCTTTTCTTACTTGCTTCCCCATCTAGTTAACTTATTCACCCTTACAAGCTCAGCTTATAGGTAAGACAGATACATTTAATTAAAAATTTAAATGATGAATGGTGTATAAGCCAAAGGAAAAAATAATAGATTGTGAAAAATATATCCACATTTATTAGCAAAATTTTTATGCATTGTTGTAGCCAAACAGTTGCTAAGAACACAAATCCTCTAATTAGAAAACTAAAAAAAAGCATGAACAGACATCTTTTAGTTTTCCTGTAGCATTTCTCTGTTCACAAGTGGACACTTGACACTTTTCTTCAATGTGACCAACTTTCTCTACGTGTAGGAGCTTGAATTCTGCTCAGTTTTCTCAATTTTAAGAGAAATTCACTTAATATAATTGGATAATAATTTTCAAAAGATTTTCAACCTTTCAAGGGGTCAAAAGAAAAAAATTGCCAAATTCTAAATATGAAACACTAAAATTCTAAATAATGGAATGACCTCATATAATTCAGGAAATGTAATTATTTTTGAGAAAAAAGTTACATATGAATGTGACTAATGACTTGTGTGTTTGATAAATTCTTTTTATGTATCTTTGTTTCACAGAGAATGACATTTTAAACAGTTTACATTATGGCAGAAGAGTCAGCAAGTTGAGTTGTACTGAAACAAAATTCCCATGAAAATAAATAACGTCACTATTCTTGAAATGAAAGAGGCCAAAATGTCATCACTGCATTACTTTTGAAGCTGTAGCTCCTGGAACATTAATTAATGATAGAATATGATATTTAAATATACATTGCACAGAACTAGAAAGGGGGTTTTGGTGGAAATGGATTACTTTTCTATAGAAAATATCTGTATTTTGCTGTCTTAAAATCTACGAATCAAGTGAACCATATTGATCATGACTGCTGATATACCTGGTACTGAAATAGAACTAAAGGTCAGACTACTGAAAGGCCCCAGATCTGGTTATGTGTTTATATGTGAGAGCTTCCTGTGTGGCTGCATCACAGAGCACTTATTTTCAGAGTCTGTGCTTACTTCTTCATTTCACAAATTGGACAAAGACATTAGCTTCTGTATTTATTGCCTTCTCTTTATATTCTGTGTTGGATTATATAGCTAGGATCGTCAAGAATTGTTATATTCAGACTTTTGTCCAAAGAGTTATAATCTCCTTCTTTCCAGGGAATACACATTCTGGACAGATCTTGGAAACTTCCTCTAAAAAGCAGGTATTTTCAGGATATTAATTTATTTTACCTGATGGTCATTAACTTCCAATGCCCACTTACCTGCTTCCAAGCACTACGTCAAGTTGAGATAGGGGTAGCAAAAAAGGCAAAAGTGGAGCTGCTCGCATGAGGTCTGGGAGAGGCTGGGAAAGTGCTCTGGCGGAACTGCCCGAGATTAGACAGGCCCAGTGTACAGGACACGAAAGAACCAGGTGACATCAGTCCAGGAGACACAGAGCTAGTGATTGAGTGGATGGATCCAACCCAGAGAACCTAAAGCTTCAAGACGGTGTCCTGTTGAGCAACTGGGGGTCATGAGCAAGGGCTAATAAAGTCGATTGCAGACCAGGAACTGAGGCGAGAGCTTGGTCAGGAGCAAGCCTGGGAGCTATGCATGCATTGATCCAGGTGACTGTAAAATGCAGGAGCACAGCGCTGAAGCAGTCCGCAAGAAGACAACCTGTCCGTTGGCAGGGAAGCTTTGAGGGATAAAAAGCTCCATTGATTTATCTATAAGAGCTTTAAAAAATTATCTAGAGAGCTTGGATTTAGAGAGCAGCCTTCTGAATCATCCAAATAATTTCCAGGGAAAAAATATTCAAGTTTAACATTAAACTTGATGCCGGTTCATTGCTCTACTCTCTCAGTCATTTTGAATCCAATGGCTGCACAGTACACATGCTCAGTCAGTGGTGTCTACTGTCCCCCCCTGAGTAGTACAATGTAGTCATCCATTGTTCATGGATGTGCATTTCAGTCCACTGGCTTTTGCTGCCAGTTTACATAGATGCAGCACCTACTATTCTTGTTACATTAACAATGTTTGGACTTTTTCCGGACAGTTTCATTACTCATTCATCTGTTGATAAACACTTGTTTCCATATCTTGGCTACTGCAAATAAATATTACAGTGAAAATGGCAGTGCAGATATATTTTTGAGTTAGTGTTTTTGTTTTCTTCAGATAAAATACAGAAGTGGAATTGCTGGATCATATAGTATTGGGTTGGCCAAAACATCCATTTTGTTTTTTCTATAAAATAAGACACATTTTTCACTTTCTTCAATCATTTAATTGATTTGGATATTTTGATTATGTCAACTATTTCTCACTATTGGCTTCTAGTAGGTAGAAGCCTGGGGTATTGGTAAACATCATCCAGTGCATAATTCAGCCCCACAGCAAAGAATTATTTGGCTAAAATGTCAATAGTTCCCCAAAATTTTGCAATTCACTTTTGACACATTTGATCAGTCACAAAACCTTCTCCATGCACTGCACAAATCTATTTTTTTTGCATTTTAGTTTAATTTTTAGCTTTCTTGAAATAATAAAGCACAATATGCTAAAAATATTGCATATCTTCTTTCTTCTTCAATATTCAAATGGCCACACAAAAATTCACCAATCTTGATGTATTTTTAAGTGCACCCTGATATGGCCGGTGTCACAATAGAATCTAACAAAATTGTTTTGAATGGAGTTAAAGACAATTAAGCAACACTAGAGCCATTTCACAGAAAAACTAAACGTAGCTTTTGGCCAACCTACTGTTCCACAGTTCTATTTGTAATTTTTTATGGCAACTCCATACTTCTTTTCATAGTAGCTGCCCAAATTTAGAAGGGTTGTCTTTTCTTTACATTCTTGCTAACATTGGTTATTTTAGATAGTATCCACCCTAACAGGTATGAGTTAACATCCCACTGTGGTTGTGATGCATCTCTCTGATGACTGAGCACCTTTTCTTATACCTCATGGCCATGTGCACGCTTCCTTTGGGAAAATGTCTACTCAGATACTCTGCCAAAGTTTTTAAAATGGTTTATGGAATATAGTCTACATTCTATTTTTATTTTTAATTTTATTGAATTTGTTGGGGTGACATTGAACCGTGCAAGTTTCAAGGGTACAGCTCAACAAAACTTCGTCTGTACACTGCCTCATGTGTCCATTGCCCCAAGAAAAGTGTTTTTCTGTTCCCATTTATCGCCCTTTTGCTCACCTCCACCTAGTGCCCACCCCCTTTCCATGTGGCTAACACCATACTCTTGTCTGTGTTTGTGTGATATGTATGTTTTTGCTTAATCCCTGCACTTTCAGCACCCGAGAGGTAGGAAATATCTCATGGATTTGAGCAGGGATGGAAAAATGCAGAGATTGTTTAACCTCCCATCACCTGTCTTCAGTATAATCAACCTTAATTTCATTTGGGGTCTAATCTTTAGATATTTTAGTTTCATGTTTCTTGTTCTCCCCATCATAATAATATTCACTGAATATTTATTAAATTTTAGGTAAAAACACTATCTGTTGTAGTTATATTACTCATCTCTTCCACCATTCTTCCATGTTTTTTCTTTATACCATTTTAACCTATTACCATTATTTTAAAAAGTTTTTATGGGTTAGAGATGAGCTCATGTTTAATATACTATGTTTAATGATAAGTCCTTTTGATAATTTCCACTGTTGTTCAGGTACAGTTGTCTCCATTTTCCCGCCACCACTTTACACTGCCCCACCCACCACCACCTCCCACACTGGATCCTACTGCTCTTCTCTTCAAAGTGGAAACCCCATGTTTAAATATTTCATTTTCCTCATGGAAGAGTGCTTCCTGCAGATTTTGCTAGTCTGCCATGGAATAATATTGGTTCTGATTGCGAATCTTAGTATTGCTGAGTTTTTCTGGTATATCCATTCTCTGCCAGGTGAAACATGGAAGCAGGCTCGAGATAACAGGGCACTTCCCTCATATAACACCCAGAAAGGCTCATTTCTTAAGCAAAAGGAAGCCAGTGGAGTTAGAATAAGGTTGGGTTACAACTAACCATTTCCTAAGGAGATTCTCAATACTTTTTTTATTATTTTTTAGTGAATTTATGCAGTGTCAAGAATATCTGGTTCTGAATCAAAAACATGCCAATTTGAATCATGAATTCTAAGTTTTAATTTCCACTTCTGTTTGGTTTCTATGTCATTGTTTGACTTTGTGGTTATATTACAACATAGATAATTTATTTATACCATGCAGGTCATTTCTCATACTTTATACCATATGACTAGGTTTTAGTCAATCTCAGTGAAGCCACTTGCTATTATTGTGTGGAAGTGACAATTTTGATTCAGTGAGTAACAACAAGTTATGTGGTCCTCCAAAATAGATTCTAAGTATCCTGCCTGCACCACATCCTCTGCCTTTTTTGGCCGGTCTTGTCTCTGCATGAAGAAACATGCAGAGGAACACAGCTGAGAAAGCAAAAACAATACAAGAAACACTTATTTTTCACAAACTTTCTCAGAAATTTTATTCACAATTTCCACAAACCCTTCTCAAAAGTTTTGTCTTCTCTTTCTCCAATTCTCTGACAGGAACTGGGTTCTCTTGAACCTTATCCATGCCAAAGACCACTAAGCCAACGTTGTGACTAACACTGAGTATTCTAGCTTTTCTGTGCCAATCACGTCTCCTCCCAAACACACAAATCCATGTTAGCCCTTTATCATGCATGGGAATGTGTGTGTGTACCTCTCTTTTTTATTTTTAGAGTTATTTTTCTACTGTACTTATTCTTAAATTTTTTATAATGGACAACCTGACAATCAGACCAACAAATAAATGTATTGTCTTAAAATACAAAGCAATTATTCTACCTGTGAAGGAAAAAATATGACCTGGGTTTGGTTGGAAGGTGAGGGTTAACTCATACATTAATGAATGAGATATTTAAAAATTAATAAAATCTTTTTCCAATTTGAATAGGTAGAGTAAAGCAAGTACAAAGAATGTAAATCCTATCACTTGTCATGGTTTTTGATTGATTCCACATGGAGAATTAGAGGCATACAAAAGGAGAGAGTCCAAGCAGGGAACGATCAGCAATGTCAAATTGTATCCTTCAGCCAGCAAGATTCCACAGACATGCCTCTGACATGAGCCTGAGTTGTGTTCGTGAGAGCAGCTGTACTATTAGCAGAGGCACAGTCCGAAATGGAGGTGATGAAGGGAACAAAACTATGTAAGAATAGGAATTAGTGAATTTACATTGCTCTTTCAAAATTTTCAAAAGAGAAGTGCCAGAGAGAGATAGTTTGCCAGCTAGAAAGGAATGCCCCTGTATTAGGAAGAGGGAGGCAGCTTGTTTGCTCACTTTCTTGTCTTCTGTGAATCCTTTTCAGATTAGAAAGATGTAAAATGGCTTTTAAAACGAATCGAAGGGGTTAGATTAAGTGGGAGGACTAGGTAATATACTGGAAATTGGAAGAACTTCATAAATGTAACCCAATAAGATAAATAACAAAATACTGGTAGATCTGACTGTTCCAAAATTTTTGAAATGATGGCTTCTAGGTTGTGATGTTACTATTGATATTTTTATAAGTTTTCCTATTTTCCAGATTTTCTACAAAAGGCATTTATATATTTATAAATAAAAAGTAAAGTTTTAAAATAGGATAGTTTGCACTTAAACTAAGGTATTGGTTTTTCCATAATGTTTTCATAGGAATAGACTCTTTCATGGACAGGTCTAAAAAATACTCAAAATTTCTATAACAAAATTTTAAAAAGAAAAACAAGAAATGGAATAAATATCAGAAGGACAGCTAAAAAGTTAATATATTGCATATATGATAGGCTCACTAAAATAAATATCAGCAACTGTAAAACCCTCAGTGGGCAAAATATGTCAGCAAATTATTCACAGAAGAAATTCAAATAGTATGTTCATTAAAAAGTTCAAATTTAAGTAGATGAAAAAAATGTAAATATATGAATTGAAACTACTGTCAAGAATGTTTGCCTATAAAACACCAAACTTGACAGCAACAATTTGATGATACACTATATTGCAATGTTTGTTGTCATAGAAAAATGGAAATTACCCAGTGTTTAAAGAAGAATAGTAAAAACATTGTGACATATACATGAGAGTGCATATCATGCAGCCAACTTAAAAACATTTATAAAAATGTAATGACACAGTTAAGGTAATAAAGCAAAATGATGGTGATGTGCTTCTGAGTGAAACAATTAGTGATTGGATTTTAATTTACTGTGAATCATTTCTTAAATTTTCAAATTTTATAATATTATTGTATATAACTTTTAAATATTTTAATTAAAAGTGAGTATAAATATTTCCATCTTGCATTTAATATTAAAGTTAATATCAAGACCATTACCTCCAGAACAGCTTTATATAATGAATTGGCAGATGTGCAAAATAACTCAGCTAAGTGAGGCCTATAGGTATATATTGGAGTTTGATTATGCAAAACAGGACATTTTGTAAAGCCTGTGATTGTCTAACCACTCTGCTGTACACCTGAAACTAACACAAAATAATATTAAATGTGAACTATAGTTGAAAAAATTCAAAAATGGAGAATAAACATACAGAAGCTAATGTTGAACTAATTTACTACCGACCTCTCTCTAAAAGGCTGTTCTGCGCCGCCATCCTCATGGAAGTTAGCTTCAGTGGTTTTGTGGATGGATCACCTGCTTGGTGCTTCTTGTGTCTGTTGGGATCTTAGCCAAAGAGCGTAAGTCTTTATGACAGAAAAGAAGTCACCTTTTTAATTGCTCATAGAAAGAAAGGAATCTCTTTAAGGTCTTTTACTTTTATTTTTTTAATGTAATTTCCTCAGCCCCATTTAGTTATATAGTTGGTATTGTCTCTGTACTAGAGGTGATTTTAACAGACACATCGAATAACTAACATGTGTTTATCTTGAACTTTTTTGACTTTGCCCTGAGACTCTTTCCTACTGACTCATCCACCTGAAATAATAGGTCTTTCTTTTGCTGCCTGTTAACCTTTCTGTTACTCAGACTTACACCAGGATTCCTTCTGAGAAATCCCCCTCAGGTTTTTCCTATTCAGAACCAATTTCTCTTTAATCTAGGCTCTAACTTATATTTTGTAATTTTTTCAGACTTGTATTATTATTAGTTTTGTCCATGTATGCCTCTCCAACTATATTGTGCCAATCAGATATCATCGATAGTGTAATTTTCCTACCTGCATCACATAACAAGTGTTTTGTGCAATAGCAAATTTGTCTTAGTGTAAAGGTAACAACCAAAATGATATTTGTGATTCGGTCTTCGGTAACAGGCTGATGTTCAGGAAATCTCACTTACACTCAGGAAACAGACCAGAAGAGGTTCATTTTAAATGTTACAGGTAATTTAGGAATCAGTTTCCATTTTCTAAGAGTTAGAAAAAAGCTGTGTCTGGTTATTTGTATGCATATACAATAATTAATTATATTACACTCAATAACTAATTATATTACACTCATTTGCAGTGTTAGATACCCAGAGACATATTTACTAAATATCCTTTTACATTTGGAAGTTGTTGATAATGCTGATATGTTATGATTGTCCTATTAGAGTTACTGTGTCATAAGTTACATCTTAGCCTTGCCGACACTAGTTAACGGGGCAGCAATTTAAAATGGGTGAACCTACTTATCATATTATTTCTGTATTGCTTTTCATTTCTTTTTCATAACTTGAAAACTTATTTCTATATATAATTGCACTAATAGGAGACATTTAGACTCACTCTAATTCTTTATTTAGGTTGGAAATGTCCACCTTGTGAAGACAACCGGCATCAACATGGGGGAAACCTGCTCTTTTGTTTCTACACAGGAGTCCTTAGAAAAGACTGTAAACTTCATTGTTCTGGTTGGGGCTCCAATTTCTTAAATTAAATACTGACACAGAGATGGTAAAAACAAGTATTTTTAAATTTTATTAAGTTTCTCTGGGAGTTAATTCTTGGGCTCTAGGCTTCCTCTCTTCTGAGATTACTGTTTCAGCACAGGGAAATTTATATGATACAAATTATATTTTGCTATTCCTTTCCTTGAAACTCTTCCTCAGGACCCAGTAGTGAGCCCCTAAGCCATAACTTGTGCAAGTTTTATTCATGTCTGACCTCTTGCCTCTCTCTGTAGCCTCCTTAGTTACTACTCACGTTTTATCACTCCCACTTCCTCACCCTCTTACTGTAACACACCCCCCTTATGTTCTTCTTACAGTGTCATCCAGTCTTCTCACGATTTCACTGCCTTTTCCCAGCATTTTTGTATCCTTACCCTAATAAGTGCCTATTTGCTTTGCTGGTTTATCCTGAAATCACAGTAATATGAAAAAGTTTGTATTGATCACCTGGTCCTATAGGAGTTTGTGACAAATATTGTCATTTTATCCTGTTCTTCCCTTTCTGCAGCAATTGCTTACTAAATTGATCTGCATCTTTCTTAAACTTTTGGTAATAAGTCTATTTACTGCCTTTCAAAACTCAATATGCAGTAAAATGCTCAGAGTATTTTAAGGACTACATACTGGTTGTTTGATAAATAAGGAAATTATTGATTATTAATGAGTTGCTAAAAATAACAAGAGCATTTTATTGTAGTGCTGTAACACCAGATAAAAATAAAATGTTTAATAAGTAAACAAAAGTTTTAACTTCTATGTACATAGACAACTAACCAAAAATAACAGATTTATTATTTTTTTTCTGTTCTCATTTTACCCAGGATTTTGTAAAAACTCTCTCAAGGATGCTGTGTTCTGAGCATCTTGAAAAGCTTTGGATCAGTTTATATTACAACAGCAGCCAACTGAAATGGGCTTGGCTAGAGGGCTCAGCTTTTACCTTAGACAGGTAAGTACCTTTTTCCTATTTTAAAACACCAGCCCCAGAATAGCAATAGTAATTAATTCCCAGTGTGCATATGAGTAGATATTAAATTCTATGATGTTAGGTCTTCTATTAAATCTGATCCTGAATACTCCAACTCAGAACTCATCATGTATTTGACCCTTCGACATGAATAACCATAATGTTTTGTATAGAGGAAAATGATTTATACTGTAGTATAAATCAGGTAATTTTCTAAGTATAAACTTAATTTTTTTTCTCTGAACCATAAACATTTACTACATGATGTACAAAGACACTTTTGATATGGTGTGAAATCAAAACTATTTTTAAAGTAACACAGAAATGTGATTTTCTTTTTCCAGTCTTTTTTTTTAATGAACAAATGGTAAAGTAACCCTAAAGCTTTATGACACAGATCAAAACAGATTAAACACTGAAGCAGATTAAAAAGTTTTTTCTATCATGTAGACAACTAAAAACTTGCTAAATTGTAAAGCAATGTCAATGTTGGCACTACTTTCGATTTAGAAAACATTATTCTTACATTAACATAAAATATATTTGTATTTTTCTTGTTACATATAAACAAATGAATCTTCCTAAATATATCAGAATTGTTTTTAATATGACAGATTTTGATAAATATACCCAAATAACAAAATTTCTTTGAGCCTCTCAATAATTTTTAAGTGTTAAAATGAGTAGGGATGCAAATTATTCACAATTCTCTGATAGTAAGTATAGCACTGATTTTCATTTTTAAAATGCTAATATATAGAGGGTATTCAGTTCAACCTAGCTATTTTAAGATAAATTTAAAAAGTTCCATTTTGTCAAGCACACATAGACAATAATCAAGACTAAATGCATTTTTAGCATGTTTCTTTCATTTAGTTTTGAATAAAACAAATGCTCTCATACCAAAATTTAGAAGCTTTTTTCTAAACAAGCCCCTGTTGTAAGTTTTTTTCATTAAATTCCAGATTCCTGAAAACTTTGAGTGAGGCATTTTCTGTCGGCTTTATGTTTGACTGATGGAGCAATGTTATGGAGTTCTTCTATTTTGCTTCTTTAACAGTTGATAGAACAAACATTTTTATGTATATACTAATAAATCTGCCAAAGAAATGTATGTTTCTTTATATTTTAATAATGCATAGTGAATTTTTATAATAGAATTGATATGTGAAATAAATTTAATTTCAAATGGAAATTCTTTTCTCTTCTGGACTCCAGTTAAAAACAGCTGACACTGCCTCTAATCATTGCAAACATGTACAAGATGGTAAGTTTTTTATGGTAATTGCAAAGAATGTGGTTATTGTATATGTAAGAAGACAGTATATGGAGATGGAATAATTCATATGTGGGATATAAAACTGAAAACAACACACGAAAAAAACAAGAAAAACAAATAAAAACAAAACTCATAGATATAGACAATGGATAAATTCCTGTAAACATATAATCTCCCAAAACTGAATCAAGAAGAAATAGGTCATCTGAACAGACTGATGACAACTAATGAAACTGGAGTGGTAACCTACTGGAGTGGTAACGGCTGCACTCATGCAAGTAATATTCCAATTGCCAAGGATGCTGTTACCTAATGATTTGCCCAAATTTCTACTCATCCTACAGACTTTAACTCAGATCCCATTTCTCCCCCAGAAGTCTCATAAGGCCTCCCTAAACTCAATTCTTATTTCCTTTTTTGTAGCAGTCAGTACCATGTTCTTGTTATAAGGAATAACTCAATTTCTGCAAAATTTCTCATGTACTGTAGAAAATTAGTGGTGGTGTTTTGAAAAGTTGGTGTTTTTGTGGATTTTGCAACTTTAGAAAAATTTCAAAAATAGCAAATGTAATGAATCCTCATATACTTTTTACCCACCTTTAAGCATGTTTAATTTTCAAATGCATTGGGTTTTGAAAACTTTTAAAACCCCTATTAGTTTAATATTTGTGAATAATGACATTATAATTCAAAATTTAGTTCAACAATAGGTATTATCAACAATTTATTAAACTAAAAATGAATTTGTATAACTTAAAAATTATACAAAACATGTTATAGGAGATAAAGTCTTTGTTAGCCTTTGTTTGCAGCCGGTTATGGTTTGTGGCATGTTAGATAAAAAATAAATCAATATTGGTGGAATTTTTTTCTGGTTGTTTTCTTCATGGTAAACACTCAGAGAATGACATTTTTGTTTTTGGATCCTTTATATTTTATAAACAATAAAGTCTTCACACAATCCTCTGCATGCAGATGTATGTGTTTGGAGTCGAACAGTTTTCTGTGTAACCTTTAAAATTGGAGCCATAAACCACACAGGTTCCATTCTCCATTTCAATCAATGTTAGTCTAGATTGGAGAGAAAGACAAATTACGTTTATGACTTCATTAATGCAGAAGGACAAAAAATGAATAATATTTATTTAAATATAGGCAATGAAATAATATTATCTCAGAAGATATAAGGACTATGCTTAGACTTTCTTAACTTATAAATTAGCAAAATATGACTAACTTCAATAATAAAAGTAAAAGTGCATCCTATTATAAATCATGTGCATTCTAACATAAATCATAATGCATTCTGTTATAAATCATAGGAAATAATTTATACTTCTTATACATTGGAAATAGGTCAATTTAGAAAGTCATATAAAGACTCTTTATATGCATACATATAAAGAAAATATCTTTACATGTATAATCAAATGAAATGAAAATTTTAGAAAGTTTTTAAAACAAATAATTAGGTTAAAAATAAATTCAGATTTCTGTTATGTTTTGTGAAAAAAAATACATCATTCTTCAATGACATGCAGTTTTACTTGGTAAAGACATTTTTTAAATTAAAAAATCCTCCAATATATACACATATATGTGTGTGTGTTTAAGCAATTCATACAAAGTTCATTATATGTGTATATCTATTTTACTCTATGATCTTGAGTATTTTCTATTATATGATTAATATAATAAGTATAATTTGTTTTTTGCCAGGAACAGGCAGGAAAGTTAAGGCTGAGAAAAGATTGATGATGCTTCTTTAGTATTAATTTGACACCAAAAATGACCATGATAATCTGGGCCTATGTGTGTGTGTGTGTGTGTGTGTGTGTGTGTGTGTGTACTACTCTGTATATACAGAAACAACCAGTTAGTATATGAGAAAAAAATCAAGAGATTTTTAGATACAGCTCTAGTTGGCCTGTCTATGCACATTAGAATTGCATTCTTTCTAATATCATTGTTTTTATGCATTTCTTCAATTTCTGTGTTTGTTTTCCTATATTACTTTCATCATTTTTCTGACAAAGTACTGATTATATAGAATTTTACTTATTTGTTCTTAACTGTATTTCCAGATGAAGTGTGAAGCTCCTGAAGGAGTTATGTTCTATCCACTCCTGTAGTTGTCTATGCATACTTTCTGAAAACTAAGTAACACTCAACCATTATTTATTACAAGCATGAATAGAAATTTAGCATGCTATTGATTTGCTTTCAAAAATGAACTTTTGCACATGCAGAGTGGAAAAATGAGATGATGTGATACAAAATTGTATTTGTATTCCTAGAGAATAAACTTTTTTTTCCAAAAATGAAATCTCAAACCATACAGAAATGGGATCATCTGAATCAATTCTAAGGTATACAGTGACATATATAGTATCTCGGAAGGTAGACTCTAGGCTGATCTATGGAGCCAATGTCATTAAATGTAATTAAATTTTAGTCACAAAGTATGTTTCTGATCAAGATGAAATTATACATGAATAACAAAATAATCTCTGTGAAATTTTCAAATGTTGGCAACTAACACTTCTGATTTTTCATGGATCAAAGAACAGTGCAAAAGGGAATTTATAAACTATTTTCAGCCCTGATTGGTGTGGCTCAGTGGACTGAGCTCCAGCCTGCGAACCAAAGTGTCACCAGTTTGATTTCCAGCTGGGCACGTGCCTGGGTTTTGGGCTAGGTCCCCAGTAGGGGGTGCGCCAGAAGCAGCCACACATTGATGTTCCTCTTCCTCTCTTTCTTCCTCCCTTCCACTTTCTCTAAAAATAAATAAATAAAATCTTTAAAACAAAAGAAACTATTTTGAACTGAATTAAAATATATAGCTCATAATATGTGGGGATGTTGCTGAAGCATCTGACATATTAATAGCATGAATGCTTCAATTAGAAAAAAAGGAAAGGTTTCTTGTTAATGTATTAGTTTTTACCATAAAAATAACTAGAGAAAATATCCTCAGAAAACTAAAAATGAAACTACCTTTTGACCCTGCAGTTCCACTGCTGGTATTATACCATAATAATACTGAAACACCAATTCCAAAGAACCTATGCATCCCAATGTTCATAGCAGCACAATTTACAATAGCCAAGTGCTGGAAACACTCAAAGTGCCCATGGTACATTTACATGATAGATTACTACACAGCAGAAAGAAAGAAGGAGCTCCTACCCTTCTCGACAGCATGGGTGGAACTGGAGAGCATTATGTTAAGTGAAATATGCCAGGTGGTAAAAGACAAATACCATATGATCTCACTTATAATGAAAAATTAATCAACAAAACAAGTAAGCAAGCAAAATATAACCAGAGGCAGTAAAATTAAGAACAAATTGACAGTAACAAGAGGGAAAGTGAGAGGGGATAATGGAGGGAAAAAGGGGAAGGGTTTTCAGGAACATGTATAAAGACACAGGGACAAAACCAAAAGGGGGTAGGATCAAGGGTGGGAAGTGGGGGTGGCTGGGGTCGGGGGTAGTGTTGGAGGAAAATGGAGACAACTGTACATGAATGGCAATTAAAAAAGGAAGTGGAGAAAGATGAATTAACCCTCAGTGAAAATATAGTAAAGAACACAGCAGAAATTGATGAAATAGAAAATTGATAAATGAATGGTAAATAAGTGCAGAAAAGATGCTCAAATCATTAGTCATTAAGAATATGCAAATTCAAACCACAAGAGATACCACTAAACACACAAGAATGGCTAAATTTAAGAGATTGATGGTAACATGTATTGAGCAACTGGAAGTCTCATGCACTGCTAGTGGGATTGCAAAATTGCATAATCCTTTGGATAATAGTTTGGGAGACTCTTAAAAAATTAAACAAATACTTATTATATGATCCATCTATTCCACTCAGTATTTATGTTAGAAAAAGGAGAGCCTATGTTCATTCGAAGTGTTCCACACATACATTCACAGCAAGTAGCTTTTTTAAAATCATTTTCATTTTTCAATTACAGTTGACATACACTATTATATTAGTTTCAGCTGTGTACCCCAGTGAGTAGATTTATAGAACTTACTAAATGAATCTTGATAAATCTCGTACCCTTCTGACACCATACATAGTTATTAAAATATTATTGACTATATTCCCTATACTGCATTTTACATCCCCATGACTATTCTGTGACAATGAAATTGCATTTCTTAATCCTTTCACTGTTTTCACCCATGCCTCCTAAACCCCCTCTCATCTGGTAACTCTCAAAGTGTTCTATGAACCTACAAGCCTATTTCTGTTTGGCTTGTTTGTTTATTTTTTTTTTTAGATTCAATTGTTGATAGATATGTATTTATTGACATTTTATTGTTCATTTTCTAAATCATTTTTTTAAAGAAGACCTTTATTATTTCATGTAATACTGGTGTGGTGGTGATGAACTGCTTTAGCTTTTCCTTCTCTGGAAAGCTCTTTATCTCCTCTTTGAGTTTAATGATAGCTGTGCTGGGTAGAGTAATCTTGGTTGTAGGTCATTGTTTTCATCACTTTGAATATTTTTTGCCAATCCCTTCTGCCCTGCAAAGTTTTTGAGAAAACTTCTCAAAAATATTTTGAGAAATCTTCTGACAGTTTTATGGGAGCTTCCCTGTAGGTAACTAACTGCTGTTTTTCTTGCTGCTTTTAAGATTTTTCTCTTTAACAATTGGCAATTTAATTATGATATAATTATGATGTGTCATGGTGAGAGCCTCTTTGGGTTTATGTTGTTTGGAACTCTCTGTGCTTCCTGAAATTGTATGTCTGTTTCCTTCACCAGTTTTAAGGAAGTTTTCTGCCATTATTTTTTTTTTCAAATAGATTTTCAGTTTTTGCTCTTTCTCTCTCTCTCTCTTTTTTTTTTCCAGCAGAACCATGATGCAAATATTGGTACACTTGAAGTTGCCCAAGAGGCTCCTTACACTATCTTCATTGTTTTTGATTCTTTTTTTTTGTTTTGCTGTTCTGATTGTTTTTTGCTTCCTTATATTCCAAATCACTGATTTGATTCTCAGCTTCATCCAAACTACTATTGATTTCTTTGTAACTTAACCTTCATTTCAGTTAGTGTATCCTTTATTTCTGGTTCTTTTTTTATGGTTTCTATGCATTTTTTCATTCTCCTGAAAATTACTTCAGTATCCTTATAACCATTGTTTTGAACCTTGTATCTGGTAGTTTGTTTGCCTCAAGTCCATTTAGTTTCCTTTTTGAGGATTTTTCTCCCATTCTTTTTGGGGACTGTTCCCCTGTCTCTGCATTTTGGCTGCTTTTTGTATGTTTGTTTCTCTGTATTAGGTTATAGCTGCTCTGTGTCCTTTACTTGGTAGAGTGGTACTGTGTAGTAGGCTTCCCATAGAGCTTAGAGGTTCAGCCTCCCCAGTCACCCAGCATGGGTGCTCCAAGTGCACCCATTTGTGGGCTGTGTGCACTGTCCTTTTGTAGTTAAGACTTGATTGCTATGGGCCTCAATGGAAGGGATCAAACTCCAGGCCTATCAGCTAAGAGGATGGGCTGTGACTACAGCAGAGGAATTGTGCTGGAGTCAATCCTACAGAGCAGGACTTGCTTCAGAGATGCTTATATGCTCATCAAGTTTGCCCTTGAGTGTGTGGCTTGTGGTGGTAGTATGAGTGTAATGCCATGAGATCAACTGTCCACGTACGCACTGGCTTTGGAGTCCCCCAGAAGGTGTAAGGTCAGCTACTACCTGTGCCCTGCCTGGGACCATCTGCATGAGCTAGAGGGATCTGCAAATGGCTGATATATGTGCTGGGCTTGAAGGAAATCAGGGAAATCCGTACTTTGTACCAAAGCCAGCTGCTACTACCAGCACTAGTACCAGCATTAGAGACACTTGGCAAGTGTTATAGGTTATGCTGAGGCCAGATGCTGCTTGTTTTAGAATTTGTGCAAAGTCCCTGAGAGATTTTAGGAAAGTTAGAAGCATGAGCCAAGACAGGCCATTCACATGGAAAAGCCACTGGAAACAGCTTTGGTGGGTGCGCAAGTTTGTCGGAGAGGAGTTTCAGGGAATCGCTAGGGCAGGGCAAACAGCATGAGCCAGGTTGATGAAGACTCAGACATGGTGCCTGACTGCTGGCTCTGTCAGGAGAGGGCTCAGCATGGAAACGAAGGCCTCTGTCAGCACTTCTGTCTGGGAGAAAGCTGCCACCCCATGCCCTTCCTATGCCAGGCAATTCAATTCTTCTCTCTATGTATCTGGTACTTTTCAAACTACTGACCTAGCTCTGGAACTCAGAGGGAGTGAGTCAGAATAAGTCCGTGCATGTGTCATTTAAGAGCAAAGCCTGGGAATCCAGCAGTCCTCTGTCTCACTCAGCTACAAGCTCTGCTGGCTTTTACAGCTGAAAGTTTAGGGGACTTCTCTTTCTGTTACTGGAAACTTGGGCCTGAGGGGCCTGGTGTGGGTCTGGGACCCCTAGCTCCTGAGGGGAAACCTCCACAGCTGTGATATCCCTCCTGATTTTTATCTGAAACTCATAGATGTGGGATCCACCCATTCTGTATTCTGTCCTTCTTACTAACCTGGATGTGCCTCCTTCTTTAAGTCCCTAGTAGTATGACTTCCATTCAGATAGATTTTAGTGGTTCTGAATAATGGTTGTTCTATAGTTTAGTTGTAATTTTGATTTGGTTGTTGGAGCATATGAGTACCACATTTACTTACACTACTATCTTAACCAGAAGACCTCTGAAGTGGTTTTATTTTTAATAATCCAAAACTGGGAACTACCCAAATATCCATCAATATATGAAAGAATAAACATACTGAACAATACCTATAAATGGAAAACCTCTCAGGCATAAAAAGAAATAAGCTCTTTAAACATGCTATGAGGTGGTTAATCTCAAAATAATATACTAAATAAAAAAGCCAGACATGAAAACAGTACACACTGCAGAAGTCCATTTATGTTTGTCTGTAATTATGAACTAATCTATAGTGACAGAAAGCACATTATTGACTGGAGATAGAAAGAATTATGTAGGAAGGACATGGAGGAATTATCAAGTGGAAAGAGAATGTTTTCCACCAGATAAATATGCTAATTATCCTGATAGTATTAATGTTTTTTAAATTAATCCATTTGTCAAAATTTATCACAACTGAACACTTAAAAAATGTGCACTTTATTGGATGCCAATTATATCTCAACAACTCTCGTAATAATGTCATACAAGAATTAATGTGACACTTAATCTCTCTGCTTTAGACTCCTCCTCAGTACCATAAGCATGGTGTTAGACCAATCTTGCACAATACTTAGCACACAGCAATCAATTAATGGAACTCAATGTTATGGGTGCGTGCTGCTCTGCTCCACACGGTACTGAATCTAGTCCCTCAGAGTTTTTGGCTGACTCTATTATCATATGGGAATGCCCTGGCACTGTGTGAAGGGAAATGTGATAGTTACATGATCATAGGAATAGCTTAGAGACAGATCCACAAGGAGACACTTCTTGGTAGAGACTTACTGACTGGGAGAGAGAATGGAGCCATCTTCCCACTGCCAGGATCCATTTGCTGGATTTTGGACAAGTCCCATCCAATGATAGGACTTCACCAGTTTAAGGAAATCCTGTTTGAAATCACAAACAAAGTCAGTTCTCAGAATTTTACTACAGACAAAACCATAATCATTTAATCATTTTCCCAAAACTTTGCAAAATGCATTCTGTCCTCTGGCATAATTCTAACTTCAACAACACACATGTAATACCTGCAGTTTTTGTCTTTTCTTATTTTTACTGCTTTGTTATTTTTTTAATGCAGAAGGATTTGGAAGGATATATTTTAGCCTGGTGTCTCTAAGTGATATTTCAGGTTCATATTCCAGAGAATTTTCAAATATGTTAGGACTAAAAATAGGAAGATGAATTAAAACAATACTTAACCTGGCCCTGGCTGGTATAGCTCAGTGGATTGAGCGCGGGCTGTGAACCAGGCATCGCATGTTCGATTCCCAGTCAGGGCACATACCTAGGTTGCAGGCCATGTCTCCCAGCAACCGCACATTGATGTTTCTCTCTCTCTCTCTCTCTCCCCCTCCCTTCCCTCTCTAAAAATAAATAAATAAAATCTTAAAAAAAAAAAAACAATACTTAACCTGGTCTTCTTTGCTATATATCTTCAGGAGACTGGAATTGTGAGACATACAAGAAGCTTGGCTCTGAAGCCAGTTTTTTCTCTCACTAAAAAGTTTGTAGCAGTTGTTTCTATAACATATCCAGTTTTGAGGACATGGGCCACAGTAAGTTTCTAGAAAGGAACAATATATTATTAATTCTCCACATGTCTGAATATTATAGCAGATTTTTTCTAGACAGGCTACATATCTTTTTTAAAAGCTTTTATTTATTTATTTTTATAGAGAGAGGAAAGGAAAGAGAAAGAGAGGGAGAGAAACATCAACATGTGGTTGCCTCTTGCACACCCCCTACTGGCCCAAAACCCAGGCAATGTGCCCTCATGGGCAATCAAATCGGTGACCCTTTTATTTGCAAGCTAGCACTCAATCCCTTGAGCCACACCAGCCAGGAATAAATATCTTTTTATTTTAACTCTAAAATGCCAAATATTAAGTCATTGTGGTCATACCTAATGACCTCTAATTCTACATATTTATAGGTAGATAGATATGCCAAAACTATGTCCTCTACTTTTTACAAGTCTCCCTTACTGTAAAAAATAAAATAAAATTTAAAAACTTATGGTGAATTGTGGACATGAATTATTTTCCTATATGTTTTATTTTTAAATTAAATTTATTTGGGTGACATTGGTTAATAAGATTATATAAATTTCAAGTGTACATTCCTATGATACATGATTTGCCTTATACACTTTTTTGGTATCAGTATTGATACCTGCTTAACTCCATATACACAGATACATGCAATTTTTGCTTCAAGGAGGAGGGAGTGGAGGAGAATGAAAGAGATTAACCAAAGTATATACGCATAGCCCATGGACACAGAGCTGCTTGGGTGAGGGCTGATGGAAGGGAGTCAAGGCGGGGGGAATAAAGGATATTTGTAATAGTTTCAACATGTAAAAAATGCAATAATAATGTCAGAAAACTCTTACCATTAAAAAAAACCGGAGCTGCTTGATTGAATAATGCTATTAAAATAATCATAATCGTTAGAAGGTTTTGTGTTGCTGTAACATAGTTGTAACAAAAATAAAAATAGTTGACAATTTTCTAGACTAATTGCTAAAGTGTAAAGAAGCTTTTGTCTTTTTTTTAAAGATTTTATTTATTTATTTTTAGAAAGGAAGGAAGGGAGGATGAAAGGGAGGGAGAGAAACATCAGGGTGTGGTTGCCTCTCATGCATCCCCTACTGGGGACCCATCCTGCAACCCAGGCATGTGCTCTGACTGGGAATCCAACTGGTGACACCTTGGTTCACAGGCCAGCACTCAATCCACTGATGACACTGGCCGAGGCTAAAGTATAAAGAAACTTTTGATATTACTAGTTTATGTTTCTGTGCATCTGAATGTTAATCAAAGTAGTACATTGCAATTGTTAGATCAATGGTGTGATCCACTCCATTGTCACTTACAGTTTACGATTATGATGCCACATATCATCGCCATCACAATGAAACGGATTCCCATGGCTAGAGCAATGGACTGGGCAACAGCAAATGGAGATGCTGCAAAAGAAAAAAGAGTGAAATAAATGAGAAAAAGATGAAAGGGTTCTGGAATTCCTATGTTTAATATAAATGTTAGAGCAATTTTTATGTGGTGATAATCACAGTGCTTTTTCCTCAATTATTTTTCTCAGAACAGGTAAAATAAGTTCTTTGCAAATGATGTTAAATAAGACTATAAAAATGTAATGTTACTTCTTAATCCCTTCTACAAGTTCCCCAGTTCACCCCTAAAATAAATCATAATTACTATTTTTTAAATTTCCATGCAGATAAAAATAATAAACACAAACAGTCCCTCTTAAAAATAAATTAAAAACTACATAAAACATTCTGTAATATTTTTTACTTAAGAAAATATTCTAGTGATTTTTCTCTTCATGTCTTGTAAAGCTGTCAAACTTTTATAACTAGCTGCTTGAGTTGTGTTTCACTGCTGTATGGACAAAATCTCATTATTGACAGATTTTTATTTTTCCCCAATGTATATTTAAATTGTTTCTTAGTTTTTTCTATTAATGTAATAATATAAATAACATTTTATACACATATGTTCATATATTTTAGTACCTTTCTAGGAGAAATTCTCAAAAGGGCAAATAGTGAGTTGAAGAGCATTTGCTTTTAAAATTTTTGCAATTGAAATTTTTAGTACAAAGAAGCTATACCAACTTATATATTTCCAAATATAAACTTAAAAGAGTTCTTGCTTATACTTTCCTCATCATTAAATATTATTCACATTTTAAATGTATAAATCCAATAACTAATGTTATTTTTAAAATTTTAATTTTTTTATAAGTAAATAACAGACAAATACCTTTTGTTATGGTTGTCATGTTTTTATTTATTTCTTGGGGAATTCTCTTATTTTTATTAAGTAACTGGTTTTATTCTCACTTTTTTGGTTGAGAATGTTAGTATTCTTGCCCTATGTTTTGCAAAACTCATTTCAGACATCATTTTTCTTATAACATTATGATACTTTGAGGATTCTGAAATGGAAAATGCTTGACTTTCTCAAACCATTATGCTTTTTTTATATGCATAAAACTGCTTCCACTATTCTGAGTTTTTAAAATAAAGTATACCAATGTTCCATCATAACTTACACAGTTGCTTTTCTTATTTTGGTCTGCTTGGTATTTGTGTGTGACTATATGTTTATGTGTGTGATAAGTCAGGTAGGAGCTCAAATTTATAAAGTTTTTGTATTTTCCAAATGGTCACTGATTTCCCCAACATTATATGCCAAACAAATCATTGTTCTCATTGGTATGAAATACTACCTTTAGCATATAGTACATTTTTATGTGTGTTTGCATTTATTCTTGTATTCACCAATCTGTTTTCCTATTCAAACTATATGTAAAATATCTTTACTTTTATAATATGCTTGTGTACTTACTGTGCCCATAATAGTTCTTTTTCTGTTATTTATGTCTTATGTTCATTAGTACAACTTTAAAGTAATACATTTATTTCCAGTGTTCTTAATTAAAAAGTTTATTTCTGATTTTTAGTCTTATAAATGTGGCATTTTCCTTTCTTCACATTTTTCTAGTCTTTGTAGTTTTTTAGACAGTTGATTTTTACATCTTATTTTCAATCAGGTCCACACAGCAGATTTCCATATTATTTTTCAGTTTATGGGGTAAGGCCTTTAGGGTTTAAAATATTTTAACTCATATATTTTTGCTAGTCACATTAGTTTCACCATTTTAATCTCATTTCTGATCATTTGTTTTTTTTTCCCCCCTTGGTTTTGCACATTGGCTAGTACCAGTAAAACAACAAATATTAATTAATAATAATGAGAAGAAAGATTCTGGCCTTTTTCTAACTACAATGAATATAGTGTAAGCATTTGTCAATAAGCATAATGACAGCTTTAGAACATATGTTTTAAAGTCAATTTTTATATTTTAGAGGCTTTGAAAATTAAGTTCTTTTAAATTAAGAATTCTTATTGATTTTTATCGAAAATCTTTTCAACATTATACACATGATATACAATCTTTGATTATTACATCTGACACGTTTTCTATAATTAACTCTTGAAAGTGAAGCAATTTGATGATCATTTATTTTTTTCACATATAATCAAAACTTATAGGTGACAGTAGCTAGCTATTTTCCTTTTTGTGCAATC
>PVIA01001813.1:226023-247418 GCA_004024845.1 Tonatia bakeri
CCCCCCCCCCCCCCCCCCGACAGCTCGCGGTTCAGTGAGCCCTTAGAAACGGCAGTCTCCGTTGTCATTGCCATGATAATCTCACCTCTTTTAGGACATGAAAAGCTCATCAATTCAACAATTTCTTCTCACTTTGCACATATTCCAAGTGACATCAAACTTAATCTCACTTCTGCTTCTCTCATGATGGCAAAATTAGACTGAATGTTTATCCCTGATGATCTCAGAGTTTCCGATTTCACCTGAAGATAGCGAAGGGGATGTAGTACTTACGGTTTTCCCCAGAGGTGTTGGTGATCCGTGTAAGTCTTTTCTTTTGTCCTGGTGCAGAAGTAGCACGATTTCCCAGTTTAAATTTGTAATTGTGTGATTCACTCATCTCTGGAGAAATATAAATCAAGCCAACATGAATCATGACTTTTCTGCTTCTGTGATCTTTCAACTTTAAACTTTAACTTGCCATTTCTACCCTTTTTCTTTTAAAGTATATCATCAAGTTAATTTTGTTTTATATTATTTCATTACTATAATTTTTACACTTTGTAGTGTAAATAAAATTATAATTATTGTGTAGCAAAATATCTTAGCAAAATCTTATGAACCATTAACAGGAGTTAATTCCAACCACATAATTAAAACTAACAATAAAATAAAGACATTGTATGATGAAAAGATTAAGCCTTAGGGAATTAGATGTATTTAAGTTACAGAGCCACACTTATTAACTTAATAACTGCAGAAATTTCACAAAAATAAAAAAGAAAGAAAGAGTCAGAAAAATGAACAAAAGATATCAATACTATGTGGTATGATTATTCTTAAAAGTGAAATAAAATAATATGCACTTAGTATCAACAACATCAGTCACATGGTAAACACTTAGTAAAGGCTAGTTAGTGTGTCTAATTTTCTTCATAGTTAAGGACATACGAAGAATAAAATAGCACAGTCTATTACTTTAAGAAAAAAGACAAAGAATCTTCTGAACAAAACAAGTAAAAAATCATTTTGCCTTCTCTGTGAAACTGCAAAAATATTAAATATGTGAAAGCCTCTTATAACTGAAGTACTAATATTAACTACCTGTTATACCTAAAATTAAACATAGTATATACAATATATAATTTAATTATTAAATATATGAAGAGTGTAGATATTAGGTTATGAATGAAGAAATTGAATTTTAGAAGTGGCTAATAAAGTATTCCTTATTTAAAATAATGCTGCCACTAAGTTATTTATAATATCTTAGTTAAGAAACTCTTTCAAATACATGTGATTTTATATGAATATCATAGAAACCCACTAAGATAAATGTCACCTGTTTTATATCTCTAGTTCACATAAAAATAAAAAGTTAGGTACAGAAATGCTGTGGGTTATTTCTGATCTAAAACTAGAGACTGATAAAAGTTTGATTTAAATTCAGTTCTTCTAGCTACAAATTCTGATGCTGTCATTATTTCAGACTGCCTCAAACTGGGAGAGTTTACTTTAGGTAGTTAAGAAAGTAAAGGAAGGATAAGCTTTCAAGTTTTTAAAGACTTGATTTAAATACAACATTAGCATAATGTGATATGTTTATAAAATGAACATAAGTCAATCAAATTAAATCACTTTTTTATGTTCGTATCAAATTCTGAGTATATTGAAATTATGCATAGGCCAAACTAGACATTTATGTGTAAAGTACTTACCCACGTTGTGATGAGGCCACCGATCTCGGACCAACCCCATCATATAATTATGACATTGCATGTACCACAGAAATGAATCTGAAGTCTTCAATTTATAAAGGTTCCTGAGTAAAATAAAATCACTCATTTTTTCCTTTCCTTTCTTTGTGGTGAAATGATATACTTTGATTGAAAATGAGAATACAGAAAAATTTCCTCCAGGAATATATTTTAAAAGGAATGAATGAAAAGCATAATTTATATAAATTCAGATAAATTAATTACTTAAATTTATCTTGGTTAAAAAAGTAAATATGTATAATGTGTTTTTAAATATGCCTACATCAAGATACTTAATGGAAAAAAGTTTTTCATCACTGATATTGAGTGAAAACATACAATCTTCTATTTATAGTTGTTTATTTAATTTAGTGATAATTAGTTTCAGCATATCCTTAGCAAAAATAATCTTCTATTTGTGTAGTAACATCATACAGTGTGTAGCAGAGCTCTCAGAAAAATAGCTATTTAATAAATATGCATAGTGCTTAGATTTTAAAATAAAATCTGTTTCACATTTAAACATGATAGTTGAAAGCAACAGACATAATTTGTTTTGTTATGATAATAAGATTGTGTATTACATAAAGTAAGGGCCTTGCATAAGAGCACAAATTTCATAAAAGTGAGAATTCAAATTGAAATTCAATTTTTTATTCCCAAATGTAAAGATTCATTCTTTTTTTTTTTTCTGTTTCTTTTTTTTTTTATTTAAATGAATGTTCAAGTACAGTTTTCACCCCCTTACTCCCTTTCAAGTAAGATTCATTCTTGTAGTTTTGTTTAGAGATGAGACTTCATCTTATAGCAACATCATAACTTCTGATTCTTTAATAAGTTTACCTTAATTATTTATCGTTGGATAAAGTCAGAAAGAGTACACTTCAGAAGTAATAAGCATCCCTTGCCTTCAGTAATTCTATTCAAACACTCAAGAAACAATTAGAATTACCTTGTTGTATAAATAGTGTTAGAAACTTTCTTGAGGTCAAACCTCAAGGATTCCTCATTTCTTGAGTAATAGTTTTTAGAAACACATAAACACAGAGAGACACACCTGATCAGAGAAGGAATGTCCTGCTTCGTGTGAAAAATTTAGGCATGTCCTGAGCTCCCAATTTAAAACTGAGACAAGAAACATCCAATCAATTTCGACCTCCGAGAAAAATATGAGAAACGTTTTCTAATCTCATTTTTCTTTTGAAAGAAACAGCATAAGCCACAGTACTTCCTTCTGCCTTTTAACTACACAGAACATTTTACTAAGTGGAAAAATAAACGTTAGGTCCTAACATCATCTTATGACTTAAAAATGATGAATTCAGTGTTAAAATGTGTACCAGAGTTTCAAGAAACAAATAGTGAAATACATAATCTTTTTCTGAATTAAAAGTAAAAAAGTTTAGCAAAACCCCATCCCCATATTCTTATTGACTGACGTTGAGATACTGTCTGGTGATTGGTGGCTGTCTTTGTCATTTACTAGGGTGGGTGCTAATAGTATTAAGGCCTGGAGACATTCAAGACTCTATTATATAAAAGTCCTTCAATGTGCTCTTCAGGAGCATCCTGGGAAAAGAACCTGTAGGACAATGGTTTTGAATGGCGCTATACAGGTCAGTATAACAGTTCAAAAGGATTGTTTCTTATAGAGGTGTTGGGTGAACAACATGATTAGCAACAAATGAGTAACAAAACAAAAAAATGGTTGTAAGCACTATGTGAAAATGAGGAGAAAATCAAATAAACTTTTAAATCATCCTGTGTACCTGCTACTACAAGGTTGAGTGGCATCAAGTAAAGTGCATCATGTAGGTTGAAACACAGAGAAATATTTTATGTTTATGAACATGCATATATATGCACACAAACATAAAGACACATGCATGTCTATAATGTGGTCATATAAAATCTTTTAATTACAAAAAATAAAGTACTAAATAAAAATTGCATGATAAGCCATGATACGCTTAGCTTAAAAAATGATAAAATTATGGCCAATATTATTTCATGTTTTAGATATGTGGGTGTCTCAGATCAATCTCTAATCTTAAATAGGATCCTTTTTCCCTTTTTCCCTGTGGACATCAATTAATATATTACTCCCCCTTTATTATCAAAACCATACCACCAAATTTTGTCAGAAGAACAATATAATCAACCAATATCTTAATGTTCTGATTTCTAGCTCCTCACAATTTTTGTTTTATTAAAAAATGACAAAGTATCTGTTACAGCCAAAGGAGCCTTAAGGTATATAAAGGCTAAATGTAACAGATAGGATAATGGACAGAAATCAGGCATTAGGTAAAAATTAAGAAGGCCTGAATATAATGCATTCTTTATTTAACAACAGTATATCAATGTCAGTTCACTCGCTGACAAATGTGCCACTTACATAACTGTTGTTACATGACTTAGCAATAAGGGAAACTGCACATACGGGGTGTGTGGGAACTGTCTGTGCCACCTTTCCAATTTGTTGTAATTTAAAAATTATTCAGAAGTAGTTTATTTACAAAATAAGTGGTTGGAGCTTCTTTTGTATGTTACTGCAAAAATAATGAAATAAATACACATAAGTCACTTTGAAGAACAAAACAAAGAAAACTCTAGAGCAGCAGTGTCCTGCCCACGGCCACACATGCAGCCCAGGATGGCTATGGATGTGGCTCAAAACAAAATCATAAATTTACCTCAAACCTTTTTTTTGCTCATCTGTTTTTGTTAATGTTTGTGTATTTAATATGTTGCCCATGACAACTCTTCTTCCTCCACATGGCCCCGAGATGCCAAAAGGTTGAACACCCCTGCTAGAAGGAAACAGCTGAAAAAGCAGTCACTCATACTGACTCTCACTAAAAATGTGCACATGAAAACACAACTTAAATCAGTAAATCCATACTTCATTTAATCAATGAGATATTTTAGACAATAATCTTCAGCCAATAAAACAGACACTATATTTACTATGTATGATATGAGTGAGATAAATTTTACACGGGCATAAGTTGCTTTGGCAACATTTGATAAAGCTAGAGCAATTTTTGAGATCATTAGGTTATTCAATTTTTCTTCATGTGAATAACATAAAAGCCAAATCATATTCACAGGAGATATATAATAAATTTTCAAAAAAGAGATCATTATAACTTATACAAACTCTTCTAAACAGTACGGGGGGAAACAGAATAGTTCCTATTTCTTTCACTAAACCTAGGATTACCTTGATACCCATTTTATTTTAAATTTTTGAATATATAAAATTTTAGCTTTATTCATAATGAAAAAATAATGTAATAGACTGGGGGGAAAGCTTGTATCAAGTTTATCTAAGGGTTAATAACTGTGATACTTGCAGAGTTCTCTCAGACTTAATGAGGAAAAATATCAAGATTTAGCACATATATCGACAGAGAATTTAAGTAGATGAGTAATAAATAGCATTAGTGTTACTGGTGGAAGGTCAGTTGGAGCCAGCTGAGTTTGCCCCATCAGCTATGATTGTGACGGGGTAAGTTCTTACACAGAGAGCCTTCAAGGCCAGCAAGATAATTGGATAGAAGAAAAAGTCCCCATCTGGCCTTGGTTTTCAGATTGTGGGTGGGAACAGGGGGAAGTAGGCACATGTGCCATAGAAGTCAAATGGTGGCAGGGGGAGGTGATGGACCAAAGAGGTTTGTCAGTCTAGCCTGAAGAATAAAGGATTGAAGGGGAGGCAGACCCACCAGCAGCATGCAAAAGTTTGGGAAGTTTATTGGTCATTTTGAAAAAGCACATGGCCTGTCATACCTACAAGCTAATATAATCCCAGGGGAACAAAGAAACACCCTTTCCCTCTTCCTCATGACCTGGACTCACGTTGTGCAGGCTGCTCTCTCCATGTGGTCCATGGCCTCTGGGAAGGAATCTCTCCCCCTCTCTCTGGCTGATCTTGTGCTGCCTTCACCCATGCATGCACATGCTCTTTCCTGGGAGCACACAACCCGGTAGTCCTGGCCGCTGCGTGGCCCACCCCCACAGCCGTGCAAGCGCCACAGGAAGCTCCAGGAGGGAGTCGGAAATGAAAGCAGAGGGGAACAAGCTGTGCTGCACGGATGGACCCTATGACTACTGAGTAGTTGCCTTTAGTTTTCAAAACATTCTGCTCTAAATTGGAGCAAGAACTCTAAATACTGCGTTTTTCTTGAATTTGCGTAGGAAATGACCTTGGAGACTGGGAGTCATCCATTCTCCCAAATCACATAGCACCTGAATAAAACCTCTTTCCTTTTTCACCAGCATCTGCCTCACAGGTTTTTTTTTCATTTTATTGTTGTTCAAGTACAGTTTTCTGCCTTTTCCCCCTCTCTGATCTATATAAACATCATTCTTTTTCTTAGAGTAGGTTTCACTTTATTTTATTTTAATATTAAAGTTATTGAAGTGATATTAGTTAATGAGATTATATAGTTTTCAGGTGCACAATTCTATGATACATGATCTGTATATTGCATTTTGTGCCCATCTCTCAAAGTCAAATAAACTTCCATCACCATATATCTGACCCCCTTTATGCTTTATCACTCCTACCCCCCATTCCCTCTGGTAACCACCATACTGTTTTCCGGGTCTATGAGTTTCAGTTTTATGTCCCACATAGAAGTGAAATTATATGTTTATTAGCCTTTTCTGTCTGAATTATTTTGCTTTGCATAATATTTTTAAGGTCCATTCATGTTGTCCCAAATGGTTGTATTGCATCTTTCCTTATGACTGAGTAGTATTCTACTGTATATATGTACAACGTCTTCTTTACCTAGTCATCCATTGAAGATAACTTTGGTTGTTACCTTGTTTTGTTCACCATGATAAATGCTGCCAATGACAACATCATTCTTAACTTCAAGATATTAATGGTCTTTTAGAAAATCCTGAAGGTAAAGTGATCACTAATACCACTTCTCTCCAACATCATTGTGGAGATTCTTTAGCACAGGAAATTAAAGGCATAGGAACTTAAATTCTTTTGCTGATGATATGTTTCTCTACATAAATAATAAAAAACAATTTAATGTTCACTTAATAGAAATAATATCAGTGTAATTAATGTAGCATTAATTTTTAAGCACTATTATATTGAAGGTCAATAATAAATAGAAACAAATTTTATATCATTAACAACTACAATAGAAACACTGTAAAGTAATGACAAGCAACAGATGTAATTTATTTTATTTTGTAAGTGAAGTTGTGGATCACATAAGGTAAGCGCCTTGCATAAGAGCACAAAACTCATAAGGGTGAAAATTTTACTTGAATTTCTGTTTTTAATTTCCACATGTAAAGATCATTCTTCTAACTTAGTTAACATCTATGTGGAACTCACTATGTAATTTTATAAAAATATTTTCAAAACTAATTAAATTTTGATAAGATTACTGATGCTAATAACAGTTCAATGCCCCTAAAATATTTCAGGGAGACAAATCAATTCCAAATGCTATAGCAAGCTTTGTTATGAACCTCACAAAGCATAACCCTAAATGTTCATTAAACTGCAAGGAGCCAAGAGTAGTTTATAACTACTGAAGAAAAAGAAAAGGTGGAGGCCTTGCCCAGCTGGACATTAAGAACTTGCTGAAACTTTGTTAATTAAGACCAAGTGATATGAGAACACAGAGAAATTAACAAATTGAAAAAGAGAAAACATACAGACATGAGAAAGACACATGCATGCATGAAAATAATGTATGAGGTAGTATTGCAGATCAAGTAGAAAATAAGACACTATTAAATATTTAGAGTTGGGAAATTTTTTGCACCAACATAAAAAATAAAAATAGACCTATACATACACCCATCACATGCAGAAATATTAGAAACCCCAATACACACCCTTGGTGTGCATGAAAACTAAGCAAATAAGTGAGAGTCAACACCACTTAAAAAGACTGGTTTAGTAGACATATTACTGATATTCATTTACTCAAACATTTACTCAGAAGATAATAAAATGCTATACATTTAAGGAAAAGTAAAGGTAAACTCAAAATTTTAATATATACTAAGAAAGGAAATAAAGGTAATTTTGTGTGGGAGTTTCTTTCAACTTGGACAATACACAAGTTTATTGTTAACATTTATTGTTTATAAATAGTTTTAGTGACTACCAATTGCCAGGTACTTCTCCAGGCCTTGAGAATGTCAAAGTAAACAATTCAGACAAACGATCGTTCATTGACACGTATGTAGACATACATATAAGCCTTTATGTTTGTGTGCATATATATGTATGTTCATATACAGGAAAAATCTCTCTATATATTTTTAATTTACATGATACACAGCATACTTGATTCCATCAAATTTATAATAGCATGTGCACAGGATGATTTAGAAATTTAATTTTCTTGTTTTTTTACACAGTACTTACAACCAACCATTTATATACTTAAAACCAATCAAAAGTTTTACATTTATATAAAACTTTTGATTCAGAAAGAGATTATGTAATTTTAACATTTATTTCTCAAAACCCTGGGATGATTTTCATCACTGAATTAATCATTTTAAAGTCATGAGATGATATTAGGACTTAACATTTATTTCATTAATTAGCAAAAACTTCTGTATACTGAAGGGGCAGAAGGAAGTCCCACGATTTGTGCTGATTTTTTCCAGAGGAAAATAATATTAGATTAATGTTTCTTATATTTCTATTGGGGTTAAAATTGATAGAACATTTTTTACTTCAGTTTTAAATTGGGAACTCAAGACATGCCTAAATTTTTTACAAGAAGTAAGATATTCCCTTTCTGATCAGAAGTATGTCTCTCTGTGTATTTGTGTTTCTAACAACTATTATTCAAGAAATGAGGAATTCTTGAAGTTTGAACCTCAAGAAAGTTTCTGAAAATATTACACAACAAGATAAATTTCATTTTTCTTGAGTGGTTGAATAGCGTATGTGAAAGCAAGGAATGCATATTACTTGTGAAGGGCACTCTTTCTTACTTTATTCAGTTATAGATAATTAAAATAAATGTATTAAAATCAAAGGTTACTTATATTTTATTGAGGCATAATTGACATATAACATCATATTAATTTGAGCTTTACAATAAGTGAATCTATAGTTGTATGTATTGGAAATGATCATCACAATAATTCTAATTAATACCCAGCTTTAAGGATTTTAAGAGAGGCATATTCTGAGTCCAGGATGTTGAGTTAAAAAAATTAAAAAGGAGGGGCAGAATTCAAAGTAAATGTTACTTGTATAAATAAATACTTGTATAAAGAAATTTAATTTCATTCTCATTGGTGAGCAGATACTCACTCTGCATCTGTCATGTAATATCGACTGAGGATTTGGTGAACATCAGTGATGCTTCAGTGATATTTGAAATTGCAAAAAATGACGTTACATTCCTCTCTGAAAACATACTTTCTAATAAAGACAATAAAACCAACAAAATTAATTTATGTGGAAAAAATAATGTGACTACAAAAATACACATATGAGCCTCATGTGTAAATATTTTCTGACCTCTTCTACCACTGGAGAAAGAAAGTTATGATGTTTTGCAAACAGCATGGGTCAACTCATTTGAGAACAACCACCAACACCTCAGTGAAATATTTAGAAATTATGTTTCTTAGGTGAGAATTCCACCAAGACCTAATCAACTGACCTTCTAGCAAATAAGATTTGGGTTAACTTACATGGCTGAGCATGTGTTAAGTCCTTCCTGTGTACCTACCACAAGGGGAGAAGATGCTGAGACCACACTGCAAATTGTGGTGAGAAACAGTCTTGGCAGGATGCTCACTTCAAGTTGTGATATGAAACCATGTGGTTAGAAGTGTTTACCAGAGGGTTGCCTGAAAATAAAATCTTAAGATGGGTGGTTATAACAAAATTAAAGTGTTGTAGCCTAGAATATTCTGTAAATGTGTTTGAATTAATAAAAGATGTGTCAAAAGACAAATTCTAAAATTCATATGAGCAATGAAGTAAATCAAAGGCTCTGAAAGAGAGAGAGCTGAGTCTGGACATGCATGGGCAGACTGAAGCTGAAGTGACATTGTGAGCAACATAACAGTAAAAAAAATCTGCACACATGCTATAAGAAATATGTATTTAGGACCTATTTAGCCAGAACCTAAAATATTGATTCAGAACATCCAGCTAAGTATGATGTACTGGGTGAGGCACATACGGTGCCGACTACAGCAGTGTAACAGGGTGAACACGTGGCAGAGATCCCATTAATCTTGACTGTGTACCTTGTGGGGACAGGAGGAAGAACAGGCCACCATCTCGGCTGCTGGCTAGTATTGCCTGGCACAGTTTCATGAACTGGTAATGGAGAAATAATTTCTTGGCCCCATCTCAGATGATCATTCAATAATTCTGAAAATAAGCAGTTCCATTGAGGAGTCATCTCTTTCACAAAGAAATGTCTTCATTATACCAACATAGCTCATGCTGGAAGCCTGTATTTTTTGTTTTTAAATAATACAAAAAATACAATCTCTTATCATGTAATGGAACAGAAAAGTTTTTCCCCTATTGTGTTTTCTTAGAATTTGTAAAGAATCAGTCATATAAATAGTAAATTTTTTCAAAAGTGCTTTGAAGTAAATCACATGCATGACTTACTAATCAGATGACTTCAAATTTCCATTAGTATCATGGTTATTTTTCTTTGTTTAATTTCTTTCACTTAACCTTCTCTTTCCTACCATAGGGGTAATGTACACATTCATGAAAGGAAATTGCCATTCACAATTTTTACATCTTGCGTGCAAATGGATTTTGTGTTTACTTCAGTACTTTAAATATAAAAGAATCATAGAATGTTGTAGATGTCATAGAATTTGAACACTGCTTATCCCAAGTGGCTATGCAGATAGTCTCAGGTATCAGATAGAACTTTTCCAAAGAAAAAAGACTCATTAGTTGCTGATCTGGGTAGAACTCAGATCTCCCGTCACAACTTCCTTTAAAAAAAATCACCTAATAGAAGTTGGTATAATTCTAATGACTTATTATTTCTTACTTTATCACTATTACA
Organism: Tonatia bakeri; assembly: GCA_004024845.1. Taxonomy (NCBI): domain Eukaryota; kingdom Metazoa; phylum Chordata; class Mammalia; order Chiroptera; family Phyllostomidae; genus Tonatia; species Tonatia bakeri. Next base: position 236,822 of record PVIA01001813.1, read on the forward strand.
TCCATTTATATACACAGGAATAAAAATGAGTGCTCTTTAAACTCTGCAATTCTTAAATTACCCTCTTGGAGAACAAGAGAATAATCACTAAAAGTCTTCTGTAGTTTTAGCCAGTCTCCTGGATCCTTTCTATACTGTGTTATATTTTTCTATTTTTGTACACAGACACAACAACACCATAGCACAACAAAATATGTAAATAAATAAATATAAAATTATTGATATTTTTATGAAGACTGTTTCCTATCTACTCTTTGAGTTGGTAGCTACTTAGAATATCTGTGTGGCAAGCATCTTTTTTTGCAATGGACATGCATAGTTGAATAAAAGATAATGCATGGTCTCTGTTATCTAATTGTTCATAATCCATTGAAGGTATAGATATAAGCACATAATTTTAAATAAATATGTAATTTGCAGTGGTAGGCACAATTACTGGTTATCATGGAAGATAAGATCATAAACGACAAGTTCACAATGGATTGCCAATGTCAACTATTGATTAGGTGATTTTGGGGGAGTGTTTTAAAGAATATGTTAGATATCAAGGTGAGTGTGGTTTAAACAGAACAAGAATAAAGAAATATCAAAGATATAGAAAAAAGAGACAAGAATGTGAATAAAGACAGTTCTATGCAGTCTACTAGTGTTGGTTTGTTAGGAAGGGTTATGAGGATGGAGTCTAGAACAGTCTAGAATGACAAGAAATGGGTGTGAGAAGAAGAAAGATTAACAAACCAAGCTATGTTGCTTAAATAGTACATGTTGTCAGTAGAAACCCTTTGAGAAGTTTTAATCAAGGGTCAACTAGGTCAGATTTCTGCATTTTGGGCAGGCATTTTGACCTGCTCAAAGGACAACAGACTTATCTGATGGAGGGTTAACACCCAAAATTTATGAAGAACATACAAAACTCAACACCAAATAACAAACAACCCAATTAAAAAATGGGTGAAGGACCCGAATAGACACCTCCAAGGAGGGCACACAGATGGCTAATAAACATATGAAGAGATGTTCAATGTAATTAATCCTCTGAGAAATACAAATAAAGACCACAATGACATGTCACTTCACACCTGTCAGAATGGCTGTCATCAATAAATCAATAAACAGAAAGTTCTGGTGAGGATGTGGAGGAAGGGGAACCCCTTAGTCTTGTTGGTGGGAACACAGATTGGGGCAGCCACTGTGGAGAGTAGTAGGGAGATACCTCAAAAAGTTAAAAATGGGTCCTCTTTTTGTCACTGTGATCCCATTTCTGGGAATATATCCAAAGGAATGCAAAATACTCATTTGAAAGAATACAAGCACATGTCTGTTCATTATAGCATTATTTACCATCGCCAACATACGGCAGCAGCCCAAGTGTCCATCAGTAATTGAGTGGATAAAACAACTATGGGATATTTACACAATGGAATACTACTTGGCTATAAAAAACAAGAAAGTTTTATCTTTTGCAGCAGTATGGATGGACCTGGAGAATATTATGCTAAGTGAAATAAGCCAGTCAGAGAAAGAAAAATACCATAACATTTCACTCACATGTGGAATCTAATGAACAAATTGAACTAACCAGTGAAATAGAGACAGACTCATAGATGGGGAACAAGCTGACAGCTTGGGGTAGGGGTGAGGTTAGGGGGTGGAGGGATTGAGCAAAAAGGAAAAATGGCTCATAGACATGGACAACAGTGTGTGTCTCCAGGGGTAAGGGGAGTGTAAGGGAACTAAATGGTAATTGAAAAAATACAAAAAAAAAGAACTATACTTATGGACAGTAGAAGTGGTGTTTTTATTCAGAACTGTGATATTAGGAATAGTGAAGTGGACATTAACTAAGAAAGTGTGACATAGTTGGTGAAATCAAATCTGACATGAGGTGAAGGAAAGAATGGGGTGTGGGAAAGGATAAGAGTGAATATATGTTTCTAATTTTGCTGAATGAAATGCTGTGGGTACCACTAACACAGAGGATGCTCGTGTCACCAACCTAAAGAGGTCATGATGACTTAATACATACATGCAAAAAGGTCAAAGTCCAGTGGGTATTTTTAATAGATTTTTATTTAAAAACCAAATGAACCCTATGGACTTTATTTTTTTATTTAAGATACAAAAGTCCAGTTTCTAAATGTTTTTAATTTTAGATATATTATTTAAAAACACTCTATTGTTTGCAGATTTTTTTCTTAGAAATGTCCAGAAGATGAGTTAAAAAGAAATTTTAAAAGTGTTCCTAAAGTTAACATTAAGTAGTGTTTAAGTGGTGGTCCCCAAATGTGATTTAAAAAGTAGAAGTCAAAATATTTCCCTGTAATTAGATGTAATTTTAGATTATTAAAGACATATGTTTGTATCTTTTATAGCAGTGACTCACATTCACAGTCAGAGGGTGAGGCAGTCAAACAATGCAAACCATCTAAAAACACCTTCCAAAATCTGTACGTATTTTCTGTTTTTTTTTATAATATTTTGAAATGATCAAATAGTCAATAACAATATTTCTTCTCTCTTGACCCCCTGTCTATCTTTCTAGTCTCTTTTAATTATAGTTCCTCAGCAAAACCACTTATTTATAATTAAAGACCTTTGTTTTTCTTATTTCCTCAATAGATGCATTATTTTCTTCAAATTCTGTTTAAATATCTTTTAAAGTTCTTTTCCTGAATACACTGTTACCTATTTTAGTATGTTGTTTATCTCATTTTAGTTCATTTTACTTGTATCATTTATCCTACCATGTTTATTTTGTTTCTCATCAGAACACAAACACTGAGAGAACAGGAGGTTTGTCCTGTTCACTCACGTCTCTGCAGCACAGAGAACGATGTGTGCTGCATAGGAAGTGCAGAGTAAATAGTAGTATGAGTTTTTTGTATTTTAAAGCACCTATTTGACATAAAATATGGTCTGTTCTTGAATGTAATATAATATTCTACCTACTTTTTATCTAAGAGTATTTTAGATTCTTCCATTATTCTCTTTTTTCTGTCACTGTCTTGAGTATTCTTTAACACCTCTCCTTAATCACATGAACCGGAGAGTGTGTCCAGAGTAAGTACTTAGACGTGTGTTTATTGGGTACTGGGTAGATATATTCAAAACGTCTTAAATATTGACAAATTGCTCTCCAAAATTTTTGTATTACTGTTACAACAAGCAGAACTATATGAGATCTTCTATTTGTCCACATAATTCCCATGATTTGAACTATACAATCTTAATTTTCCTAATATCATGGCTACCAAATTTTCTCAGAGTTTTTTAGTTTACTTTGCATATTATTATTACTCATATAACTTTTATAATAATATATTGATGGGGTATACTAAGCTACTTCTCTGTGAATTTTTGCTACATATTTTCTCATTTTACATTTTAGTTGTTTGATTTTTTAAATTAAATTGATTACAATTTGCATATTCCAGATAGAATCTATTCTCAAGTACATCCAGAATAGGTCAGTAAATGTTTACTAACCAGCTTCTGATGAGGGAAGAATTTATTTGTAGTGTTTGCCGATTGTAGTTCCGTAAATACTCTGACCAGAGTGAATTAAAAGCAACTAACATTTTATCAGTGACTACAGAACTGGGAAAGGGACAGATCTGTAGTATTAACCAGTATATAATATTTCCATGGCTCAGACATAAAAGATGCAAATGACCTCATAAGTATAGTGAATTTAACAAAGTTAACTAAAATGTAATGAGTTCTGAGTATTTATTTCTTTTATTATTAATGCAATTTTTCATATTTTATGCTTATATAATTGATTTTTAATAATAACCATGTTAAACAACTGGCCCTCCAAAATTCTCAAACATTGAAAAACAGTCTCTTTTGATCAGCTGTGAGTGTCATCCAGCACTCCATCCACTGACTGTGTAACCTGTGCTGGTCTGGGTGCAGCTCTCCAATTTTAATGATGCCTTCTCTCACCCAGAAAATGAAGGTGTTTATTGAATTATTCCTCTATAGCATTGTTTTCATTTATAATGTGGTTATTTGGGAATTTGATTGAGAAATACATCCTTAACTAAAGGTCTTGAAGCATTTTACTATATTTTCTATTCAACTTGTGAGGACTTCTTTCATAATTAGAACTTTGACAGTCAATATTTTTCCACAGGATAATGATTTCTTTCCCATCACCTTTCCTGAATGACCCATTCTTTTCTCAGGGTCTGTAATGCCACCTCTGCTGCCACATATTTATTGTTCAACATATCTGTAGGCATTCTTTTTTCAAAATCAAAACTTTATTCAGTTCCTGGAACTAATAGCAACATATTCTATCAGATGCCTCATCAACATTGTCTTGACTATTCTTGGTGCTTGTCACATATAATGTGAAATTGAGAACTCAATCCCAGTTGTTGCCTGTGAACCCACCTCAAGCCCTCTCACCTGTGATCAGGGAGTCTTTGAAAACACTGCAGTAGGCAATCTCTTATGGACAAGACGGCCCATGTGGAAGTCCAGATCTCCAGAGAAGTTCCAACACCGCACTGGAGCAAAACAAATATGACTTGAGATGCACTAGAGAGGGTAGAAGGAGCAGTTTGACTTTACCCACATTACCCTTATGCCCAAGTAACACTGCTACGGCCAAGGGGGATCTTCACCACCTATGATTCCTCTCACCAGGAAAAGTTAGAGTGTGAGCGAGCACCCTGCGCCACTAGCTGTGTAGGATGCTGCCAAAAAAAGAGATCCATTTTTCATCCCATCTAGACTCCTAAATTGTGAAGTGCCTAAATAGGGGGCACATAGAGGCTGAGAAAGCAACAGATAAGACCCTCAGAGGGCATTAAGGGATGCAGATCTTACTGTCTGTGTCCTGAACTCCATCAGAACTTGAGCTCATGAGCTGCTGGCAGTGTCTCACTTGTGGATCAACTTGACCAGTGTGTGGGCACCACCAGTCCCCAGTGCACCTCGCTTCAACACGTCCACATCCTGTAGCCACCCTCCTGTGGGTGCTCCCAGCAGCAGAGAAGAGAGAAAGCTTTAACAGATGGCCAGTGAGCAAGTGCAGAAACCCCGGTTGACTCTGCATAAGGAGAAGCCACAAACTTGATCTTTAGCTTGATATTTGGGAAAACAAAAGGCAGTCTTTCAGCACCCAGCCGAGTGCATTGCAGGATTGAGATAGGGTAAACAAGCTTAAAAGTTCTGCCACAAGAGGGAGCAAGAAGTGTGCAATAGGCACACTCATAGAAGGTCCTAGAAAGCCTCAGAATCACTAGCAGTGTTACCAAATGTAGGTTCAGCTGCTTGCCACAGTGATAGCCAATCACTGTGAGACAAGAGCTGATGAAAAGGAAAGAGGTTTGTTCAGGTGCTGGTAACCCAAGACGATGGTGGACTCTCATCTAAAAACCATCCTGACATCTGTGGTCAAGCTAGGTGGCTTTTATAAGAAGAAGAGGGAAAGGAAGTGGGGACGTGTAGGCAATGGTCTGTCTGGTTCCAACCGAAGTCTTGCTGTTGAATCTTCTGCATCAGCTGAATTTCTGCAGATGGTCAGCTTCTATCTGGATGGAAACTAGAACTACTGATCCCTGGAATGTACTATGACAGAGGCTACAATAGAGGTTAACAAAAAATCTGGTTCCTGTTTTTGTTCCAACAGACTTGTTAGTTTTTTAGCACAATTAATTCTGGTTAGTACAATATCTTGAAAAGATGATATGCTTTCATTCTGTTACAGCAGGGGTGATGGAAGAGAATTCTCTCCCAAGAGTAGTTAGTAAAGACTAGAAGAGCTCTTCTGGCCCCAGGAGCTTTGGGAGAGCTATAGGCTTCAGTACAAATATGGCCAAGTAGAAGAACCACACCACCCCAAACACAACCAGTCCTAAAAGTGGGAGAGAAACTGCATCAAGAAACCCTGATCTTAAGGGGATATATCCCAAGTTCTTGAGGAACATGCACTTTGCCAAGAAGCACAACAAGAAAGACCCAAAGGAGGTAGGGTCAGCAATGCCAAGGCTGCGATGTGAGTGCATGTGCCAAGGCTATGAAGGTTTTAGCAAAACCCAAGTCAAATCCAAGATCCCAAAGGGTGGCAGCCCCAAGCTCAGTCGACTTGCCTACAATGCTCACCCCAAGCACAGGAAATAGTTCTCATGCCTGCATTGCCAAGGGTCTCAGTCTCTGCTAGCCAAAGCCCAAGGCCAAGGCTCAAATCCAGGCCCAGACTGTGGCTGCAGCTGCAGCTGTATCTCAGGCTCAGGCTGAGGTTTAAGGTCAGGCTCAGGTTCCCAGATGCACCCAGATCCCCAAAAATTCTTCACAGTAAAGACCTCTGTCTGCCAATGCAAGGATGGAAGTACCATTGTGACACCTGGGTTGCTGCCTACTTGGAGCTGGTGTCCTCCTGAGCTTTTTGTACAAATAAAGTTGCAGCAGGATCTGAAAAAAAAAAAAAAAAAGACTGGCGGAGGTGATTGCTACTTTAAATACAAAAATACAAAAGACAGCAACGACACAAACTTCAAGAGCCTGAAAAATGACACCACCAAGACTCACAGTAGTTTCCAGTAAACATGGAGACTAGTGTTTTAACCAATAAAGAATTCAAAACAGCTGTTTTAAGGAAGCTCAATGAGCTACAAGAAAAAAAGACTTCTGCTAATGCAACAAAAAAGAAAAAAAAATGCAGACTTGAACTATACATTAGGCCAAACAAATCTAACAGATCATAAACATACACACACACATAAAGAAACCAGGAGTTATCTTCTGCAGGGCAGGAACCCTGTAGTATAAGCATTCCCTGCTAGGTGAATGTTTTAGGAATCCATGTGTAGCAGTGCACCAGCTGGTGTTGTTGTGAGAGGCTATGTTCAGCTTCAGTGAATTTTTTTGAAATGCATTTGCCCATTTCATGATGGGTGATTTACAAGCACACCTGTCCATAACACAATGAGTGTTCAGTAGTTTTTGGCCAAAAAAGGCATGACCCACATGTCCAACCCTCCCTACTCACCTGATCTCACCCTGAGAGACTTTGAAAAATTTCCTCAAAGGGAAACACTTTGCTGACGTGGAAGAGATGAAACAAAAATGGCAGAAGCACTAAAAGGCATCAAAATTGGTAAGTTGAAAACTGTTTTGAACAGTGGAAAAAATGTCTCGACAGTGGACTACCAAATATTTAAAGATGAATTAATACCAATCCTTCTCAAATGCTCCTCAAAAAACTGAAAAGGAGAAAACATTTATAAAATTATTTTATGAGGCTAACATTATCCTGATACCAAAGCCAGGAAAGTGCTACAAGAAAAGAAAATTACAGGCCAATATCCCTGATAAAAATAAATGCAAAATCTTCAACAAAATATTAGAAAAATAGTCAACAGTACTTCAAAAGCATTATATGCCATAATCAAGTCACATTTATCTCTGGGATGCAAGGATGGCTCAACATCTAAAATACAATAAATGTGATAAAAAATAAAAATCATATAGTGTCCATCAGATGAGCGGATAAAACACAGTGGGATACTACTTGGCCATAAAAAAAGAAGAAAATTTTACCCTTTGTGACAGTATGGATGGACCTGGAGAACATTATGCTACATGAGGTAAGCCATTCAGAGAAAGACAAATACCACATGATTTCACTCATATGTGGAATCTAGTGAAGAAACTGAACTAACAAGCAAAATATAGACATACTCATAGATGGAGAGCAGGATAACAGATAAGGGGGTAGGTAGAAGGTGGGGGGATTAAGCAAAAAGGAAAAAGGACTCATGGGCCTGCACAACAGTGACAATTTTAGGAGGAAGGAGAGTAGAAAGGGGCTAAATGGAAATGGAAAAATACAATAAACAAGTAAAAATAAAAAATAAAACCAATCATTTTTACAGAAAAAATATCATCTGAACATCATACTTAGCTGTGTAAAGTTGAAAGTTTTTCCTCTAAGATTAGAAACAAGATAAAAATGCTCACTCTTACCATTTTTATTCAACGTACTACTGAAGTCCTACACAGAGCAATGAGGCAAGAAGAAGAAATAAAAAGCATCCAGATTGGAAAAGAAGAAGTAAAATAGTTTTTATTTGCAGATGGCATGGTATTACGTGTCGTGAAGCTTGAGAAAGGAAACACCTAGTAAGAAGGATTTATTGTGGCTGACTGGGCTACATTAAAAAAAAAAAAAATAGAGCCTAACAGCCATTTCTGCATAGGAGTCTCTCATGCAAACTGCACTTCAGGAAGAAGCCTGCTTGTTTCTTCATGCTTGCCTGCACTGTGTTTCTACCATCTGAGCCAGCATTCCTGGAAAGGCATTCCTGGAATCCTGTATCAGGCAATAGAACTGAAGCTCTCACTTTCTTTACCCATCAGGGCTGTGCAGCTTCAAATAACCGAAGTGCCTCTATTCTGATCAGCTGAAACATTGCCTTTTGGATCAATCAAACTTCAGGGATGTAGAGTCCTCATTTGCACGAGGACAGATGAATCAGGGATCAGGGGCAGGGACTTCTACCCATATTAGCTCCCCACTGGCTCTGAGACCACACCTTCCCTTTCCACTGAAACCTGAAAACTGCATTTCCCTGGCTGGGCTGACACACCTAAGATGTCTCTCCATGTCTTTCTTGAGCGGAACACAGCAGACTAGCACAGGCCAGAGCAGACTGGCACAGAGCAAAGCAGATCCAGCAGCACAAGGCAGACCAGCATTGAGCACAGCAAAGTGGACCAGTGAAGAGCAGAGCTGTCTAACCGGACAGGGATGTGGCTGCAGGGCCGCCTGGCCCCGGGGTCACCTAACAGCCATGTTTTTTCTTTTTTGCTTTTTTCACTCAAGCGCAGTAACACAATTGGATTATTTTGCATTGAATAAAGTTTCCTTCTTTACTCCACCCCAAACTGGGGAATCCTGTTGGCATTGAATTGGTGACAATGACCGTTGGCCGACAGTATAGAAATCCCTAAAGTCTCCCCACTCCACACACACACAAACCTGTTAGTACAATATTAAACAAAGAGTTAAATATAGCTGCACAATACAGAATCAGTACATAAAAATCAGCTGCATTTCTCTACACAAATGACAAACTATCAGAAAAGGAGATTAAGAAAACGACTTCATTTACAATTGTGTCAAAAAGAATAAAATACTTTAGGAATAAATTTAACCAAGAAGATGTAAGATGTACATGTTGAAAACTACAAGGCATTAATGAAAAAAAATTAAGAAGTCACAAATAAAAGAAAAGATGTTCTGTCCTCATGGATAGAAAAAATAATACTGTTAAAACCTCCATTCTACCCAAAGCAATCTATAGTTTAAATGCAATCCCTATCAAATTCCAATGGTACTTTTCATATAAACAGAACAAACAAATCTGTATGGAAACACAAAAGACCTGAATAACCAAAGCAATCTTGGGAAAGAAAAAGTTGGAGGCACCAGTCTGTCTGATTTCAAACTATATTATAAAGCAATAACAATTAAAACATTTTGGTTCTGGCATAACAGGGACAGAGATTAATGGAACAAAATGGAGAGTCAAGAAATGAACCCCTGCATGCACGCTCAAGCAATTTTCAACAAAGGACCCGAGGTATGTAATGGGGAAGGGATAGTGTCTTCTTTAACCATGCTGGGAAACTGCATAGACACATACAGAAGAATAAAATGAACCCTTATCTTTTATCATATACAAAAATAAAATCAAAATGGATTAAACACTTAAGCATAAGAAGTGAAACCATAAAAATCCTAAAAGAAAACATAGGGTTTAAGCTCCTTGACGTGGACATTGGTAATGATGTTTTTTTTTTGACACCACAAGCAAAGGCAACAACAACAAAAATAAACAAGTGGAACTACAACAAACAAAAAAGCTTCGGTTTAGACCTTTCACCTTTTCTCCCAGCCTCCTGACCTCCTCCTCTCTAAAAACTGTCCATCTGTTCTCTGTATCTATGAATCCTTCTACTTTGTTTGTTAGTTTAGTGTATTCATTAGATTCCACATTAAGTGAAATCATATGGTATTTGTTTTCCTCTGACTGGCTTATTTCATTTAGCATAATGTTCTCCAGGATTATCCATGTTGTCTTAAGAGGTAAGATTTCCTTCTTTTTTTTACAGCTGAATAAATATACCAGTTTTTTAATCCACTCATCTACTGAAGGAATTTTTTTAAATGGAGGGAATTAAACACCAAGTGATTTTAACTAAAGGAAATATTTAAGGATCTTCTAAGATGAAAATTCTAAATTATTCTAATTGAAAATCTGATTTTGAAGAAAGGAAAGAAAATTATGTAGATATAGAATGAATAAAATGTTAATGGTAAAGTTTCAAATTTTAACATACATTTGTATTAGAATACAAGGGAGCAAATAAGGCATAAGTAGTCAATAAAAGGAGATATTAGGTCTCTGCACTTTTTGAAAAAAAGTAAAACTTCCAATTTGTTAGACTTTACTGAGTAAAGAATACATGCTGTAAAATGCAGGCACTTACAAAATATTTAAAGCATGTTAGATTAAGAAGTTCCTAAAAGAAAGTTGAAATAAAAATATTTATTGTGAAAAATAAGAAAACAACAAAA
>PVIA01001814.1:0-117500 GCA_004024845.1 Tonatia bakeri
AGGGGAGGGGAAAGGAGCTGGGAGCCCTCTGGACCCAAAAGGGTAAAGAGAGGACAGAAGCTGCCACATCTGGGCCTAGCCCTTCTGTTGGAGGAGGAAGGGAAGGAGTTCTGAACCCTGGGCTGGACCAAAGTGACCCCTAAGACAAACATGCTCCAGGGCAAGGGACCCGGGAGACTCCTGTTCCAGCGTGCTCCCCTGGGTGTATTTGGGCACTTCCAGGCCGGCTGGGTAAGGAAGTAGAGAGGTATACGCCCACCTGTAGAGAGTAGGGTGAGAGTAGGGAGCCTGGCTGGTTGTATCAGAGTGAAACAGACCCAGCATGTCATCTTCCCTGGGTCTTGGCGGGTCCTCAGCTTGGGCACTGCATCAGGACTCAGGCCCCACCAGCCCCCTCCCCAGTCCCGTCTCCCTCAAGCAGTGTACCCCAAGCCCTCCCTCACCTGGTAAAGAGTCCCGAGCTCTTTGACTTATAGAGGAAATGGCGCAGGTCGGGGATGCCCACTTGGGCAACACTGTAGTAGGGCGTGCGCAGCGCCTCCCGCAGTGCCACATGGGCTCCACGCTTCCGCAGGCGCTCCTGAAAGCGGCGGCGGCAGTCAGAGACTGCAAAGAAGTCCTCGCGGTCGGTGGAGATGAGCAGCAGGCAGAGATCGGTGTCAGGCTCCAGGTAAGAGATGTGCGCATGGAAGAAGCCGGCTGCGTTGAATTTGGGCAGGCACACGGGCGTCCAGGCCTCGCCTTCGCGGAAGGACGAGGAAGAACTTATGAGGTTGAAGAGCAAGTGCAGGTCAATGGGGTGCAGGAATTGGTCCTTGCGGCGCACGAGTGCCACGAGCTGGTTGCGCGCCAGCAGGATGGAAAAGACAAGGCTACGTGCGCGCGCCTGCTGCAGGCTGACACTCACGGCGTCACGCACGGCAGCCGCCAGGGGCAAGCAGCGAGCAGCCCCCATCAGGAAGCTGGGGTCTCGCGCCATGAGCTGTAACAGGTTGTCGGTGATACGCTCCGAGCCCGAGAGCAGACGCCGCAGGTCATAGTTCTGCTTCTGCTGGAAGATGTGGCTCAGCTGCGCGCCCGTAAGAAGGCTCAGGATCTGGTAGTAGATATAGAGCAGCTCCTGCGCCAGTTCCTGCGCCGACTGCCGTGTGCGGGCTACCGCCACCAGCACCAGTGGGCTCCGGCGTACGAATACTACCTTGTAGCCATCTGCGGGCAGCGTTGGGGAGTGGAAGTGGGATGTCAGCTTCAGCCCCTCCCCAGGAAGCCCTCCCAGATTGGCCTGACGCAGGTCTCCCCGAGCCCCGCCTCCTGGCAGCTCCTCGCCTTCCATATCCTCTCCACTCTCCCTCACAGCTCTGCACACAGCAGGGGCTTCAGGATGATGAGAAAACCAGCAGCTTGTGGCCCCCCTTCCCTGAGGAATGGGGCCTGGCCCTGAAACTGGTTTCACAGACTGGCACCAGCTGAAATGCAGGAAGCACTTCAGAAAAACACACATTTCTGTGCCAAATGGCAGGAGCTGGGTGGGGCTCAGGACCGGGGATTTTTGGTCACCGCCCCCCCCCCCCAGGCTTCTCCCCCTCTCCAAGTGCAAAGCCTGTATCTGGGCCACCTTTGGCCCTTACAGCAGCCCAACGAGGCAGTCAGCGTGGTCACTCCCTGTTCAGACGAGGACCTAAGCCCAGTGAGTGAAGGACTGCCCTCCACCACACAGCATGTCCCATCGCTCTTAGGCCCAGGGAGTCCAAAACCCGCTCTGAATGAATCCTGGCCAGGGGAGCCTTCCAGCCCCCCTCCAGGTGGCTCACCTGCATGGATGGAACGAATGGCGTTCTTTTCAGCCTCCAGGAAGGACACCAGGGCCACCATGACACCCATGGTGCTGGAGAGCGCCTCCTCTGACCCATAGCGGGAGTACACAGGCTTCCCTGCCTCGCTCAGCACGAAGACGTGCTTCTGCTGCAGTCGCCAGGCCTCGGCAGCCTCCTCCTCATCCCCCTCCTCTGTGCCCTCCCTGGGGGGCTCTGTGGCTGGTCTCCCAGCTGCCCTGGGGGGCTCTGCCCAGTCCTCGGAGCTTCCTGGCAGCATCTCCTCCTGGAGGTCTCGGGCCACACCCGTCAGCTGGGTGCTCAGCTCACTGAAGTCCTGGCTGATCTGGCGCATGTCTGCAGGCAACGGTGGCGGGCCCCCAGCACCTTCCTTGGGACTGTCCCCAGGAGCCGCCCCATCCTCCGATTCAGTCAGGTCCTCGTAGGAACGGGCGTGGACGAACATGGCGCCCTCCTGCCCCGCACCTGCCGGCCAAAAGCACTGGCGCTTAGAGCAGCGCTGGCAGGCCACCTCACCAGCAAGGCGTCTCATCCACACTCTAGCTTGACTGCCTGTCCTGATGACGCAAGTCACTCTTCCCTCCAGAAACTTACAGGCCACCAGGCTTCTCCTTTTCACACTGGGAATAAGGCCCAGCCCCCCGTCGCTATGGGGGCAGTTGGCATCTGCCCACCTCTCCCACTCTCGGCTCACAGCCCTTGTTCATCCCAGTCACACTGGCCTTCGTCCCTCTGCCTTTTGGACACCCACACCACCCCCTACCTCCCCCAGGGCCTCGGCATCTGCTGTCCCCTCGGCCAGGAGGACCCTCTCACCTCCTCGAGTGGCTCGTTCCTTGTCAGCTCTCAGCAGAGATGTGAGTCGCCTCCCCACCTGACCACCAGCCCCAGGCGCTCTATCACATCTGCCCCTTGATTTCTCCTGTGACACTTGTCAGTTACTGTCCTTCTTCCTGATTATGATGGGGTTCCCCCCCCCACACACACACACCACCCTGCCAAGGGCAGGAAGCTGGCTGTCCACTGCTGTGTGCCCAGCACCTCCCCCGTGCCTGGAACAGCTCCTGTGCTTGGTGGATCGCTCCCTGGGAGAAGGCGCCTCGGCCGCTCGGCCACAGCTCCTGACCCTCTCCACTGGGTGGGCCCCACCAGCCTGTGACTCCCCCCAGGGATCATGTCCGTCTTCCTCTCCTGATTTATTTTTTGATAGAATAGTTCAACAGATATATTTTGGGTCTCTATTATGGGTTTGGCACTGGACCAGACACTGTGGATACAGGGGTACAACTGCTCCGTGCTCAAAGAGCCGACAGTCTGTGGATAAGCGAGACAGGCCGTACAAACATAAAAAAATAAAATAAAGCTACAAAATAACTACTGTTCTGCACAGAGCTTGGTCAGAGCAGGCGTCACTCGTGAGAAGGTGACCCTTCTGCTGACAGCTGAGTGGGGAGGATCCAGGCAGGTGCTCCGTACACACAGGGACCAGGGGGGAGGGCCCAGGCTGGCAGCCAGACAGCTCAGAGCGAGCGGGCCAATGGGAAGAGCTGAGGAAGCTGGTCGCAGGCTGAGCTTGGTTCCCTGCGGTACCCCAGCATCTGACAAACACCCCATGAGTAGCCGAACCCATCCATGAGTGAGCAGGAGGGAAAGAGTGGTTGGGAATCCCTCAACTGTCCTGGAGGCTGCTCTGGCTCACGGCTCCACATGCCCTGCCCCATACCTGGCTCCATTCCCTGGGCCAGTCCCGGTGTGGGGCTCTCGGCTCTCTCCACACTCTGCCCGTCGGAAGGAGCCAACGTGCCATCAGGGCACTCGCTGCTTGTCTTCCTCTGCATGTCAGCAGCCATTCCTTGGGCTGTCCTGTGGGGCAAACAGAGGCATCATCCAGGGAAGAGGGAAGGTGCTCCTGGCAGGGAATGCTGGCATAATTAGCAGTGGCTAAGTACCGGAGAGTAAGGGTCCCTCACCAGGACCCAGCGAGCTCAAACCTCAGGAGAATGGGTTCCAAGAATCCCCCTCTAAAAAATGAAGTAGGTTGTTCTTTTCCTGATCATAAAAAGGAAGAACTCATGGTATCTCTTCACTGTGGAAAACTTGGAAAATACACAAAAAGTATTTTTAAAAAGTCATTTTCCCCCCATGCAGAGTTTTTCACTGTCCATGTGTTAGTCTATTTCCTTCTAGTCTTTTTAAAACATGTATATAAAATATCAATATTTTTTATTTTACAAACTGATAACATCAGCTAACACTCACTGACTGCCAAGGCAACATGGGTGTCTTACAGGATCTCCAAGTCCTGTGTCCAAAGCCGAGTTCTTGGTCTTCCCCTTAAGCAGTTGCCCCTCCCGGTGTTTTTGCCCTCTTGGCGAGGGACAATATCACCTTTCCAGTTGTTCGGTAAGGAATCCTAGCATCTCCCTTGTGCCTCCCCCACACCTCGTATACCAAACCACCAGCAACTCCTGTTGGCTGCACTCCAGAATACAGGCACACCCTGCCAAATGTCTCTCCACTTAACATTTTCCCACCGAATGCCTCTTGGTTTTTAATACCCAACCCTGGTAGCCAGCTTTTTATTCAGTTGCCAGTGAGCCTCTGCTCCTGGCATGCGTGCCTGTGTGTACTCCCCTCTCATTAGGCAGAGCTAGTCTGAAGAACCAGTAGGACAATGTGAAAGTGACATGTGACTTCTGAGGCTGGGTCATAAAAAACATAGTGGCTTCTGCCTCGCTCTCTTAGATTACCCTCTCTGGGTGCCAACATCAGCCATGTTGTGAGGACACCAGCAGCCCTACAGAAGGAAACTCGTGGCCAGAAACGGAGAACCTGCAAACAGCCAGCACCATTGTGCTAGTCACGTGAGTGAGTGATCTGGGAAGCAAACGGTCTCGGCCCAGTCATGCCTGCTGATGACTGCAACCTCACGAGACCCTGAGCCTGAACTGTCCAGCTGAGCTGCTCCCAAGTTCCTGACCCACAGGAACTGAATTAGAGGATACATATTTATTGTTGTTTTAAACTGCTGAGTTTGGGGATAATTTGTTATGCAGCAATAGATGAATAATACAATAAACAGGTATTGATTCAGCTTCTGTCTATATAGAAAGATGTATATTTACAGCATCAAAATTTGATCTGTAGTTTTTTAAAGGATTTCATTTATTTATTTTTAGAGGGAGGGGAGGGAGAGAGAAAGAGAGGGAGAGAAACATCAACTGGTCGCCTCTTGTACACCCCCAACTGGGGACCCAGCCCGCAATCCAGGTATGTGCCCTGACTAGGAATCAAACCAGCGATCTTCTGGTTTGCAGGCCGGTGCTCAATCCACTGAGTCACACCAGGGTTTGATGTGCACTTTTAACGAAGTATGTGTATTTAAAACCTCAAATTACATTCCAAACAGGACCAATGGAAGATCACTGAATGCCAGCAAAGGGGGCTTCCTTGCATCACGTCTGCTGCAGGTACTGAAAGCAGCTGTGAAACTGGATCAAAGCAACAAATGCTGCCTGGATCAGGCGGAAACATTTTAAGCAATTTATACCCTAACACTGTAATTTATCAGGCATATATCAGATATGTATTTCCCCTGTGTTTTAGTGACATTTTAGAAAATTGAGGATCTGGGGTTGATGAGGGAAGCATTGTATTTTTTTTCCCATTTAAGATAATGGGAAACAGGCACAAAGTAAGTGGTTCCAGACAGAATGTCCAATTTTTGTGGAATAGATTACTGATGTGAAGTGGAAAATGTCCAGATCAAGACTCTGCCCTGACTGGTGTGGCTCAGCAGGCTGGGTGTCATCCTGTGAACTGAAAGGTCACTGGTTGATTCCCTGTCAGGGCACACGCCTGGTCTGTGGCCCGAGTCCCTGGATGGGGGTGTGCAAGAGGGAAGAGATAGTGTTTCTCTCCCTCCTTGTCTCCCTCCTTTTCCCTCTCTCTAAAATTAATTACATGAAATCTTTTTAAAAATAAAAATAAAGACCTGCTTCTTGATAGCTTTGCCAATTGCCAAACTGGCCTGCTCAAGGTGGCCTTACGTTCTTAAAGAAGGTAAAAGATGCTGGCAGGGGTCTCTGGCTACAAAGTAGCCTCTGGACACCCCTGCCTGTGGGGACGACCTGTCCTTGCTGGTAGTCGGGTGTTCAGGGACAGTGGTTCTGGAGAGGAACCTGGATCAACCCGGTCTTTGTTGTTGTTGTTTAAAGTATTTTTTAAATTTATTTTTAGAGAGAAGGAAAGGGAGGGATAAAGAGAGGGAGAGAAACATCACTGTGTGGTTGCCTCTCACAACCCAGGTATGTACACTGACTGGGAATCAAACCGGCAATCCTTTGGTTCACAGGCTGGCACTCAATCCACTGAGCCACACCAGCAAGAGCCAACTTCATTTGGTTTTATTTATCTCAGTTTTCTCATCTATAAAATGGGGACACTGATGGTACAGATTCATTAGATTGTGGAGGATGAATGAGATAATCCATGTGATCTGATTACCCTGGCGCAGAACGGGCACTGTAGACTCAGCTCCTGCCATTCACACAGCGTGATTATTCTTACTTAGCATTCAGACCTCGTGTGGTTGTACTCACACACGGACCATCCACTGCTCTCCCATGTACATTGGTCCTTCGAGAGTCTGCTTACCCTGAGTCAAGCCCAGAGTGAACTGGCCTGGGAAAACACGCTTCTGATCTTGTGAAGCCAGGAGGGCTCTGGCCTGAAGTGACCCACCTTGATATTGGGCCAAAGAGCTGTCTATGGGACTGGAGTTGGGAGTTCCTCCAGGCTAACTGGTGGGCCCTAGATTTGCAAAAATGGACCATTACTCCTCTGCTCCTTGTGGAAGTCTCTCCCAAGTTGAACTCTTTGGTCTGCCATATGTTCCTTCTCTGTAGCCTTGCACGTCTGGCTCAAAGATCCAAACAAGGTCTGCAGCAGCTAACCCGGTGTCCTAAGGGCCCACCACCCACCGACCCCTTCTGGGCTTCAGGTGATTGAATCAAGCCTGGCTGGGTGGTACCCACATACAGCGGGGGCAGGGTCAGCTGGCCGGGGCTAGTGGAGGCCTGCCACCTGAGATTGTGCAACATCTCCACATCTCCAAGGTCAATCCAGCAAGAAGCCCCAATGAAGCAAACAGTTCTCCAGACACTTATCCTGGAAACCAGGCAGGGAGCTAAGTGATTAACAACAAAACCCACCCCAACCCCACTGGAGCCGTATAACCTGTGTAGCCGAGGCTCCTGGGAGGCTCAGCCTGAAGCAGTTAAGCAAGAGAGGTCTCCCGGAACAAGTCCCAGATGCTCCCTGAAGGCTCCTCATCCGACAGCTTCTCTAGAAGCCCCCAGGGCTTGCTACTTTACCTACAAGTGCTGTACGGTGACACCAGCATTGCCACCAAGAAGGATGACTCAATCAGCCCTTCTAGTGTGCCTCCCTCCCTCAGGTGCCTGCCCAGAAAGGGGGAGGACCTTTCAAAAGCCCCTCCCTACTGACGCCCTTTTCCTGCTTAGATAGTGCTCCATCCAGCCCTGACTCTTGGAGGAGCGGCTTCCTGGGAGGGTGGTGCCAGGACCTAAGGCTGGGTGCAGACAGAGCCCAGGTGAGGCTGCGCTGTAGGTACCTCAGCAGGATGCCTACTCCATACTGAGGGCATGGCCTCATCCTAGTCACTACTGGTAGCCACTCCCCTCTCTGACAAAGAACCCAGAAAGGGTGTTCCTCGAGTCCACAGGGCAGCCCAGTTATCTGAGCCAGAGCACCCTTGTGAACAAAGCGCCAAGCTCCAAGGCACTTTCTGGAGCTGCCCCGCTCAGCTCGGTCACCTCTGCGGATCTTCTAGAGGACTCTGCTGGCGGAATGTGTGCATCGGGGGGCGGGTTCTCCTTGGCCACTGACCCCTACAGGACTTTGACCTCCCAGCCAAAGGATGGGTTCCAGGCCTCGCCTTTTGTGTTCCCCAGCTGGGGGACAACCGGCTAAAGGACCCCGGAGAGAACCAGTCCTCCTACCGCAAATGGCAGCGTAAACGGCAGGACACCCCCAACCCCTCTGTCTTCAAGCCCCTCCCTCCAAGGATGACAGCTCTCCAGTCTCGGCGCCCCCAGACCACGTGGGTTGGCAGAGGGACTCACCTGTTTCTCCCGGGGATCCGGGACGCACAGAGATTGCCGGTCACTGCCCTCTGCCAGACCCCCGGGAGGGCACTGGTGTCTGGCCGGGCCCGGACTGAAGGCGCAGGGTCGCGGGGGCACGACACCCTGCTGACACAGACATGGCCACTTCGAGGTCCACCTCCCCTTCCCACCTCCCCTCGTCCAGCCACGGGCCCAGGAAGACCGCCCTAGTCTGCCTCTCTTGGCAGAGGCCCGGCTCCAGCCGCCTGGCCCGGCCCCGCCCTCCCCCAGGCTGCATTATGGGAAATGTAGTCCTCAGCTCACGGCCGCTGACAGTGCCTCGGGTAAGCAGGCTGGGCATCGAGTCCAGGCAGAACCCAGGGAGGAGCGCAATCCCGGCAGGGGCTGTCTCACCCCACACCGCCTTCCTCTGAGTCCTGGCCTGGTCCCTCGCTTCCTCCGAGCCCAGTCCCGAGTGACCAGAGACCCAGACACGCCGGCCCCTCCTCGCCAGCCAACCACAGGTTTATTGCAAGGGAGAGAAAGAGACGTCGGTGTTGTTTCCTTCACCAATTGTGGAAGGACAGTGCAAGTTTAGGGGGCTTTTTAAATGTCATTAGTAGGCTCGGCCACACTGGCTGTGAAGAATGTAGGCACATCAATTGTTGCTAAAAAAGCAAAATGTTTTTAGCCACGTTGTTTTGTTATTATTTTTCTTTTAGTCATGATTTAGTATAATAGTATGAGGCCCCAGAACAGTAATTCTCAAATCTGACTGCACAGAGGACGACGTGGGGAGCTTCAACAAGACAGTCATGCCTAGACACCACCTCTAGAGAGTTTGGTTTAATTAGATTGGGATGGGACTCAAGCAACAGTATCTTTTTTATTTTTATTTTTATCATTCTTTAAACCATGTAACTTTTAATTGTATTTTTCTTCACAACAGTATCTTTTTAAAAGCTTCCCAGATGGTTTGCCAGGGCAAGGAACCATTACTACAGATTTTGTAATTTCCTCGATGCAGAGCAATAAAAACAAGAAAACATAAAGCTTTCTCAAACGATCTTACCTTTGGAGAACAGTTGAGAGATACAAAATTAGGGATTCACAAGAAGACTGCTCACGTTTTCTCTGAAGAAATTCAATTGCTTTAAAGCCTCGTGGTTAATTCATGTGGGGGTTCTGGGATGAAGGGAAAGTCTGAAATAGCTCCTTCAACTTTCCTTGCTGTTTCAAGCACCCCAAGGCAATGGTTCATTCCCACGTCAGTGCTGCACTGGAAATGGGGGAGCGCTCTGCCTCTGGGATTCTCTCATGGTCTCAGGTGTCTGACCTCCACCACGCTGGCCTGTGATGACATGGTGACAAAGCTGTGGCCTTTTACCAGAGATGACTTTACGCAAAGGCTACTGGACCCTTGCACGTAATTCAAGGGATTCTTTCTCCTCCCTTTTGGGTGAGAACATGTAAGAAAAACTCCAATTCCTCCAGAAAGGAGAGAGGAGGAGGGAGAAAGAGTCTCTCCAGGTCTCCACAAGTCTTTTTTTTTTTTTTTTAGATTTTATTTATTCATTTAGAAAGAGTTGAAGGAAAGGAGAAAGAGAGGGCAAGAATCATCGATGTGTGGTTGCCTCTCACATGGCCCCCCACTGGGGACCTGGCCTGAAACCCAGGCATGTCCCCTGACTGGGAATCGAACTGGCGGCCCTTTTGATTCGCAGCCCAAGATCAATCTGCTGAGCTACACCAGCCGGGACTAAGTCATTCATTGTTTTCTCTCCTCACTAGCTCAGGTGCCCAGGCTCCCTCCTTTAGAGCAAATGTCATTTATACAGTTTTGCTCTCATTCATTCGGCCATATTACATTGTAAGAGCGGAATCCTCTTACATTCTCTGGTTGGTACAGGAATATCCTGGCTATATTCCATTGACCAAAAATTGTACCCACACAGAATTGATCCCCATAGGAGATGAATTTAAAGTTTTCTAATATACTTAATGAGTCTCCCTGACAGTCTTTGCATTGCCCTCAGGGTTTCTTTGAGTCTCACTCTTGCTTTCAAGCACAGCAGCTGCACCAGAAAGCAACACTGCCATTTAGAAGTATTGCATCTACTTAGCCAAGCAAGTGGCCGTATACATACCCCCTATGCTCCTGGTTGAGACTTGAGCCCAGGACAGTCTCACAGAGCAGCTGACAAACGTCAACCCTGCAGAGACTCTCTGTCAGAGCTTGAGCTCCAACTGATGACTGTTGCTGGGAAGGAAGATCTCAAAGTCTCCAGAAAATGACAGTTTTACAGTTTCATTTGTGCCCTGTGGAATGAAGGAGGGACGGTAAGGAAGATTACATGAAGGTGGGAGAAAGCAAGGTGGGTATTGGATTATGAAATAGTTAATATATGTGCTCCCTCTTGAGGGTGTTTGAGGCTCATTTTAAAGGTGTGTTAACCTAGATGCACAAAAACAATGGACGGGGCTTGCCTGAGACAAAGATAACCCTTTTACTAAAAAAAAAAAAAAAAAAAAATTGTATTCCTTAGGCGTGATAACCACCATGACCTGCCAAGTTAGGAATTTATGATCAGATCACCCTGGGAGGTTGCTTTCCATGGAACCCCCTTTTCATCCACAGAACAAACCATTGTGGCTAATTACTAAAACATTTTAAGATTGTTATTTGAACTTCAATTTAATCCATGTATTGAATTATATTAGAATATTGGGCCAACCCCTCCCTTCACTTTTTGCCAATAAGATTATCAAGAAATAAATCTTGGTCATTTGGCCCTGACTTGCGTGGCTCAGTTGGTTGGGTGTCATCCTGCAAAACGAAAGGTCGCCGGTTTAATTCCTCTGCAGGGCCCATGACTGGGTTGCAGGCCAGGTCCTGGTTGGGGTGTGTGCAAGAGGCAACCGATGGTAGTTTCTCTCCCTCCCTTCCCCTCTCTAAAAATAAAATAAATAAAACCTTTTTTTAAAAGTCTTGATCATTTGGGGTAAAAAAGGTCAATCCCATGAGGGCTGCACTGCCCTGTAGGATGCTGCTGCAAACTTGGGGCTTTGCCACAGAAAACACTACACGCTACGCAGTGCCTTCTGCTGCCCTCCAGGTTGGGGGCTCCTCGAACCCTCAGCTTTCTGTTCCATGGGCCCATGTCATCTCCACAGACCTCTTGTTTCTTCCCACTTTTCTTCTGTTTCAGAGGTCTAGTGGACATTTCAGAGCCAGAGGGCCTGTGTAAGTTGCGGTTGAAGTGGAGACACCTGACTGTGCCCTGAGGCTCGGGTTTGTCTCTGGTCCTGTTGCCGTCCTGCTGGGTGCCGCTGGGGCACATCTGTTAACGACTCTTTCAGTATCTTCAGCAGTGTCCCCTCATGCAAAATAGGTGTCTAATGTGCAGTATTCTGAGCTAATTTTAATGGTTAGTCCTTCCCTGAAATTTTTAAGAGGTTTTCCTTCCTGCCTTTATTACTCTGATGCTTGGCAGCTGGTTTTCCTGCTTTGCTGGAAAATTTTCATCTCTGGCCTTGTATCATCTCTCTTTCCTGGTTCCTGTCTCTCACTTTAACATTTGATCCAATCCCTACTTTCGATGCCGGAGAGCTATGACCCCAAATGAGATTGAGACAACCGGGAGCAACAGGCAGGACAACGTCTTTCTCACGTAGGGACTGCAAGAGAGCCAGCCTTCCTGACTGGACCCCGTACTCCCTGTCTTAGGGGAGGGTCAGCCCTTTCAAGTAGCTCATACTTCCTGGTCTTAGGCAGTAAACACAATCTTACAGGCACTATAAGCCCATGTAATTATAAAAACCCTCCAGATGCTTCCTCTGAAAACCCTCAGTAATTACCTTCATAAAAATGGGGAAGCAGTCAGGAACATGAGCCTTGGATAGTGCTGGTGTGGGTCAAAATCCTCCCCACCCCCCCACCCCCGCCCTCTACTTTCCTGCTGTGGGCAAATTAGTCTTTCTGAGCTTTGGTTTTCTTAACGATAAGAGGGTATATCTTACAATTGTAGTGAAAGATTTTATAATGAAATCCTAGCACAATGCCAAGCATATAGTGAGATAAAGGGTAGCAATTATTATTACCCAAGGACATTAGGTGTAGGCAAAAATAATTAGTACCTTAATATGGTTTACCTCTTCAGAGGATCAAGTACTATCTGATAAGGGAGTAATGTATCAATAACGGCCCAGACCTGACTGGTGTGGCTCAGTGGATTGAGTGCCAGCCTGTGAACTGAAAAGTCACTGCTTCGACTCCCAATCAGGACACATGCCTGGGGTTTGGGCCAGGTCCCCAGTTGGGGGCGTGTGAGAGGCAACAGGTTGATGTATTTCACACATTGATGTTTCCCTCCCTCTTTTTTTCCCCTCCCTTCTCCTCTCTCTAAAGATAAATATATTTTTCTTTTTTTTTTAACGTTTTTTGTTTTTTTTTAATTTAATTTTATTTATTTATTTTTAGAGAGGGAAGGGAGGGAGAAAGAGAGAGAGAGAGAAACATCAATGTGCGGTTGCTGGGGGCCATGGCCTGCAACCTAGGCATGTGCCCTGACTGGAAATCGAAGGATAAATATATTTTTCAAATGGCCCAGTTTGGGGAAGCAAGTCAAAGTTCCCACAGTTCTCTGTAGCTATTCCTCCTCTATCCCGGAAACTCTTGGTGCTGGTGTGCTCCAGGGCTCAGGGCTGGAACTCTGATCCACTACACTCCTTTGTTCACTTGGCTTCCTCACCCAATCTCAAGGCTTTAGATGCTGGCACTAGAGATGTGCTGATACTTCCCAGATTTTCATCTCTAACTCTGATCTTCACCCTGAACTCCAGACTCATGTACCCAACTGCTGACTCCAGGTCCACTTGTCTACCAGGCATGGAAAACTCAACCTACCTCAAACTGAGCTCCTGCTCTTTCTACCAAAACTGCTCCTCCCACATTCTTCCGTCTCTTGCCTCATACCAGTCCATCTCCTGTTCCCACCGTGACCATGCAAGTACAACTACAATCCTTCTGCAGTTGTACTACTCCGTGCTTCTGCCCTTCCCACCTTCAGCCTATTCTTCACATAGCAGCCAGAGGGGTACTATTAACACGGAAGGCAAGTCATATTGTTCTGTGTAGAGGCCTCCAACGGCTTTCATCTCCCTTCTTACAGAAACCAAATTTATTTCTGCAGAGATTGTATGTCTTGTTCAATTTGTTGTCTGCCCTCCCAAACCACCCTCACCTCCATCCCCAGTGGGGCAGAGACTTTTTGTTTGTTTGTTTTTCAGTTTATTCTTTTTGTTATTGCTTTTTTTTCTTTCTCATATTTTTTTTAATTTTTGTTTTGGGGTAGAGATTTTATCAGCTTTGTTTTTTCCTGTGTCTCCAGCACATGATACAGTGCTTGGCACACAACTGGTACTTTATACAATTCTTGAACGAAGTGGCCCAGACAAAATGCCTAAAAAGTGGGAAGGTAACTTTAAAGACTACTTAACCCTACAGCCTCCTTTCTCTACAGGTAAGGTTTGCTTTACTTTAGAATGCTTTATTGGTTTTTCTTGCAACAGGCTTCTTTTGATCCCATACTGTTGAATTTAGGCTAAAAATTCAGGTTACTTTCCCTAAGGGTCCACTGACAGGGGCACCCGGGAACTGAAATTAGGAAGCATTTCCACAGTGTAGACAAGACACCTGGCGGCCTTGGGAAGAGATTCTGGACGTGAACTGCAAACCGAAAGCTGTTATGCCCCATTTTCCACTACATTGTTCATGTGCAAATAACTTCTAGTTCCTCTGTGACCTTGCACAAGCCACTCCCTCTTAGCTAGATTTATTGCCTGACAGCTAGTAAGGCCTATGGAAGCTGGGTGGACTTTCCTTAGAGGCAGGGCTACTGAACCTTTACACAGCTACTATCCACCTGTTTTGTTTTTGTTTTTGGTGAGGGGAGAAAATCACTTTATTATAATTGATTCACAAACAGTAACATCACAAACACTGGTTTAAGAAGGCCACGCAAATACTTGCCCAGCCCCAAACTCAATACCACCTTAATGAACTTCTTTATAGTAAGAACACTCCTTTCCATTGCAGTTCTGATGCAAGGAAACTCTATTAACGATAGGATCTGTTTAACTGGTAGTATTATACTTCCACTGTCAATTATAGCTTTACACTTAATTAACTTGGTCATGAGAGATGACTTTCCATTTATTCAATATGAACTTCTTGATTGGGCTAATCTATTTGCAAATCTACACTGTTTCAGCATCTCGCTGAAACCCTCACAAAGCTTAAGGTCACTCTGGTTCTGTGCACACTCCAAAAACTGTTTCATTTCATAGTGGCATGGACCAAATTGCTGCTGCGGCTGGCATGTCAGCTGAGTTGCCTGAGGCTCCTATCAAGTGATGTCAGCCCTTGAGGTCTCCGCGTTGCTTCCTCCACTCAAGCCCCCCACTGGTGGCATGCATGACCTAGCATGTGGCCGACAGCAGAGCCCACAGCCACACCAGCTGCAGTGGTTGCCATCTGGGCCATGAAACCTGGCTGCCAGGATGGGGTGGGGGGAGCAGCAGGTGAGCCAACAGTAGATGGTGAAGCTGACGCCGGTGGCTGAGTTGCTGGTGCTGGCCTGGGCACAGCTCTCATTTGAGGTGTCCCGCTGGCCAGAGGGGTCATGCGGGAGGTGCGTATTCATTCAGCTTCCAAGCGGCATCGCAACTGCGCTGCAGCTCTGCCGCTCTGCGTCTACAAGTCCGCCTGGTATTTTTGACCTGAGAATGTCTAACTTGGAAACCTGTCAGAAGTAAATGGAGACGAATTTTGTGACAATTGCTTCTCTAACTCAAGTACTTCTCTCTCAATCTCGATCTTGGGCAAAAGGGCTAAACTAGCAACTCCTTCCCCCGAATTGAAGAGAGCTCCCTTTTATTTCCTTCATAATAACGGACAATAAGGCAGCCTGAAGTTATGAAAGCCAGGGTGGAATCCACGCTCCTGGCGGGGAGCGAACCTCGAAAAGACCAGCTAGCAGGAGACTACACGCCTTGGGAATTGGAGGACTAGTGGTCACACACAAAAAAGCCAAACCACAACCCCCGATGGTCCGGCTCCGGGGTAGGGAAAGCGCGCCCTCTCATTGGGCGCCGGCGAGCGGCGTGCCCTCACGCCCCGCCTCCACGGGCACGCCCCTGCCCCCCCACGCGCGGGGCACGGCGGGAGTGGAGTCGGCGCTACCCGCCGCTATACTCCATATCCCGGCGGGCCGAGCGCTAAAGGTGGTGGCGCGGCGCCTTTGTGGAGAGAGCGGCCCTGCGCGGAGGAAGTTCCGGTCTCGGCGACACTGGGTCGGTGGCTGCGGCTGAGGATTAGGAGGAGCGGGCCGTGGAGGCCGCGCTGCCTCGGTAAGGGCCTGGGGAGGTAGCGGGGACGTGCTGGAAGCTGCGGGCACGAAGTCGGCCTGCCAGGCCGCGGTGGACATCCAGGGCCCGCGCGGCCTGGAAGCTGCGGCTTCGGTGTGGCCGGACGGCCGCGACTTAGCTCGCGAAGAAGAGAGCCAAGTGGTGGTGTGGTGAGGGAGGCGCCGCCCACGGGAGGAACGCCCCGGAACGGTCGCGGGCCAGGGGCGGGCCCCGGCGGGGCGGTAGAATTACCGGTCCAGCCTCGGGGCGGCGGGCTTACGGGGTCGGGGACTGGCGCGTGGCTGCGATTTGGTGCTCTTGCTCTGCGGAGCCCGCAGGCGGGCCCTGTATTCCTTCTTTTTACCTGCTTTTGCAGGAATCTAGTTGAGTTCTGAGGCATCGCTCGAGGAGGAGCCCTTCTGTGCCCAGCACGTAGGCTCGCTCTCAGACCAGGGCAGACACGAGTGGACTCGGCGGGACTACTGGGCGCGAGAGCTCAGATCCCGTCATCCTGGGCAGTAGAATCTGGGGGCGATGGCGGGGGTACTGGTCTGGTGGGTTCTGCGCCCGTTGGGCAGATGTGGGAGGAGCGGGTTTTTTCCTCGTATTCAGTCTTTAGATTTCTTTTGGCGTTGCAAATAGGTTTTTCTCTTAACTTTAGAATTGATGTTTTGCTACTGTGTTCAACTCTCGGAATGCATTAAAAGAAAAACTGGAAAGGGCCTTGTTTTATAGAGTTTACATAAACTGTAAGGGTAATTGAATTTTTTACATATTGCAGGTTTGCTTGTGAAGTCAGAGTTGCTGGATCAAAGTGAAGGAGTTCAGTAGGTTTTGATGTGCCTGGTCACCTGTTCATTTTCTGACCTCTGGATTGTGCCCTAGGTTTGTTAGTTTTCAACTTCCTGTTGAGTAATGCCACCGGTGTGAAGGGTTTAAAATAATGTCAGCATCTGCACACTTGTGAGGACCGTAGGGGGAGGTATCAAGAACTGGTGAGTGACGGTAGGGCTGGCAATGTCTACAGTAACTAATGTAATGTTACCATTTTGGTGAAACACAGAAGTTGAATTTGAATCTTACTAACTAGCACCCAGCTAGGTACCAGACCTATAGGATAGGAACTGTCTCTCTGAACATCTGTATCACCCTTCTTTTCAGAATTCTGGTACCAGACTTGGGTTTTTGTTGCCTTCAGTGTCCTAAGTTATTCTGGTCTTTCAGAGGAGAATTGTCGAGGGAGGAGGTTACCAAATGGTCTCTGCCATCTTGTTGCAGATGCTTGGGGACAAGTTATATTCTTCTACACAGTGTTTATTGTATGTGCTGGTGTTAATTAATTAGTTCAGAGTTATATTAAGATTAAAACTATTGGACAGTTTTCAAATTTTAAAGATAAAAAAAAAAAACAGCCCTGCCCTGGCTGGTGTGGCTCAGTGGATTGAATGCTGCCCTGAGAACCAAAGGGTCGCTGGTTCAATTCCCAGTCAGGGCACATGCCTGGGTTGTCGGCCAGGTCCCCAGTTGGTGGCATGCAAGAGGCAGCCACACATCAATGTTTCTTTCCCTCTCTTCCTCCCTTCCCTTTTCTCTAGAAATAAATAAATCAATCAATAAAAGTAAACAAACTAAAAAAAAAATAGCCCTGGGCTGGTGACTCAGTTGGTTGGAGCATCGTCCAGTACACCAAAAAGTTGTGGGTTCGATTCCTAGTCAGGGCACATTTGGGAGGTAACCATTCATTGTTTATTTCTCCCTTCCTCTCTCTCTAAAATCAGTAAACATCCTCAAGTGAGGATTAAAAAAAGAAAAGGTCAAATAGCAATAAAAAACAAAAAAAGAAATTTTAAAGGCAATAAATCATTTCTTCGGACTTTTTTAGCTATACACCAAGTGCTTAGAATTATTTTTTAGAATTACTTTTTCTGCCAGACTCCCACTGTACAGTGTTCATCTCATTTACTGAATTGTTGGGGCATCTTCCTGTCACACTGTGGGACTCAGTGTGGGAGAGTCAATACAAGCTCTATAAGCTGATAGGGTTTGAATTCCTGATGGACGACCCCACTCAGTGACGTTGGATGAATTGCCTGACTCCAGTTTCTGCGTATTTGAAACTCGGTTAAGAAATGTAGCTGCCTCACAGGTGGTTGTGAAGTTATTGTCATACATATGAGCCTTGTGTGCAAACAGTGTTCACTAAACATTAGCCACCCTTGTTACCTTTTTTTTAAATGGCGGCATTGTTGAGATAATTCACACACCACACAGTTCGCCCATTTAAGGTAAGTCATATTTTTTGTGTATTACTAATTTTTTAACAAAGTTGTGATATAACAAAATTTGCCATTTAAACCATTTTAAGTGTGGCATTCAGTGTGTTAATTACACATGCAATGTAGTGTAGTGCAGTCATCACCACTATTTCTAAAACTTTCTCATCACCCCAAGCAGAAATTCTCACCATTAACTAAGTAACCCCCATCGCCTCTGCCTTGCAGCACCTGGTAACATCTAATCTATACTCTTGTCTCTGTGAATCTGCCTGTTCCAGGTGCTCCATGTAAGTGGAATCATTCTGTATTTATCTTTCGTGTCCGACTTAATTCATTCATTTAATGTGACATTTTCAGGGTTCATTCATGTCATCGCATGCATGTATCTAAACTTCATTCCTTTGTAAAAATCAAAACCAAAATTTTTATTGTGATATATCTGATACCTTTATTCTCTTCTAAGGCTGCATAATATTTTGTTGGTGTGTATGGGTATTTTATCTGTTCACTTTTTGGTAGACATTTGGGTTGCTTCCACCTTTTGGCAATTGTGAATAATGCTGCTATGAACGTGGGTGTACAGATATTTTTCTCGGCCCTGTTTGCACTTTCGTTGGGTTTACACCCAGAAGTGGGGTCATGTGACAGTTTTGTGTCTAGGTTTTTCAGGAGCCACCATACTGCTTTTCCGCAGGAATTGCAACACCGGTTTACATTCGCACCAGTGGTGCGCGAGGGCTCCAGCGTCTCCACGTCTTTGCCAACGCTTGTTAGTTTTGTTTTAGAATAGCGATCCTATTGAGGTGGAGTGGTCTCTTCTCTCTCTGGCTCATTTTTTCCCCCATTTTAACCATTAAATTTTTTTTATGAGTTTATTTAGCCAAACTGATGACATATACTGGGAGGTAAGTTCTCCAGTGCTTCTCCATTTTAAGCATATTTTTAATCCTCACCTGAGGACATGTTTTTCATTGCTTTCAGAGAGAGAGAAAAAAAATATTGATGTGAGAGAGAAACATCAATTGGTTGTCTTCTTGCATGTGCCCTGACTGGGGATTGAACCTGCAATCTGGGTGTGTGCCCTGACTAGGACTCCAACCTGCAACCCTTTGGTCTATGGGATGATGCTCCAACCGTCTGAGCCACACTGGCCAGGCCCATTTTAACTGTTGTTTAAAAAATGATTTTATGTATTTTTAGAAGGAAGGAAAGGCAGGGAGAAAGAGAGGGAGAGAAGCATCAATTGGTTGCCTCTTGCACCTGCCCCCACAAGGGCCCAGCCATGTGCCCCAGGCATGTGCCCTGACCAGGAATGGAACCAGTGACCTTCCAGTTTGCAGGATGACGCCCAACCCACGGAGCCATACCACCGGTCAGGGTCATTTTTAAGTGTACAGTCCAGTGGTGTTAAGTATATTGGCATTGTTGTGCAGCTGGCATTACTATCTAGCTGTACAACTCTTTTCATCTTCCCAAAGTTTGTTCCCATTAAATAATCATTTCCCATTCTCCCCTTCCCCAGTGCTTGGCAGCTACTGTTCTACTTCCTGTTTCTATGAATTTGCTTATTCTAGGTACCTCATATAAGTTGAATCATAAGTCATACAATGTTTGTTCTTTTGTGATGCCTTTATTTCACTTAGCATCGTATCTTTAAGCTTCACCCATGTTATAGCATCTGCCAGAATTTCATTCCTTTTTGAGGCTGAATAGTATTCCACTGTATGGAAATATATCACACTGGTGGACATTTGGGTTGTTTCCACTTTCAGGCTGTTGCGAATAATGGTGTAGTGAATATGGGCATAGAAATATCGGCTGAAGTCCTTCCCTGTGTTCATTTCTTTTGGATCTATACCCAGAAGTGAAATTGCTGGATTATATGATAATTCTATTTTCAATCCTTTTTATTTTAATTTTTATTTTTAGAGTATGTTTATTAAAGCTCAGGACAGTGAAACCAGGAAGGGTTTAGGATGGAAGAAGCACCGGGAGAGCCTGTGTGGAGCTGCTTTGGCTCTCTGGAAGTGATACAGGAAAGAAATGAACCCCAGCAGGGCCTGTTTCGACTCACTGTCAGAGAAGAGGGGGCCCTGGAGACAGGTTGGGGGGAGGCATTAGCTTGAGAGGAGCTCCTGTTGCCCTTAGCTCCCCTGGTTGCACCCTGAGAAAGGAAGAAAGATGTGGGTGTGTTCTGGAGAGGAAGAGCACTATTTTTAATTTTTTGAGGACCCACCAGTACTATTTTTCACAGTGGCTGTACCTTTTTTTACAGAAGGGGAAGGGAGAGAGAGAAACAAGTGAGAGGGAAACATTGATTGGGTGCCTCTTGCATCTGTTGTCCCCGACTGGGGACAGGATCCACAACCTGGGGACAGGACCCACAACCCAGGCATGTGCCCTTTCCGGGAATTGAACCTGCAGCTTTTTGCTTTATGGGATAATGTTCCAACTGACTGAGTCACCTGTCCAGGGTTTTAAAAATATTTATATGTTACTTAAAAAAATTATTTATTAATTTTAGAGGGGGTTGAGAGAGAGAGAGACAGACATTGATTTGTTGTTCCACATATTTATGCACTAATTTGTTGCTTCTTGCATGTGCCCTGACTGGAGATTGAACCCACAACCTTGGCCTATACAGATGATGCTTTAACCAGCTGAGCCACCCAGCCAAGGCTTTCTTTAAGAATTGATCTTGGGAGGTGGGCTGGGATGGGAGTAAAAGGCAGAAAACTGTACTTGAACAATAATTAAAATAAAAATAAAAATAATAAATAAAAAAGGAAAAAAAAGAATTGATCTTGCTGCTAAATGTCAGAGCTAAAACTCTAAAATTCCTAGAAGAAAACACGTGAGGAAGACTTTATATATTGGATTTAGCAACAATCCCTTGAATGACTCCAACACAGGCAACAAAAGTAGACAAATTGGACTTCTTCAAAATTAAAAACTTTTCTGCATCAAAGAACGCTATCAACAGAGTAAAAGGGCAACCCACAGAATGGAAGAAAATATTTGCAAATCATATATCTGATAAGGGTTTGATATCCAGAATATATAGAAAACTTCTGGGCAAAAGATTTATTTTTATTTTTTTAAAGATTGTATTTATTAGCCCTGGCTGGTGTAGCTCAGTGGATTGAGCGTGGGCTGCGAACCAGGCATCGAAGGTTCGATTCCCAGTCAGGGCACATGCCTGGGTTGCATGCCATGAACCCCAGCAACCACACATTGATGTTTCTCTCCCTCTCTCTCTCTCTCTCTCTCTTTCTCTTTCTCTCTCTCTCTCTCTCTTTCTCTTTCTCTCTCTCTCTTCCCCTCCCTTCCCTCCCTAAAAATAAATAAATAAAATCTTAAAAAAAAAAAGATTGTATTTATTTATTTTTAGATAGAGGGGAAGAGAGGGAGAAAGAGAGAGAAACATTGAGGCGTGAGAAATACATCCATCTGTTGCCTCTCACATGCCCCTCACTGGGGACCTGGCCTGCAACCCAGGCATGTGCCTTGATTGGGAATCGAACTGGCAACCTTTTGGCACTCAATCCACTGAGCCACACCAGCCAGGGCTAGGCAAAGAATTTAAATAGACATTTCTCCAAAGAAGGATATACAAATGACTGATAAGCACAGGAAAAGATGCTCAACTGTCAACATTAGGGAATGCAAATCAAAAACACAATGAGATGCCAGGTCCTACCTGCTGGGATGGCTGTTACCCAAAACAAATAGAAAAATAGAGGTTGGTTAGGATGTAAAGAAATTGGAACTTATTATTGTTCTGCTAGAGCTACCATAACAAAATACTACAAACTGGCTTAAACAACAGAAAATTATTTTCTTACAGTCCGGAGGCTTAAGTCCAAGGTCAAGGTGCTAGCAGGGTTGGTCTTTGGAGAGGACTCTTTCAGCTTGCTGTGCCCTCATATGGCCTTTTCTCTGTGCACGCACCCCTGATGTCTCTTCTTCTGATACCAGTCCTGTGGGATTAGGGCACTGCCCTTGTGGCTTCTCTAACCTTAATTACCTTCTGAGAGGTCC
Organism: Tonatia bakeri; assembly: GCA_004024845.1. Lineage (NCBI taxonomy): Eukaryota > Metazoa > Chordata > Mammalia > Chiroptera > Phyllostomidae > Tonatia > Tonatia bakeri. The sequence continues at coordinate 21,685 of PVIA01001814.1, forward strand.
TGTCTCCAAATGTAGTCACATTTGAGGCTAGGGCTTGGGCAACGAATTGGGCCAGGGGGTGTGGTCTTAGCATAACAAAACCCATGTGTGCTATCATGTTAAACTGTATAGCTGCTGCGGAAAATAGTACAGTGGCTCCTGAAAGAACTAAAAATGATTTCCATATGATACAGCAGTCCTACTTTGGGGTATATATCTAAAAAAATTAAAAACAGAGTCTCAGTGATATTTGTCCACCGTGCTCATTAATCACAATAGCTAAGAGATGAAGACCCAAGTGTCCATCAGTGGGTGACTGCATAAATAAAAAGTATATGCATTATAATGGAACACTATTCAGCCTTGAAAAAGGAACGGGATTCTAATAGATGCTGCAGTATGGGTGAACCTTGAAGACGAGATGCTAAACGAAATAAGCCAATGACAGAAGGACAGATATTGTGTGATTCCACTAGCATCATGAGAGGTACTCAGGGTAGTCAGAATCATATGACAGAACGTAGAAGGTTGGTTGCCAAGGGCTAGGTGAAGAGGAGAATGGGGAGTTACTTTTTAATGAATAGAGTTTCAGTTTTGCAAGATGAAAAAAGTTACATGGATAGATAGTGATGGTCAAACAACGATGTGAATGTACTTAATGCCACTGAATGGTACACTTAAAAATGATAAATAGCAAGTTTTATATTATGCATATTTTACCATAATTTTTAAAAATACGTAATTAAGCCCTGGCCAGGTAGCTCAGTTGGTTAGAGTGTCATCCCAATACACCAAGGTGATGAGTTCAATCTCCTATCAGGGCACGTACAAGAAGCAACCAGTGAATGCATCAGTAAGTGGAACTTCAAATCGATGTTTCTCTTTCTCTTTCTCCCCCTTTCCCTTCCCTCCCTTTTCTAAAACCATAGTAATAAAAAATACGTAATTTTAAAAAATGGGTCTTGTTGATTCTACTCCCGTTTCTTACCAGCCTCTATTCCATTTTGCCATAAAGGCTCCTCTCCATTTGAAATCTCACTGAAGTGTGCTACCTCAGTGAGGAAAACCCTCCAGGACACCAAACAGTGTTTATATCCGACTGAAGGACATTTGGGTTGTTCCCATTTTAAAAAGCTATTATGAATAAAGCTGTTGTTAACGCACCTGTACAAGTCTTTTGTTTTCATTTACCTCAGGCAAATACTTAGAAGTGGAGTTCCTGGGTCCTGGGGTAATGTTTATCAGAGCAGTTTCGAAGGTGGTTGTATTGTTTTGCCATTTTTCCAGTGATGTATGAAAGTTCTGATTGCTGGAAATCTATGTGTATTTGATCTGGTGAGTCTTGTTAGTTTTATGTAAAAAAAAATTATTGAATGTAGAGAAAGGAGAAGGAAGGGAGAAAGAGGGAGAGAAACATCGATGTGAGAGGGAAACATTGATCGGTTGCCTCCCGTGCGTGCCCTGACCCTGCAACCCAGGTCTGTGCCCTGACCAGGAATTGAACCAGCAACCTTTCAGTTTGTGGGACGATGCCTAGCCAGCTGAGCCACCCAGTCCAGGGCAAGTCTTGTTAATTTGAGCAATTCTGGTGGATGTGTACTGTTATTGTGGTTTTAATCTATTTTCCTTATGACTAATAATAGCATTTGTCAGGTACGTGTTACAAATATTTACTCCCCATTCCATAGTTTGCCTGTTCTTTTTTTTCAACAGTGTCATTTGAAGAACAAGTGTTAATTTTGATCTTTTTCTTTTATGGTTAATGCTTTCTGGATCCTTTATAACAGTGTTGCCACCAAGCTCACAAAGGTTTTCTCTGTTTTGTTAATAGAAGCTTTTTTGTTTAGCTTCTGCATTTATGTCTGACCCACTTTCTTTTTTTTTTAAGTATTTTATTTATTTATTTTTAGAGAAAGGGAGGGAGAGAAATATCAATGTGGTTGCCTCTCATGTGCCCCCTGCTAGGGACCTGGCCTGCAACCCAGTCCTGTGCCCTGACTGGGAATCGAACCAGTGACCCTTTGTTCACAGGCCAGCGTTCAATCCACTGAGCCACACCAGCCAAGGTGATAAGTTGTTTTTTTTTATGCATGTTGATATGACAGCTGTCACAATACAATCTAACAAAATTGTTTCAAATGAAGTTAAAGACAACTGAGCACTACTAGAACTGTTGTGTGGAATAAATGTAACAGACTCTGGCCACCCCAATACTTTGGAGAAAATTAGTTTGTGTTATTTTTTTTAAGGTTTTATTTATTTATTTTAGACAGAGAGAAAGAGAGGGAGAGAAACATTAATGTGTGGTTGTCTCTCACATGCCTCCACTGGGGGCCTGACCCGGCCTGCAACCCAGGCATGTGCCCTGACCAGGGCTTGAACCGGTGACCCTTTGGTTTGTAGGTTGGCACTCATCCACTGAGCCACACCAGCCAGGGCAGAAAATTAGAGTGTTTAAAGCAGAGTAAAGCTACTGTACACTTCAGCCAGCACTAAAAGAATAAGACCCCTGGTTTTACTTTGTTGTCTTCTGGAACCAACCTTATAATAAAAAAGAGGGGATGTCCTGGGAATTGGTATTGTGTGGCTAGAGGTGACATTCTTGGATCTGTGCAGCATGGACCCGAGTGAGAGCATTTGCCAGGAATGTTTTATTAATCAGGAATGAAAGGTGGAAGAGGCTCAAAAACAGCCAGCTACCATCATGGTTCCCGTTATGAAGGGAGTGGACCTACAAATGGGTAGGCTTCATTCTCTAACTGGTCAGCTTCCTGGAAACCAAAGTCTTGGGGTTCTGAGGGAGTGCGATGGCAAAGCTGAAACATGAAGGACTTTTTAGAAGGGCATCACTGGGAATATAACCCGGTCTGTAGCTCGATTGATCGTGGTGCTTGCTGTCTCAGGACCAAGTCGACCCTTGTTAACTGCTGTTTGCAGGGAACCATGTTTCACTTCGACCTTCAAGGCTCTCGTTTGACTGTTCACTACAAAGGTCTGCACCTGCAGCAGCTTCACCCAGGCTCACCTCTCAATCCTCAGAACTCCCCATGGGGACCGTCTACTCGTGTAGCATCTGTGGGGGGTGGGATTGGGGCTGTTAGGGTGGCAGTTCACTCCCACTTGCATGTTCACTGCCAGCCATACTCGTGTGTGGAATTGATGTTTCAGTGCCGTTTATTTTCAGTTAGGTTATTTTAGATTCTTGGTTTTCTTGACTCCTGTCATGTTGCACATATCAACCAATATCTTTGCTGGGATCTAACGAGCTTCACCATTTAAAGCTTTGAGCTGGCATTCAGTTTATACCGAAATGCCAGTTATGCTTACCAAAAGTGGCCCTGGCTCAGTGCCAGTGACTCAGAGTCTTTAGCTGTTTCAGGTTCAGATCATTTTGGTCCCAAGGCCTGTAATCACTTGCTTTGCTGGAGTAAACTGCATCTCTAGGGACTTTAGCTATCCTAAGGAACACTTTGGAGGGAACCACTACTACATGGTTTGACACATCTATTGCCCCATTCCCACCAGCAGTGTATGAGGATTCCAGTATCTCCACATCCTTGCCAACTTACCTGTCTTTTTATTTTTTTATTATTATCGTCACCCTAGTGGATGCGAAACAGTGTTTGTGGTTTTGATGCACATCAAAACCACATTCTTTCATTGGTTCACATGGAGACATCCAGTTACCCCAGTACCACTTGTTGGAAAGACTGTTCTGAATGGTCTTGGCACTCGTTTCTAAAAAACTTCACCCTAACTGTGAGGGATTATTCCTGCACTCTTAGTTCTCTCCCATAGATCTGTATGTTCATCTTTACACCAGTGCCACACTATCTTGAGGGGTGTGGCTTTGTGGTAAGTTTTAAGATCAGGAGGTGTTGAGTCCTCTAACTTTGTTGTATGTATTCTTTTGCACAGATGACACTGTATTGCAAATAGTATTTTGCACATATTTTTAGATTTAGTAGATAATAGCTTACTCTATATCAGTTAACATAGCTACCTTATTTTTTGGAGTTGCATACTATTTTAATAATACAAATATACTCTATTGATATATGAGGGGAACCCCCCCCCAAAAAAACTGGAATTATCTTTTGGAGGGCAGGCCCCTTGTAGTTCAGGCTTCCCTTGCTAATTGAGTGTTCTAAGAATCCATGTCAATTGGTGTACTAGCTGGTGGTGTTGTGAGAGGCTGCATTCAGCTTCAGTGAATTTTTTTTTGAAGGCTCACTGTGTTCACCCATCTCATGATGGGTGACTTACAAGCGCACCTGCCTACACTGCTGAGTGTTCAGCCGTTTTGACCCAACACAACATGACTACTGTGCTCCACCCTCCCTATTTACCCAATCTCACACCAAGCAACTTTTTTTTTTCCCCCAATGAAAAAAGTGCTCAAAGGGAAACATTCTGCCATTGTGGAAGAGGTGAAACAAAAAATGGCAGAAGCATTAAAAGGCATCAAAATCAACAAGTTCAAAAACTATTTTGAGCAGTGGGAAAAAACATTTCGATAGATGTATTGCGTCAGTTGGAGAGTACTTTGAAGGTGACTGAAGTTTAAATGTGTAAAAATAAATACACACTTTTTTAATAAGTAAATTCTGTTTTTTGGGCGGTCTCCCCTTGTACATTTAGAGTTTATAATCTTTGGTTATTACAACAATACTGCACTATGGGCCTTTGTAAGCATGTTACCACAAACTAAATATCTAGAGAATAAATTTCTGCAAGAGGAACTAGAAAGTCAGACATAAATACACAGTTAAGCCCTGACTGGTGTGGCTTAGTGGGTTGGGTGTTGTCCTGCAAACCGGAAGATTGCCAGTTCACACTGTCTGCAGTCACGTTCGGAACCTGGTCCCGGGTGTTCCACTGGGCTCCCGTCCCCAAGTGAGGTCTGTGTGCTCCCTTCCCCAGCAGTGTTATTTAGGACAATGATTCTCTTGTTGAAATCTGAAATTTCTTGGGTGAAAGGTATTTTCACAGGGTTCGGTTGAGGTCAGTTCTTGCTTGTTCAGAATCTCAAGCCCAGAAAGATGAGTTAATTCTTCAAGGAAAGGATACTGAACTTATATCAAATTCAGCTGCTTCGATTTAACAAGCCACAGCAGTTAAAAACAAGGCTATCAGAAAATGTTTGGATGGTGTCTATGCTTCTGAAAAAGGGACAGGTTAGCAGGTTGATAAATGAGATTTAAGTTGTGTGCTACAGAAGCAGCAAGATGCCTCATGGCTCCGCAGACTCATTCGTGATATTTTAAAGACACGATAAAAGCCACGTGTGGGGAAAAATAGAGTCTCTTGTTGACAGCGTAAAGATGGATCATGTTTTTCTATCCGTTATGCCAGTCTCTAGTCTTTTGATTAGAAGAATTTAAACATTTACATTTAAAGTAATTACTGATAAGGATGGACTTCTGCCATTTTGCTATTTTCTATATGCTTTATAGCTTTTGTTTGTCTTTTTCTTGCATTATTGCCTTCTTTTATGTTCAGTTGAATTTTTTGTTGTGAAGTGTTTGGATTTCCTTCTCATTTTCTTATGTGTATATTATAGATAATTTTCTATTGGTAACCATGGGAATTACATTTAACATTCTACATTTATAACAATTTAATTTGAATTTATACCAACTTAAGTTCAACAGCATACAAAAAAATCTTCCTATACAGTTGCTTTACTTTCCTCTTTCTCTTTTTTAAAAAAGATTTTATTTATTTATGTTTGGGGCAGGGAGGGAGAAAGAGAGTGAGAGAAACATTGATGTACAAAGAGAAACATCACTCAGAACATCACTTGGTTGCCTCTTGCACACTCCCAACGGGGGACCTGACCTGCAACCCAGGCATGTGCCCTGACCAGGAATCGAACTGGTGATCTGGTTTGTAGGCCGGCACTCACCATACCAGCTAGAGCCTCTTTTTCTTTTTGATGTCACAGATAACATGTTTGTAAATTGTATCCTCATTATCCAAACTAATACTTGTTTTTTATGCATGTCTTTTTTTTTTTAAATCTTCACCTGAAGTTACATTTATTGTTTTTAGGGGGGGGGGCGGAGAAAGAGAAACATTGTTGTGGGAAAGAACATCAATTGGTTGCCTCCTTGGTTGCCTCCTGTTCATACCCTGACCCGACATGGAACCTGCAACCTACGTTATGTGCCCTGACCAGGAATCAAACCCACGACCTTTTGGTGTACGGGACGACACTCCAACCAACTGAGCCACTCTGCCCAGGGGGTTACTTCCTCATATTTGAAGGAGAGTTTTGCCAGATACAGAATTTTTTAAAATTTATATTCAATCATAGTTGGTATAGAATTCTTCTTTTAATTTTTAATATATTTTATTGATTATGCTATTACAGTTGTCCCATTACCCCCCTTCATTTCCCTCCACCTTGCACACCCTCTCCCACCCACATTCTCCCCCTTTAGTTCATGTCCATGTGTCATAAGTTCTTTAGCCTCTACATTTCCCATACTATTCTTGCCTTCCCCCTGCCTATTTTCTACCTACCATCTATGCTACTTATTCTCTGTACCTTTTCCCTCTCTTTCCTCCTCTCAATCCCCTGTTGATAACCCTCCATGTAATATCCATTTCTGTGGTTCTATTCCTGTTCTAGTTGTTTGCTTAGTTTGTTTTTGTTTTTATTTTAGGTGTGGTTGTTAATAATTGTGAGTTTGCTGTCATTTTACTATCCATGTTTTTTATCTTCTTTTTATTAGATAAGTCCCTTTAACATTTCATAAAATAAGGGCTTGGTGATGATGAACTCCTTTAACTTGACCTTATCTGAGAAGCAGTTTATCTGCCCTTCCATTCTAAATGAAAGCTTTGCTGGATAGAGCAATCTCGGATGTAGGTCTTTGCCTTTCATGACTTGGAATACTTCTTTCCAGCCCCTTCTTACCTGTAAGGTCTCTTTTGAGAAATCAGCTGACATTCTGATGGGAACTCCTTTGTAGGTTACTGTCTCTTTATCTCTTGCTGCTTCTAGGATTCTCTCCTTCATTTTTACCTTGGCTAATGTAATTATGATGTGCCTTGGTGTGTTCCTCCTTGGTTCCAACTTTTTTGGGACTCTCTGAGCTTCCTGGACTTCCTGGAAGTCTATTTCCTTTGCCAGATTGGGGAGATTCTCCTTTATTATTTGATCAAATGAGTTTTCCATTTGTTGCTCTTCCTCCTGGTACCCCTGTAATTCGGATGTTGGAACATTTAAAGCTGTCCTGAAGGTTCCTAAGTCTCTCCTCATCTTTTTTAAATTCTTGTTTCTTCATTGTTTTCTGATTGTAGTTTCTTTCTTCCTTCTGGCCCACTCCATTGATGTGAGACCCAGCTTTCTTTCCATCACTGTTGGTTCCCTGTGCATTTTTCTTCATTTCACTTATTGTAGCCTTCATTTTTTCATCTAATTTGCAACCAGAATCAACCAGTTCTGTGAGCATCCTGATCACCAGTGCTTTGAACTGTGCATCTGATAGGTTGACTATCTCTCGGTCGCTTAAAAGTGTTGGCTTTGGGGCTTTCATTTGTTCTTCTGTTTGAGCCATCTTTTTTTTTCTTTTGGTCTGGTTGCGCCTGTTACATATGAGGGGCGGAGCCTTAGGTGTTCACCGGAGTGGGACAACCCAGTTGCTGGGTTGTGATGTTGTATGTGGGGGCGGGGTGCGAGAAGGAACAATGGCACTTGCTCCACTCTGTGTGGACTTCCGTCTCTTCCACCATTTCCCCCAAGCAAACTGGGCCTTTCTGGTGCCAATTCCTGTGTGGGTGGGCTTGTGCCCCCCGTGGGTCTTTCCAACGACCTCTCCTATGAGGCTGGGAGTCTCTCCCTGCACCTTAACCCCCACAGGTGTTTTCAGTCAGTGCCCCAAGACTCTATTTCCCAGCGCTGGGATCCTGGGTTGCACGCAGTGTCTTGCTTCACAATCACTGCCTCACTGGGTCTGCTGGTTACCACCCCTTGGCCTGGGTCTGCCAGCCGCCACTTGGGCGCCCAGGTTCCACCCGTTGCGGTATTGTGTGCTTGGGGTGCCTTTTGCGCCGGGTCCCACCCCTCTTTGTGCCTTTACCAGCGCCCAGCTGCCCGACTCTGTCCCTCCTACCAGTCTGGATGAACGTGCCTATTTTAATTCCTTGGTTGTCCGACTTCCATACAGTTCAATTTTCTGTCAGTTCTGGTTGTTATTCTATTTCTAAATTATTGTTGTCCCTATCTTGGTTGTGCGAGGAGGCACAATGTGTCTACCCTATGCCTCCATCTTGGCTGGAAGTCCAACATAGAATTCTTGATATAAGGTTTGCCCCCACCCCCCAACCACCTGCCCCCAGTATTTAATATGTTATCTACTGCTGTCTGGACTCCAAGTTTTTGATGAGAAATTGGCTGGTAATTTTTTTGAGGACCTCTTGTACATTGCAAGTCTCTTTTGCTGCTTTCATGATTCCTTGTTTTTTGACAGTTTTATCATAGTGTGTCTTGTGAGTTTATGCTACTTGTACTTCATTTAGCTTCTTGGATTTGTAGCTTTATATCTTTCACCAAATTGGGGGGTATTGGAATCCCGTTATTTCTTCATATAGTCTTTAATGCCCCTTTCTCTCTCTCTTCTAGGACTCCCAAACCTTTTTTTTACTTTTATTGTAGAGAGAGGGGGAGGGAAAGAGAGAGAGAAATACTGATGTGAGAGAGTTACATCCGTGGTTGCCTTCTGCAAGCTCCCTGACCAGGCACAGAGCCTGAGCAGTGACCTTTTAGTTTCCTGTGATGCCCAGCCAGCTGAGCTATGCCTGGCCAGGGCTCTGAAATCTTGTATTGGCCCACTGGATGGTGTCTGCAAGCCCCGTAGGCTTTGCTCACCTTTGTGCATTCTTTTTTCTTTTTGCTTCTCAGACATGATAATTTCAATCGTCCTATCTTTACGTTTGCCAGTCCTTTCTTCTGCTTGCTCAACTCTGTTGTCGAACTCTTCCAAATTTTTCATTTCAAGAATTGTACTCTTTAGCTCCAGAATTTTCGTCTGGTTCCGCTGTATAAGTTTCCCTTTGCTGATCGTCTCATTTCGTTTATACATTGTTTTTCAGATCTCCTTTAGTTCTCTGTCCATGTTGTCATTTAGTTCTTAAGCATATTTAAGACCCTTGCTACGAAGCCCTTGTCTAGGGAGTCTGATGTCTGGGCTTACTTAGGGATGGATTTGTGATCTATTTTGTTTCTTCGAATGGGCTGTATTTTCTGGGTTCTTTGTATGCCTTGTGGGTTTTTTATTGTTGTTGTTGTTGTTGAAAATTAGGCATTTGAGTATTATAATGTAGTAACTCTGGAAATCAGAATCTCCCCTTTCTTGGAGTTTGGTGATTTTTTTAAATTGTTCAAGGCTGTGGTAGTCTATTTTGGGATATTTTCTAAACTATTTTTGCAAAGACTTTGTTATGTTTGATCACTGATGTCAGGCATTTTTTTTTTGTAGTGCTTGTTCACCTAATTTTTTGAGAGTATATTCATTTATTTTTAAAGAGGTAATTAAACAAAATTTTTAAAGATTTTACTTATTTATTTTTAGATTGAGGGGAAGGGTGGGGGAAGAGAGGGAGAGAAACCTCAGTGTGTGGTTGCCTCTCATGCACCCCCATCTGGGGACTGGGAATTGAACTGGCGACCCTTTGGTTCTCAGGCCGGTGCTCCATCCACTGAGCCACACCAGCCAGGGCAAGAGCATATTTATTAAAGCTGGGGTGAAACACGGAAGGGCCTAACATAGAAGAAGCAACAGGAGAGAGCCTTGGTGGGGCTGCTTTGGCTCCAGAAATGTCATAGGAAAGTAGTGAGCCCAGGTGGGGCCGCCGTCAGCTCACTGGACAGTCAGAGGAAAGGGATCCTGGGGATGGGGTCAGGGGGTTGGCCCAGGGTGAGCTGTGGCTGCCCGCTGTTCTTCTGGTTATCTGATATTTTAAGCAATATTTCCTCGAACACTAGGAGCTCAAACAAACAAACCAAAAAGAAACAAAACATCACAAAAACAAAGAAAAAGAGAAAAGCAGAAAGTAAACTCTCTGCTTTTGCAGATTGGTTCTGTGTTGGGACACTCCTTCAGCACTTAGCTAGGCTTGCTCTAAGCCTAGGGATTAGCCCAAGGTGAAAGTTTAAAGTCTTTTCAGGTCTTGTCTGATCACGTGTCTGGGTATGTGTGTGGCTTTCAAAATTTTCCCATGTGCATGTTGCTTTGGAATGTTCTAATTTTTTAAGGTTTTTTTACCCCAATTTTTCTATATATGTGAGTCTCTAGTCTGCTTTGTGGCTTTTATTAGCAATGCCTCCTGCTTCTACCCCACCCCGCCCCACCCCGCAGAGTTCTGTTGAGGTAAAATAGAAACAAGCACCTTGCATCGACCCTTCAGGTGTGCCCCAGACAGGTTAAACCAGGAGTACACACAGCAGTTTTCAAATGAGGTTTGATCTGAGGGCTGGGAACTGGGCTGCCACTGCTTCAAGACTAAAGCCACTGCCATGGTAGAGGGGCGGGTCAGGGACAAGTGAAAACGCATACTTTTCCTGTTATTTTGAAGATGGCTTGACTGAGCACTAGCTTGATTGTTAAAAACTTTTGACTGTTTTCTAAAGCTCCAACCAAGTTGATTTAGACAGTACCCACTTGTTTTGTAGTATTTCTGTGGAGGAATTAGACTTTGGAACTTCCTTGTCTGCCATTTTACAGACCTGTATGTTATCTTTTCGCTCTCTTGATAGAATGCTTGGGTGCACAAAAGTTTCTGCAGTCAGTGAAGTGTACTTTATCTGTTTTTTCCTTTGTTTCTTTTGTGCTTTTGGTGTCATGCAACTACTACTGAATCCAACATCCTGAAGGTTTGCCTCTTTTTCAGTGGCTGCAGCAGAGCTCCGCTGTTGCCCTCTCAGCGGCTGCGGGTTACTTGCCCGTCTGCAGAGTGTCGCTGGGGTGAGGGCAACAGACTGTTCTGGTGGGCCGGTCGTGCTCGCGTGGGGCTGAGAATGTGCCTTGTTAACATTGCCTTTTCCAGAAAGGGAGGTGGAATGGCTGCTAGAAAAATGAGTCAGTATTTATTAAATGTGAAGCACTGTTACTACACCGAGAAGTTTGTGGTGCTCCGGAGTACACATTTTTAATTAAAAATTACTTTTCTTGTTATAAATTAATATGCAAGTGTTCAAAGGTGACTTCCAAAACAATCCCTGCTGATGTAGTCCCACATCAGCCAGGCAGGAAGAAGTCAGGGTAGCCTCTACTTCACTTTCTAATGTACTTCTGTTCCGTGGTTTGTTTTGTGTAGGTGCTGCTGTGACTAGAGCTTGGTAGCAAAAGGATCTGCTTACTGGGCCCTCTTGACATAAGAGATGTGGGGGGATTCTCGATCTGCTAACAGAACAGGACCTTTCCGGTAAGTCTGAAAATTGGAATATTGTTAATATTTTAATGATATAGCATAATTTTTTTTGTCTACTATAAAGGAGGATATTTTCTTTATATAGAAATAGCTCTGGTTTTAAAAAATTGGAAACTTTAAAAAGTTTCTAGTCATTTTTAAAGTGATTTTGAGACTAAATACCCAGTATGCCAAATGTTTTGTGTTTTAGCATTTTTTAAGTATTAAAAAATGTCTTGTAGCAACATAATACATACTTGGCTAATAAGGAAAGTCAGCATAAATGTTTATAAATGTACATAAGTATTTCATTAAGTTCACTAATACATTTCTAGAATCCAGAGCTGCGTCTGCCCGTGTGGCACTTTGATTTTCAACTCCCAAAACTAGTTCTGAGAAAGAAAAATGACTGGATGCAATTTTCTAAGCCACATGTCAGTGTGAGGCATTATGGAGGGCAGGGATAAGTGGAGAATGTGGTACCATTCAGTCGTATAGTTTAGATTTGAAGGGAGTTAGTTTATATTTTTGAAAGAGGTCCCTTTTAAAAAAGGATTTTATTTGTTTTTAGAGAGGGAGAAGGGAGGTAGAAAGAGTGGAAGAGAAACATCGATGTGTGAGAGATATTAATATTCAGTATATCAATTGATTGCCTCTTGCATACCCCACTGGGGACCCGGCTCGCAACCCGACTGGGACTCAAACTGGCGACCAAAAGGTTTGCAGGGTGGTGCTCAATCCACTGTGCCCACACCAGCCGGGGTGGAGGGAGTTAATTTTTAAATAGCCAATATAATAAACACTGATGATGGTATTTTTAAAAACTTTTGCATTGTGTTTACAATTAATAAAATGCTGTAAGAATGTGATTTTTATCATTTTACTAACATTATAGTGTTAGTATACAGCCAACAAATCTGACCTTAAAGTTACACATTAAAAGGTGTTGATGCTCCAGTTGAGACTTCTGTTGCTCGTGAATTTCCTTTTGGACTGATAGTCTGCAAGATTTTATTATGCGGGTTTAATAGATGTTCTATTTATTGTTCTGAAGCTTGGGGTCCCCTGAAAAACTGAGGTAGAGAATCGAGTTAAAAAATCCATATAATATTTAGTAAAGCTAGTGTTTCATGAACACTAAATGATAGGGGTCTCTCTGCTTAGTGATCCTTAAATTAAAGCAGTCGTAGTGATGCTGAGTATGTTTTTTCTTTCAGAATATTAAGGTCTGGATCAGTGGTCAGCACACTACAGACCATAATTCATTTTTGTTTTACTGGAACGCAGCCATGATCATCCCCTTACAGATTGTCTGTGGTGGCTGTCATGCCGAGTGGAACAGTGGCACAGTCGAGCAGTTGTGACAGAGACTAGTATGATTACTATCTGGCTCTTTATGGAAAAAGTTTGCTGACCCCTAGATCAGAGGGCTTGTACTTTTTAACATTTTTATATATTTAGATTGTAATCTGTTTTTTTGTTTTTTTTTTTAGTTTAAAGTGAATTTATTAGTGAAGCAGTGAGAAAGAAAGTAGGCTATTAGAGCAGCAATAAGCTATTCTTTTTACTTATATTTATGGATAATTATTTTCTAAGTTAAGGCTGTTTCTTAAAGAACTAATCCATTTACATGGTTTAGATAAGCCTTTAGAAATGTTAGGTAACTTTAGCTCTATTGCCTAACTTTCTAAAAATTTTTAGAACATTTTTTCTTTGACCAGTTTATTTAAAATTATATTTCCTCACCTTAATTTTAGTTTAACTGTAAATCCTTACATGCTATTTTTTAAAGATCTTTGAGTAGAAGGGAGACATAGTTTATACAGCGTAAGTTTTAAGGGGACTAATTTGGATTTTTAAAAAAGGTATCTTGCAGGAAAATGATTTATATTCCATTTTAACAACTTTTCTTTTTTCTTTTTAACAACTTTTCTTAAATTTTTTTATTTGGTTAAAAATTATTTTCATAGTCACTGCTATTTTATATTAACAAAACCGTTTCTTGAATTGTCTGCACAAAATGCAGCTCTGACAACCCCAGTACAGTAGGTAGAGTCTGGATCTGTCTGATCTTCTCGACTTGAGAGAGTGAGGTACTCCCTAGGGCAGTGTTTAAAGACAGTGTCCAATGTGTTCTGATCACAAAACGAGTCAGTGTAGATACCTCAGCCCTTGTCTTTTGTCTGCTGAGGCTTAAGTCTTCCTGCAAGCTAACTATTGCCATCTGAATGATTTTAAACAGGGGAGACATTACAGTTAGTGTAGTATCTTTATTTTAGTGTCAAATTGTATTACTTATGAAGAACATTTAAACTTGCTCCTCTTGTGATGAACCACATAGAAATAGCTAATGTTAATGGGGATTAATGGAAATCATGTTCTGAAAATTTGTTAAGTATTCATAACTGTAATGTTTAGGTTGCTGTTATTAAATTTATTACTTTATGAAGGGATTTGGTGTTGTAACTATTTGTCTTGAACTGAGTGACCCAGAATCAGTTGTCCTTTGAACCTTTCTAGTATAATTGGGTCGTCTGAGTTCAAGTGGGTCCTGTCATGGACCCTGTGTATTCTGGGAGGAGAACTGAGCTGGACCTGATCTCTTAATTTTGTTTTACGGCTAAATAGCATATAACCCTTCAGATCACTTAATGTATTCCTTTTTCATGTCCTACTCTTTCCCTCAAGGTCAAAATTCTGGGTACCTAATTGCCTGTTTAAATTCCCTAAACTTTTATCAAAGCCAAAACAATGTAAAATGACTTAGAAGTTGGGCAAAGGACAGAAGTTGGGAGTATAAAAGATTGGGCTAGTTCTCACTTATTGCCTGAGTTCTGTAAACTGAGAATATGAATTTAATACTATACTTATTTTTATTTTATTTTTTAAAGATTTTATTTATTTATTTTTAGAGAGAGGAAGGGAAAGAGAAACAGAAGGAGAGAAACATCAATGTGTGGTTGCCTCTCACGGGCCCCCTACAGGGGACCTGGCTGGTAATAGAACTGGCAACCCTTTGGTTCGCAGGCCCATGCTCAATCCACTGAGCTATACCAGCCAGGGCTACTATACTTATTTTTAAATATAATTATTACTATGAAAAATTAGCATGAAACATTAGAATCTGGAATATTAGCTTCTTCATTGGGGACCTGGGAATAATGCCTGAGGGCCTAATGCTCTCTCTAGGTCCTTTCAGTGTTAAGCTCCTGGATGCTATTGCTTGGCTTAGTGGACTTACACATGCTTTGTGGCATGATTCATGCTGCCTTCTGTGATACCCTTGTGGAGTTATAATAGTAGGGACCAGGTGCGAGTGCTTCTAGGTGGAGCCACTGTACTGGGATTTAGATGCAGCCAGGGCGGGCACTCAGCTGGTGTACACGGGTGTGCTCCTACTGGTTATTTACAGCCAGCGTTTCTTCATTTGGGGCCTGCATCCATTCTGTTGGGTGGTGTCCATGCTGTAACTATAATAAAATGTTTCGGAATGTTCCTCCTATATGCAGCAATGAGAAAGACACCTCCTGAAACTTACTGTAAGAAATTTACAGTGCATTGATTCTTCTGATGTATAGGAACCATCGTGTTGATCTTGGAATTTTAAGTTCCCTGGCTGTAGGGAATGGACATTCTGTAGTGTATCACCATTGCTAGCTTATCTGGCGTTGCGGATTTTCCCTGTTGCAGGACTGGGTGGAAGCTTTTTCTACAGCAGTCATGTTGAAAACCTTGTGTTGACTTTCCTCGTGTTCTGAAATGGGAGCGTAAAAGTTTACTCCGCCACTTCGTCCTAAAATAGCAAAACCTTGCTGTTTTCTGCGTATCTAGGACCTTGTTACAGAACTCTGCCCCCCAAAAAATGTTTACAGAAGAATTTGCTGTGATTAGAGAAGAATGTGCTGGTGTATAGATTGCAAACTCTCTGGACAATATGAATAACACTGTCTTTGTTTCTACAGTGGGAGCCAAGAAGAAAGGTTTGCTCCCGGGTGGAACAGGGATTATCCTCCTCCTCCCCTTAAGAGTCATGCTCAAGAGAGACACTCTGGCAACTTTCCTGGCAGAGATTCACTTCCCTTTGATTTCCAGGGGCATTCGGGGCCTCCCTTTGCAAATATAGAAGAGCATTCTTTCAGCTATGGAGTTAGAGACGGACTGCATGGTGACTATCGAGGAGGGGAGGGATCTGGACATGATTTCAGGGGAGGGGAGTTTTCATCTTCTGATTTCCAGAGCAGAGATCCATCACAGTTGGACTTCAGAGGTAGGGACATACACTCTGGGGATTTTCGGGATAGAGAAGGACCACCTATGGACTACAGGGGTGGCAATGGTACTTCTATGGATTACAGAGGTAGGGAAGCATCTCACATGAACTACAGAGACAGGGATGCTCACCCTGTTGACTTCCGAGGTAGGGATGTTCCTCCACCTGACTTCAGGGGCCGGGGCACTTACGATTTAGATTTTCGAGGCCGAGATGGATCTCACACAGATTTTAGGGGAAGGGATTTATCAGATTTGGATTTCAGGACCAGAGATCCATCTCGTTCTGACTTTAGGAATAGGGATGTATCTGATTTGGACTTCAGGGACAAAGATGGAACACAGGTGGACTTCAGAGGCCGAGGTTCAGGTACTAGTGATCTAGACTTTAGGGACAGGGATGCACCACATTCAGATTTCAGAGGTAGACACCGGTCCAGGACTGATCAGGACTTTAGGGGCAGAGACGTGGGAGTATGTATGGAATTTAAGGGTAGGGAGATGCCCTCTGCGGATCCAAATATTTTGGATTACATTCAGCCCTCTACACAAGATAGAGAACATTCTGGTATGAATGTGAACAAGAGAGAAAAATCTGCACATGACCACGCAGAAAGGCCTGCTTTCGGCATTCAGAAAGGAGAATTTGAACATTCGGAAACAAGAGAAGGAGAAACACAAGGTGTAGCCTTTGAACATGAGTCTTCATCAGACTTTCAGAACAGCCAAAGTCCACTTCAAGACCAAGACAAGTCACAGCCTTCTGGAGGTGAAAAACAGAGTTCTGATTCTGGTCTGTTTAAAGAAGAAGGTGGCTTGGACTTTCTTGGCCGGCAAGACACGGACTACAGAAGCATGGAGTACCGCGATGTGGACCACAGGCTGCCAGGAGGCCAGATATTCGGCTATGGCCAGAGCAAGTCTTTTCCTGAGGGCAGAACTTCTCGAGATGCCCAACAGGAGCTTCAGGTATGTTACTGGAGTGAAATGCATTTTAGCTTTCTCATAAGGCTTTTCTGAGGGATGAAGTGTAGAGTCCAAGACCATTAGTTTGGAGTCTCTCCTTGTACAACCATTGAAAAGCAAAATGTGTCCTCAGGTAATGGAATGTTCATCTCTGAAGGAAGGACCCTCAGCTCAAATCATTTTTTTTTTGAAGATTTTATTTATTTATTCTTTTTTTTTTTTTTAGTATAAAGAAAGAGGGAAGATTTATTAAGCGATAGTACACTCCACAGAACTTGGGAGCGGGTCAACTCTGTGCAGAGATTGACCTATTTATTTATTCTTATAGAAAGGGGAAGAGAAGGAGAGAAACATCAGTATGTGGTTGCATCTCATGCACCCACAACTAGGGACCTGGCCTACAACCCAGGCTTGTGCCCTAGACTGGGAATCGAACCAGTGACCCTTTGGTTCGTAGGTCGGTGCTCAGTCCACTGAGCCACACCAGCCAGGGTTATTTTGGAGTTTATTTATAGATGACATCTTTGATAAATGACATATGGCTTAAATTTCTCTTTCTTTCCTATTTTCTCATTCAAGAGAAGAAAATTACAGTTTGAGAAAGTTTTATTTGTTTTTTCCCTGATTTTAAAAGTCCTGTTCAATGTCGTTTCTCTTAAGATTCTACTTTATGCCCTGGCTGGTGTGATTCAGTGGTTGATGCTGGCCTACAAACCAAAGAGTCGCCTATTCAATTCCTGGTCAGGGCACATGCCTGGGTTGGGGGCCAGGTCCCCAATGGGGGCCACATGAGAAGCAGCCACACATTGATATTTCTCTCCCTCTCTTTCTCCCTCCCTTCCCTTCTCTCTAAAAAATAAATAAACAATATCTGAAAAAAAAAACCCAATAACTAAATGTGTCTTTAAAAAAAAAAAAAAGATTTTACTTTATTATTCCAAGACTCCCTTAATGAGCCTTGGTCTTAGCACATTTATATTCTTAATGATTTGAGCTCAAATTTTGGAATTCAGCAAAACAGAAAATTACAGTTTTCCATATCTTTTTTGTAAAATTTTTAAAAAGATTTTATTTAGTTTTAGAGAGAGGGGAAGGGAGGAAGGGAGAGAAATATCAATATGTGATTGCCTCTTGAGCACCCCCCACTGGGGACCTGACTTGACCCACAACCCAGGCACGTGCGCTGACTGAGAACCACACCAACCAGCGCAGTTTTTCATATCTTCATATGATGCAAATTAATTTGATTTTTGAACCTGAGTACCTGTATTTTATGTTTGGTTTCATTTTGTACTAACACATATTTATTTCTGAAATAATTTTTTATTCTGGCTTCAAGGATCAAGACTATAGGACTGGCCCAAGTGAGGAGAAACCAAGCAAGCTTATTCGATTAAGTGGGGTGCCTGAAAATGCCACAAAAGAAGAGGTATGCGTCTTTTTATTTTTGTTGTTCCTTTTGCTCTTTAAAATTTTTTGGGTTGGTTAAAAAAATTTTTAAACTTTATTTTGAAAAACTGCAGATTCACAGGAAGGTGCAAAGAAATACACAGGGAATCCTTGGGTGTCCTTCACCCAGCTCCTGGCAGTGCCCACATCTTGTGCTACTGTAGTGCAATAGCTGGTCCAGGAAACTGGCCTTGGTACGTCAGGGAGCACAGTCACGCCTCACCAGTTGTGCATGTTCTAGTGAGGTGAGGTTTGTAACAGATATCATGATGAATGATGGCTGTCCTCCGACCTGATATTGGCCCTTAGGGCCTAATCCAAGAGGGAGGGTTGGACAGCATACATAAAAGTGCAGTTTATTTACAATAGTGAAAATTGGGAGCTTCCTAACTCCTCAGTGTTAAAGGACTGCCTGACTACATTATGGCTGAACATGTGGAAGAATTTGGTCGGAATATTACAGTAAGAATAAACAGTGCTTACTCTGTGCCAGGCATTATGTGATGCTTACTTCATGTACTTTCCTTACAAGCATTACTTCATTTGAATATTATAATGTATTATGAATAGGTACTCTTAACGCATTCACTTCAGATGTTAAGTAAGGACTCCTGTAGGCCAGGCACTGCGTAGGCACTGAGTGATTAGCAGTAACTGTTATAAAGTCACTGCCTCTGTGGGTAAGAAAACAAGTAAGCCAAAGGGAGGTGATTTCAGGCAGTGATGAATGCTCTGCAGGGAAGTAAAGCAAAGCACTTGAGCGTCACTGGGGTAGGGACCGTTTTAGATCTGGTGGTTAGGGAAGGCCATCATGAGGAAGTGACATTTGAGCCCAGGACTGAATGCACTGAGAGAACAGTCCAGAAGGGGAGGAAAAGAACTCACCAGGCTGAGGGAGCGAAGTGCCGTGGACTGGAATGCGTTCAGTGTATCATCTGATGTTTAACAGATGAGAAACGGGGTGGACAGGTCACACTGCTGGCGAGCGGGGAGGCCCAGGTCGCCGGTGGTCTGAGTTCAGGGCACGCACAGCCTGCGCTCCAGCTTGCGGCAGTTAGGCTCTTCTGCCTTTTTTATATGCCTGGAAATTTTTGAATAATAATTATGTTAGACTCATTCAACATGTTTGAATGCCAAAGCACATTTACAAAGTAATTATAGCTTTAAGTTATATAATTTTTTTCCTTTATGAAGTTATTTGCCTTTATAAAGTAGTCATAGCTTTAAGTTAAGTCGGTAGAGAAAATATAATATTCAGTATCTGATTATGATTTCTATCATTATTGTAAACACCATGTTCTTGCAGATTCTTAACGCCTTTCGGACTCCAGATGACATGCCCATTAAGGACTTGCAGTTGAAGGAGTACAACACAGGTGAGATCCTTGGTATGCATGTGGCCTTGGATTAGGAGGGGGCTTTGTCAGATCTCGGCATTGTGTGCTACTCAGAAAATTTCAAAGAAGCCACAGTTAAGATTTCCAGAAGCCTCCTGTTGGTGCCTTCACATAACAACCAGCTCTAGTCTTGGCTGTTGTTCTTTGTGGATGTGTTGTCCACACGGACAACAAGAGTGCCTCTTCCAGTTCTTCGAAGTGCCTGTGAGATACAGAGTGAGTGTTGCAGCGTTTGTTCCCGGATGTATTTTACACAATTACATCATTGATCTTACTACTTATGTTCTTCATGGTGGTGGAATATTTAATAAACTTACTGTATGTAAAAATTTACATTTTATTGCTTCAGCATGAAAGTTAACAACTTTCCAGAAAAATTATACAAATTAGAGCTTCCTTGAATTTTCAGTCTTGCTTTGAGAACGGAGTCCTGCAGCAGCTAGTGTGTTGAAACCCATAAATAGATCCAGAAGAACTTTCTCTTTGACCTCCGTTCTGTGGTCTGAACTGCAGATTAAACTTTTCAAAATATTCTTCTAAATTTGAGAGTAGCAGTTCCATTGTTTCTTGCAAACCTTACTGCAGGGAACGTAGTCAAAAGGGAGGTGCTGAGTACTGAAGGTATTGACCAGTATTTTTAGCACTGCATAAAATGAAATGGTTTAAAAATAAAAGTAATCTTGAAATGATCTATCATGCAGAATTTTAAATTGAAAAAAGTAGAGCAATTAATCTTTTCACAGAATTTAGATTTCAGTAATCCAAGTTAAAGAACTCTTCAGTTAAGAGCATGCCATATTTTTGAGGATATAGATTACTTTTAAATAAAACAAAAATTTTGCATTAACTAGGTAGCTTCTTCAGATTGGTTTTGCAGAAGGAAACTATCCACAAAAATAAAATTTTGTGCTTAAAATAATCTGGTGCTGAAACAGAATAACTCCAGAAATATTTTTTCTGTAATTTGAGAACAAACTCAGAAACATACTTCTCAAAAGCTAACCATTTCTTTGTTTTAAAAGCAACTCTGAATTTGTGGAAACACGACTTAAGAGTTCTATTGTTCTTGCACATTTGACTTAATTTTTTTTTGGTTTGGGTTTTTTTTTTCTTTTTGCACATGTCTCCTACACATTTTCTTGATTCACTGTTATCTTTGGGAACTGAAGGAGAGTATACAGACTGCAGATGCTTTTTAACTGTAACAGGGCAATAACCTCAGTTTGGATCTTGTTTTATGAACTGCTTTCATTAAGTATTGATATATTTAGGAAAGAAAAGATGTCTTGATGTTTAATAACAGCAATTTAAACTCTTTATTTCTTCAGTACTTATTGACTTTCTATTTAGTCAGATTTATTAGCTGAATAAAACTTAATATTAATGTACAGCATCCACAAAGGAAGTTCTTAAGTTTGCTGGCTATGGTAGCTGTTAGAATCGTAACTGGCCAACCAAAAACATTGATACATGTGTGAAATCATTCAGGACATTGGTTCAAAAAAATACATACCTTCAGGAAATGCAGTCTTTTTTTGGCATTTTATTATATTAAGTGATAGTATATTAAGTATATATATTAATGTATATTTGTATTAAATATATATATTTCTTTTTTTAATGAAAGGATTGGATTACCAGTCCCATATTATCCATATTACATCTCTGTGTGGCAAGTAGAGTGAACTTTTAAAAATACCAGTTGGATCATGTTACTCCTATGCCTGAAAGCCTCTGATGGCCTTCCATGTCACTTGGAAGAAATTCCCAACTCCTTGCCCTGCTCGAGCCGGCCCTGGGCTGCGGGGCCTCATCCTGTGCTGCTCTCTACCTTTCTCGTTGTGCTCGAGCCATACCTCCCTCTTCTCTAGCCCTCGACCGGTGCAGACTCTGTTCTCTGTCAGGGCCTTGGCCCTGCTCTTCCCTCCGATCCTCACTTGTCTTCTGGGGTTTAGTTCCTGGCTTCAGTTTCACTTCTCAGAGGCCTTGCCTCGCCATCCCAATCTATAATCACTCCTCAGTCATTTTAAATTATATCCTCGTGTATCGTCACAGGACCCATCACTGATACTTGTCTCAGTGGTTCTGTGTGTCTTATTCCTCCAACTAGAGTTAGCTTCATAAAGCAGGAACATTGTTTGTCTCGATCCATCCCTTTTCCTGTGTGCTCCGCCTGGCAGTGCCCGGCTCCAGTACGCATGGAGTGAATGCGTCTGTGATGTATATGGAGCAGCTGTGACCTCTTCTGTGGTGGGGAGCACTGAAGGGCAGGTCAGACGTCACGGCAGTTCAGTCTGACATATCTGCTGAAGAATGTGCCTTGAACCAATCATGTGTTCTGAGAACTTTAACACTTGCCTTTTTTTTAAGGTTTTATTTATTTATTTTTAGAGAGGGGAAGGGAGGGAGAAACATTGATGTGCAAGAGAAATATTGACTGGTTGCCTCTTGAGTGCCCCAGCCAGGGACATGGCCCGAACCCTGGCATGTGCCCTGACCTGGAATCGAACTGGTGACCTTTCAGTTCACAGTCCAACGCTCAATCCACTAAGCCACACCAGCCAAGGCAACGTTTATTTTTTAAAAGATTGTTTGTGAATTTCAGTAGAAAAGGTGATTTTGTAAATGGCAGTCAATTTTTTAAGGCTGTATCATAACCTGCAAAGACCATGCAAGATGGATATTGCTTGTAAGTGGGGTGTTGAGGGGTAGAGTTCATGGTTTGGTTGATGTAATGGGGAGCTAGCTTATAACAGAGAGATTAATGCCTGCTCACTGACTCTAGTCATTAACAGTTGAATTTTTGTCTCATTTAGAGTTGTGTAAGTACAAGGTCACAATTTCGATCCAAAATCTGCAGGGTCAGATGAGTTTGTAAATTTTTCTGAATGTCGAAAGGTAATGCAGTGCATAGATCATATATGAATTATATTCCCTAGTGGGATGTATATCAGACATAATATTTCTACAGCAAAATATATGACTACTCTCACTAAGAGGACTAAAACAAGACTGTAAAGAGACCTAGTATTGTGGAGGCTGGGATTTGTCTCCAGATAACCTCACTGAAAATTTACCAAAAAACTTGATATTTAAGGTTGGTTTTTGTTTTTTCATTTTGGAGTTTCCCATAAGGGATTGTGAACCTACATATGTTGTATATATTTGAGTTTTTCTTTTGCCATCTTCAAATATATTATAACCCCCATTGTTGTTGTAAATTACCTTGAGTTACATGGTTATATTCCCTGGGAAAGTATCAGGAGTGAAAGGTCTTGGTGACTGGACAAACACACTCTTGTGTATACACACAGTAGAATACTTCTCAACAATAAAAATGAAGAAACTACTCATGCATGTAATGACATGGATGAATCTCTTAGGCATTGTGCTGTGTGAAAATAACTGCTCAAAAAGTTACACACTGACATAAAAAGAAATGAAGGACTAGTACATACTATAACTTAAGTGAACCTGAAAACTTGCTAAGTGAAAGAATCCAGACACAGAAGACCACATATTGTATAATTCCATTTGTATGCTATGCTGAGAATAGCGCATCTATAGAGATAATAAGTAGATTGGTGGATTGGTAGTTTGGTAGTTGCCAGGGGCTGGAGAAGAGGGAAATAGGGAGTGACTACTTAATCAGTCTGGGGTTTCCTTTGGGATGAAAAATATTCTGAATCTAGATGGCAGTGATGGTCGCATAACGTGTGAATGTACTTGATTGACACCTTAAAGTGGTGCATTTTACGTGACATGCATTTGATTATAATTTTTATTATTTTTATTTTTATAAGAAAGTTTATTTTAAAAGTCACAGAGGTAGAAGTGAGCCATAGAAGAAATGGACTCAGGAAAGAAGTTACAGAGACAAAAGAAGGGCCCTTGGAGCTCAGGAGAGAGAAGGGCCAAGGTAACAGTGCCGGGCAGGCGGGGCCGGGCCGGCATTGGAAAGGTGTGTCCCCCAGAGGGACAGCGTGCTGATCGTAGTTTTTTTTTTATAAAGATTTTTTTTTTTTTTTTTTATTTTTAGAGAGGGAAGGGAGAGGGGGAGAGAGAGAAACATCAATGTGCGGTTGCTGGGGGACATGGCCTGCAACCTAGGCATGTGCCCTGACTGGGAATCGAACCTGCGATGCCTGGTTCGCAGCCCGCGCTCAATCCACTGAGCTACGCCAGCCAGGGCTGATCGTAGTTTTTTAAGAGACAGCATGCTGTATGGTTTCATTTATATGACATCCTGGAAAGTCGTAATTGTAGGAGTAGAAAACAGTAATTGTCAGGATGTTGGGGGAGGGGCTGACGGTGAAGTGGAAGCAGGAGAGGGCTTGGGGGCGCGATGGAGCTGCTCTATGTATTGGCTGTGGAAGTGGTGTGTTGACCTTAAATGCACTGAAGTTGGTGACTACTGTGGTTACGTGCGAAAGAGCGTTCTTATTCTTAGGAAATACACACTGACATTTTTAGGAGTAAATGACCCTGATGTAAGCAGCTTTTTCTCTTATGGTTTAGAAAAAATACTCGATGTATATGGAGAAGGGAGGAAGAGAATAATGGTAAAGTACATACACAAAATGTATCAGTAGAGGAAGCTGGGTAAGGAGTATATAAGTGTTCTTTGTTCTGTTATTCTTGCAACTTTTTGATAACTTTTAAATTGAAGAACTGGCGTAAAGCTGATGTATTTTATTTTTAAACAATCAGCAGAAATCTTGCAAGATAAAGACTACAATGAACAGCTTCTGTCAACAGGCAGACTATGGAGCGCTGGTTCCCAGAGCAGTCCAGGACGGGCAGTGTCTCCACTACCTCAGCCCTCCCCCCCCACGCCCCATCAGAAACTTTGGGAGCTGGCCCCGCAATCTCTGCTCTAACAGGCCCTCCGTGGGATTTTGATGTGCCCTGGATTGTGAAAACCACTGCATTAGATGGACTGTGTTCTTCCCTCTAAAAGAGACTCATCTGTAAGCAGAGAATGCTTATGTAGTTTAGGAGTCCGCCTGGTGTCAGTTCCACTCTGCAGGGCTGGGCGGAGCCAGTGCAGTCACGTGCTCAGCTTTGTGTTTGTGTGGCACACACATCCCTTGTTCTCACAGGGTCTCCGAGACACGCCCGAGGACACGTGTGCTCTTGGCTTTTAGGTGGGACTGCATACTGTACAGTGTGTGAGCTTGCCGTGGTTTGTTTCCAAAGGAATTGTGTCATTTAAGCAAACTTTATATAGTTCCTGGGTTGTTTCCTAATACGTCTCAAACGTAGAATGTAACTCTGTAGTGACTGCAGTGCTACAGAATTATTTTCAGACTGTTTCATTAACTGGCATTGGGAAGTTGGAGGTTAAGGGTAACAGGCTTATATCTTTTTATTCTTCACAATTGAAATGGTTTGAGTTTATACCTCCATTTTGACAAAACAGAAGTGCCTTCCTTAAGAAAAGGAAGAAACAGCCAGAGATGATCTGTCAAGTTAGGTGCAGAAATCTATCGTGAACTGGATCCACACTGATGACCCAGCCACGCATAGCTTACAGCACCCCAAATGGAGCAGCAAAAGACACAGTAGCTGAACAGCATCTAGAAAAAATAAATTAGAGCTGAACAATGCAAACACATTTTTGCAGTATTTTTATCATGTACAGACTAGACAAGGAACAATTTTAGTTCTTACGAAAAAAACTGACCACCAGCTAATTGGGAAATCACACACTGACTTGTCACATGTCTACGACTGCAGGAGGTGTTGTTTTCAACCGGGACTCTTATTGGGGTGGTGTACTCGGGGGGATGGTTACAGGTGAGCCTTAAGAAAAGAAAAAGACTTTTTAAAGAAAGTCTTCTTTACAAATAAGAATGGGAAGCGAAGAGGCATTTTTTGGGTCGGATGAATCTGGTGAAGGCAGTGGGCAGACGCTGTGGCTGAGGGGAAATAACACACCTAGAGAAGAATCCCATGATGCTGAGCCTGGGGGAGGTGCTGGAACTAGGGTTAGTTTTAGTTATCTTTAGACTTACTTGGGATTTGCCTTATTTTATTGTTTTTAAAGATTTTATTTATTGATTTATTTTTAGAGATGGGGGAGGGAGGGAGGATAGAAACATCAGTGTGTGGTTGCCTCTTACCCCCAACTGAGGACCTGGCCCACAACCCCGGCATGTGCCGACTGGGAATCGAACCCGTGGCCCTTTGGTTCTTAAGCTACCACTCAGTCCACTGAGTCACACCAGCCAGGGCTGAACTGCACACTTTAAAAAGGTGCATTTATGGTATGTGAATTATATGTTAGCTTTAAAAAATACACCTTTTTGAAAATTGGTTGACAAGTCATATAAAAGTTGATTTCTTAAAAGTATTTTCATGAGCATAGCGAACATTTACAGAGCTTCAGCACAGATGTTAATGGTCTCTAACTGGTACTTACACCTTTCTGGTAGAGTTCAGTAACTGTCTCTAGTCTCAGTTATGCTGTCCATAAAATATGTTGTTATATTTTCATCTTTTTAAATAAAATAGCCCGCTGTAATCTTGAAAGACTTAATAATTAATTCTCTGATGTTACCTGCCAAATGCGGGGGGGGGCAAAAGTAAGCTTACATTTATGAGTACGCAAAATACAGAGTTTATTCTTGTGTTATTATTTATTGTTGTGTTATTTTTCATATGAACAACTATAAAGCCACTTTTGCCTACCCTGTCTGTAGCTCATTCATCAACCAAATAAATACATGAGTGTTGGAATACAGATGATGTGCCAGTGAACGCGAACAGTGTAATCTTTGACTGTAAAGGTCCTCGGTTTTTGTGGAAATGGGTATGGGTTCTGTATTTTTCTTCTGAGTAGGCCACAATACTTTGTAGTTCAGTTTTTGTAAGGGAATCTGGGAGTTATGGGTTCTTTTTGGCTGAAAGTTT
The DNA here is from genome assembly GCA_004024845.1 of Tonatia bakeri. Lineage (NCBI taxonomy): Eukaryota > Metazoa > Chordata > Mammalia > Chiroptera > Phyllostomidae > Tonatia > Tonatia bakeri. The sequence goes on from PVIA01001814.1 coordinate 48,078, forward strand.
GAAGAATTTACTACTCTGGATAACTTGATGAAAAGTGTTTGGTGGTTTCTAATCTTAAAGTTACGAGAGAATGACAAGAAGAGGACTGTTAGAGGCAACAGAATTAAAAAAGAAGTGTGAAAGAATACTTGGAGGTCATCATTGGTCGGAGAATGCCTGGAGGTAGTCTTTGGTTGGAGAATAATTGCTAGTGATGCCCCTGAGTTTTAGAGAGGTGAGACAGGAAGAAAGCAGGACTCTGTGGGTGTTGGAATGGTCCACGAGAAGCAGGGAAGAGTGCGTGGAGATGGACCTGGCTTTTTCATGTGCTCTCCAGAAGGCTCTTGCACCTCTGTTCCAATGCATATTCTTATGTTTTTAAAATTTAGCCCTCCTGGTGTGGCTCAGTGGATTGAGTGCTAGCCTGCAAACCAAAGGGTCTCGGGTTCGATTCCCAGTCAGGATGCTTGCCTGGGTTGCAGGCCAGGTTCCCAGTAGGGGACACACGAGGCAACCACACACTGATGTTTCTCTCCCTCTTTTTCTCCTTCTCCCTCCTTCTCTCTAAAAATAAATAAAATCTTTTAAAAATTTTATTGTAAAATTACATTTATTGGGGTAACATTGGTTAATAACATAAATTTCAGGTGTACATTTCATAACGTGACTTCTGTGTATTCTGTTGTGGATGCCCCACTGGCAGTTTAGAAAAGAATATTTCAGCCTCTAAAATGTATTTGGCTTATAGAATTGATAAATTCCTAGAGAGGAAGGTCTTAGTAGTTGTTTCAGTCTCGTATTGGGGATGTTTCTCTATCATTTGTTCCTATGAAAAGAGGACTGCTTTGCCGTTCGGGGAGTTTTTGAATGGTTCGGAACTCTTTGAGATGTTTAGAGTGGTCTGAAACTGCCTCAACATGCACCTTAGGAACCAGGATGGGGAAATGGTAGTATTTCATTTGTGGAAGTTAGTCCTGTTGAAAGAGTGTCAGTTTTACTATGTATTCTCTCTTCTCTTGGTTTTGTTGGGCCTCCTGCTATTTTTTTTTTAACCACTATTTTAAAAACTAGGTTTGGCCTGGAAAGAGAAAATAAAGCTATTTGTTGGCTTGATGTCTGTCTTTTGCAGTTCATTCCATTGTTTTGGGGGCAGGAGGAGCAGGACAAACAAAACTACTTCTTTGTTCTGTGTCTGTTTTGAATGCCTACAGGTGCTTTTGGCATTTATCAGAGGTGAAGTTGGTTGTCATAATTGTCAAATGCATGTTAGAAAATCCTTGTTACAAGAGCTGGGGGTGGGGGAGCTGTGGACTAGTACTTGACAGCTCTGCTGTGGGAAAGTGACTAGATAATGGTACTTAGAACAGTGAATCAAATGTTCCTGGATGATGGTGAGAGAGGAGAAAAACCATTGCTTAGTGTAGCTTCATTAGTTTTTTCCTGGTAACCTATCAGCTGGATTTGTGCCTCAGACTAAATGATTCCCTGCCTTCGCTTGCCTCCCAAAGAAGAAAGCATTGGTCGTGTTGTCCTGTATCACACACCATGCTGTGAACATGCCTGGCAGCAGTGCGGATCACGGGTGAATTGATGGTTAGATAATACTTGTCTAAATATTGAGAATTGTTTCTTCAGCCCTAGAGTGTATAAAGTTAGCACGTGTGTGCAAACTCTGGAAATAAAACACTGGATGAGTAGAACCTCCCGAGAAGTTTGGCGCAAAATGGTCCTGGCAGACTGAATTTTTGTTTCTAAAACCGTGCAGTGGTGTTATGTTGAAGGAGAAGAGTTTTCTATTTTGCCATTTGTATCATTGTAAGTAATTTAAAATTCTGTATTTGTTAGAAAATTTAAATTTTTCATTTTAGCTTTGGGGCTAATGTCAAACCTCAAAAGTGCTCCCCTTTTATATCAGATGATGAATATGTTTGCAGATGTATAAGCCTCTCCGATGAAATGGAACTGTTGTGGGGAAACCTTAATAGAAAATAGTCTGTATTTTAAAATGGATGCGTGGAGGACAAGTGCTACCTGTAAGGTAGCTGATTATGGTAGTGTTTGTGGTTGAACTTGGCAGAAAGCCGGGTGGGGACCAGACTTTAGGGAAATTGAGAGGTGGAGGCTTGAACATGTTTCAGAATGGCATCCATGGAAAGCAGTGTTTGCCACCCAATTCTGGCACCAGATGGTTGTCCGGTAATTCAGTTCAGTTCTGACACCAGCTTCCCAGAGTTAGCATCAGTCTCTATAGGTTTAAGGGTAAGGCTGCCTTTACTTCAGATGCCAGTCACATGTTTCAGACCCCCAGATCACCCACACTTCTCTTGGAGGTTCTCACTTCCCTCCTTCAGCTGTGATACTTTGCCGGAAGGGCTCACAAGGCCCAGGGAAACACTCAAACAGTTTATTACAAAGGACCAAGTGCATAAGTGCATGGGTCTGGGAAGGACCTGGAATGCAGGTTTCTTCACCAACCTGGAGGCTTTCCAAATCTCGTCATTTGGAGGTTTTTATGGAGGTTCCGTTGTGCAGGCATTATTGATTAAGTCATTAGCCATGGAGCATGGGCTCAATCTGCAGGCCCTTTCCCTTCCCTGGAAGTTGGGGGTGAAGTTAAAAGTTCCAGGCTTCTAATCAGTCTTTCTGTCTGCCACAAATCACCTCATTAGAACAAAAGACACTCCTATCACCCTTATCACTCAGGAAGTTCCAAGACTTGTAGAAACTCTGTGCCAAGAAACTGGAACAAAGACCAGGTATCTTTTGATGATACCACAGATGAGGACCCCCAAACTGGATCTGGTTGGTTCCTCGTGCCTTCAGTTGGGCATCAGTTCTCTGTTACAGGACATAAGTGACCTAGGCTCGTGGTCTGGTCAAGGTGCGAGTCTCACAAAATACCTCTCTCCCGGCCCTTCTCTGGGTGCTAGTTCACTTCTGCAGTAGGCGAGGGGCTGGGCCTATGCGGTCTGCTCGCATCCTGACCAGGTTGGAGCTCTGAAGCCACTGTCTCTGTGGAGCCTTCCCCGAGCCCCCCCCCAACAGTGGTGTGTTGTTCCTGTTTTTGCACTGGGGCCAAGGCAGTGGGGGAGTGTTTATGGGCCATATTTTTCTTCCCACTCAAAATGAAAATAGCTTTTAGCCTGTGGGAGAAGCAGAATATTCTTAGCATACATTAGAAATTAGCAAGGAAATTGATCAGTGCGAAAATTTTAGCTGCAACACGGAGGCAGCTGTCTGACAGTAGTATATAACAGAAGCACAGGGACACTGAAATGCATTATCTCATGCCCCCCCCCCCCCCCCCCCGCAAAGGAGTTAGCATCAGTGCTACTTGGAATATGGGATAACCCAGGCCCGGAGAGAGGCGGCTTGATTGAGAGCATGTGGTGAGTTAGTTGTAGCGTCTCTCTATGTACAGAACTCTAGAAATTATGTTCCTCATGTGTCACTCCAGTGGACACACTCATCACAATTGATGAGACATCACTGACTGCCACTGTGCTCCAGGTGTTGTGCTTGTGTTGGGGATACAGACATGCAAAGAAGTCCTCATCCCCCTGATCTGGGACCTCACCTGTTCCACGATCGTCTCTGTGTGTGTGCAGTTTGCTGCAGCATTCAATGCTGCTCCTCTCTTGGGTGATCCTTTTCGCGGGGCCTGCACCATTTCTCCTGCCAGCCTGCAGTGTTCTGAGCTGGGGAAGAGAGCAGACCTGTGAAGGTTCCTCTCCTACTCATGGCTGCTCTGTAGGTTTTTTGTTTGTTTTGAAGTGAACAAAAATTGGGCAAGATCGTCAGCTCTGTTCCTAGACAAGCGAGTCCCAGGAAGGTGGTGTGCAGCACGGTGACCATCTTGTTAAGAGAGTATGTCTTCAAAGTTCTCATCACGAGAAAAAAGTTGTAACTATGTGTGGTGATGGATGTTAATTAAGTGTATCATTTTGCTATATATACATAGATCAGATTATTCTGTTGTACACCCAAAACTAATACAATGTTGTTTGTCAATTACAGCTCAATTTAAAAAAGAATAACTCCTTTTTTTCAACTTACGTAGCATCTTCAGGTGGTCAATACCTATCTACTTGTCATAACTCTTTTCTAAAGATTTTATTTATTTATTTTTAGAAAGAGGGGGAAGGAGGGAGAAAGAGAGGGAGAGAAATACTGATGTGTGAGAGATTGGTTGCCTCTTGTGCAGCCCCAACTGGGGACCTGGCCCGCAACCCAGGTATGTGCCCTGACTGGGAATTAAACCCACGAACTTTTGGTTTGCAGGCCAGCAATCAATCCACTGAGCCACACCAGCCAGGGTATCTACTTGACATAACTCTTATTAGACTGAGCTCTCTGAGGACAAGGACACTCCCATGCACTGTGCTTAGAAGGCATTGTTACTGTCAATGAAATAAAAATGAATTGAATAAGGGTGAGAATTTCCTAACAAAGCTTCCCTGGGCCCAGAGAACCATCAAGGAGGAGGCAGCCCTAGGATTAACTTTGAACTTTGAAAACTACTTGAAAATATAAACCAAAAATATATATATATATTTTTAAATATATAAAACCAGTTGATGCAGATGGTGAACTAAATAAAACAGAACCATAATGGCAGCTTTCAAAGATTTACCAAGTAATCCTCAGTGCATATCTGTGTTTCATCTGTTTTATCGTAAACCAGCAACTCACGCACAGTTGAAGGGAGGAGAGTTGAAAGTGCTTACAGGATGTCAGGGTGGTGGATTTCATGGGGGCCAACTCCGTTCTTCCGAAATGGCAGTTCGACACCTAGTCCTGCTCCTTACCATCGGTGACTTTGAGCAAATCACTGTTCTTTTTTTGCCTGCTTCTCCCTGAGTAGAGTGGGGTTAGTAATACTTGCCTCATAGGATCATCTTGTAAGGGTTCTATTAATATTTGTCAAGTATTTTGATTGTAGCCTTGCAGCAGCAAGTGCTATGTAAATATTGCTTAGTGTTATCATCAGTTTGGTAATTGCTAAAAATCATTGTGGTACAACCATAAGTCTTGGACACATAAATTGCCTTGGATCAAGATTATGTACTTTTTAAACTTTTACTATTTTTTAAATTTTAGGCATTATAATTAAACTTTAAATTTCTGTTTGTCTTTGTTAGCTAACATTATACGTGTAAGAAATTGAGCAGAGCATTGGGTTTGTGAACCTAATATTCAATCTGAAGTACATTGTCAACATACAGTATTGCAGGGTTGATGTATAAAGATGCTCTTTGATTCTCTTAGTGTCTCCTGCAGACCATATCTTTTCCTTCCCAATGACTCTAGTATCTGTTTGTCCTTTAGCAAAGTATGAATATTGTCATGAATCCTCTTCTCTCTCTCCCTCCCTCTCTCTCCCCCCCCTTGTCTACGGATTCTGTGCGCTCCTCTGGACCACAGTAGTCACTTCTGTAAGCACAGAAAGAAACTTGAGGCTTTGCTAGTTTGGTGTTAGTTCCTGTTTTCCTTTACCGGCTGTGGGTTGTTTTCCACACTCCTGGACACTGTGTGTGCGTAGCCGGCATCGACACAGTTGAGAGCATCCCTGCTCCTTCCGTGGCGGCCCCTTTCCTACTGTAGACGTACATTGTAGCGTCTGCAGTGGCTGCTCGGTGACAAAAGGCACCTTGGTTTTCCTACTGTTCCACAGTGTTTCCCAGAAACACACAGCCCTGTGCACGATGCAGAACGTTTTGTGGATGAGATGTGCACTGAGTCTGATCAAGAGAATCTACTTGAAAGGAATTAAATAACAGAACAGTTTCTGTTGTTAATAGCATATATACAAATACACACACTGTTTCTCTAAACTAGTTTCATTTCTTCAAAGAGTTACTAGTCAGAAGAGGCTGATTTTGTGGTAAGTTTAAATGGAGGTTACAGGGGTTACAGTCAAAACTGTGAAATTAGGTAGAAAACTAGAGATTTCCAGCAGCTTTCTGTTATACTTCCTAGTCATTTCCAAAAAATCCAAAGTAACAGTCACCTCATACCACTGTAACTGTTCATAAAGAACTTGGAGTATTTAACAAATCTTAAGTTAAAGCTTAATAAAACATTTCAGGCCATTCATTCCACTGACAAAGAATCTAACCCATTTTACTAACTTTGGTCCACTTTTTAAGTTGTGTTTCCCATTACCCTAGTTTTTTAATCACTTAATTTAATCATGCTGGCAGTTTCCTATTGTTATACCTTGTGCCCAGAATTGTCCCAGGTTTTGTGTTTTCTTTTCCTGAGTTTTGTTTCTCACCTGAACAAATCACACCTTTTCCTCGCTGTTCCAGTTGTACACTGTCACCCGAACAGTGAGCTCCTCTACCCTGCCAAGCCGTGGGGGAGGCGTGGGAGCCCCTTGTAGGGCGTTGCACGGACCGGTGTGTTTTCATAGTCGGATGCTGGTGCAGCGGGGGAGTGACGGGGTGGGTTGGTTGGGGTAGAGTTCAGCAGCCTGTAAATCCCATGACTTTGCCGTCTCATGGGTCATGAGAGCCACAGATGACGCTTGATCAGGAAAAAGGTGAAGGGTGTGTTCTGACTGATGGTACGTACCGTTCCTCAGTGTGTGCTGATTGCTAACACCGGCCCTCTCCCCAGCCTACCCCACCCCCAGTCTTGTGCGTGAGCAGTTTTGGGCCCCGCTCTTTGTACTTCTTTATGCTTTTACACCTTCTTCCTTTTGCAAAGATTTAGCTGGTTTGTGACTTGAAACAAGGAAAAAAAGAGGAGACCTGAAATGGTCTGTCCCTGCCGGCCAGAAGCCTCCTGCGGTATCCAAACAGAATAGTTGCCTCAGTCCGTCAGCACTTCTTCTGTCTTTAAGGTGGTTTCTGCTTGAAAAGCGGTGCCTGTTAACACAGCTTTGGGATAATTACTTCTGCTTCCTCTCTTGGGATACTTTTTTTTCCTCAGCTACTTTCCTATTCTTGTTGACTTTGTTTTTCCAGAAGATTTATTTGGCTTGTGGTTAAACTGTTTTGGGTCCCCACTTGAATTTTCTATGGGACTACCCTCTCCAGATCTCACTGCTAAGAGGGCAGAGGATTTTCCTGGTTAATAGAAAAAGTCATTTTTTGGAATGACTCTCAAAGTCCAGAAACATCCAGACTTTCCTTCAGTACTTTTTTTCTGTGTTGGGGGTAGCAGCTTTGCCTAGTATAGGGGATGGAGGGGCTAGTTGGGAGGGCTCGTGTTTTTAAGGGGTTCAGAAACAGGGGGTTTAAGTCTGTCTTTTGTGTTTGCAAGGCACTAACACCACTCCCGTCTGTATTTAAATGCTGTCCCCAGGTTACGACTATGGCTATGTCTGCGTGGAGTTTTCACTCTTGGAAGATGCCATCGGATGCATGGAGGCCAACCAGGTTGCTTTATACTTCGGTCAAATGATGCTGGAAGGATATATTTTTATGTATGGGAGGGAGGGTTTCAAATGATTCAACTTTGGAAAGGTACCAGAAATCTGTATTTGGAGCATACCACATTCCAACCAAAAAGCGGTTGTGAGGAGAAACTTTAAAAGAGGCTGGGAAGGTTCCTCTGAAACAGTTAATGGGCACAGAGGGTATTTAAAACCAGAGCCCAGTTGTAGTTGGACTACATTCCAAAGACAGTAGCTGGGAAGGAACTGGCAGGGCTTCCCTGCGGAGCACGACGGAGATGTGGACCCTGATGCAAAGGGTGATCCTTAGGTTTCTGTGCTTTCAAGAAACTGCCTGGCTCAGGCATTCTGGGTCAGTGCTCTTATCCAGACCTAGGGTGAAGGCTGCTGGTGGCAGCTCCTGTGCCACTTGGGAGCCGCCTGCACGTGCTCCTTTCGTACAAAGGCCATCGGGGAGGAGAGAGTCATGGATGGTTTGTGTCTATTTCATTAATTGTTCTTTACAAAGTGGCATTTTGTACTCAAGTTCTTGGCTGCGTATAGTCAAAGCTGGTGAATCGGAATCTGTACTTACCTTAGGTTTGAAACACCTAGATGTGTTCAGCCCTCCCCCTAGATCTGACATCTGGGTCTTTATTAAACCCTGCCTGGTAGTTTTGGGGAGAGTTATGAAACAAATATCATCCTGCTTGTCTTGATGTCTGCTTAGGGAAAGTTTTTGTTTGTTTGTTGTTGCTATTTGTGGTGTCCTAGTTCCTCCAACGGTAAAGTGAGAGAAAGAAACTTAGTGATGTATTTTGATTTTTATGTGCCCACTGCTTGTTCTTAAGAGTGTGAGTGCAGTGCACCCAGAATCTTTAAAGGAGGCCCTGGTGGAGAAGAGCGGTATTGCCAGGGGCAGTTCCTCTGTTACAGCCTAAGGCCCTGGCATCAGAGCTTTGTTCCCTGCAGCATGGCTCAGTGCACCGAACCTTTCCCTTCTGCGGCCCTGTTCTTCCGTTATGGAGATGACATCTCTAAATCCTTTGGGAGAAGCAGCAATTAGCGGAAAACTGATGTATCCATCTGTTGCTAGTGATACAAACATTGCTAGATCCTCAGAGAATGACTGAATTAGGACCACATACCCCTGACAGAGCTCCCATTGGCTGATTGTTCCATGTCCATTATCAAATCAGCCATTAACAGACACAAATTATGTGTCAGCAGCTGTGGAGCCTTCCGGTATTGGGAGAGGAGAATGAGGTCCCAGCCCGCATGCTGGTGGTGGTTTTATCGGACAGTCTGTCCTAGTGTGCGAGCACTCATTTAGTTCTGTCTCACCAGAGGAGAGGCGTTAAGTCCTTTGCCTCTGTACTAAGCGATACTGTGAGTGATGGAAACAGAAGTGGGGAGCCATGGCAGATGCCATGTCTTTTGTACCATTCTCCCAACTCACTGTGTTTCTTCTGGAGGGGTGTTGCTTTTTATCAGAGCTAGTCAATCTTTGGTCTTAAAAAATAAGGGAGTATTATACCTTAACTGCCTCTTCCTCCATCCCAACAAAAAAATCTTATTGAAAGTGTCTAGCCCCGAGTGTAGTGCCAAAGGGAAACTAGGGCAGCCTTCGTTAAAAACAAGGTTTGTCCTTAGTCAGGGTTTCTATTAGAGCCACGTCTGGGAAAATGTTCATTTACACAAGCACCCTCTCTCCTCTCACCCTCCCCACCAATCTGAACACTCTTAGGGACTCCAGAGCCCTGATGGGTGATCCTTGTCCTGTGAGTGTGACGACAGGACAGGACGACAAGAAGCAGGAGCAGGCCCCAGATTCTTCCAGGTGTGAAACAGAATGTTTTGACGGGTAGGCACTCTCATGCATAGGGTACCGTATGGGACTCCGTGCAGGAGTGTAAGTAAGGAACGGCCCTGGCTTCTAGGACTACAGTCTCACACTAAGAAAGCTGACAGAGACTACATGGTACTCACTCACGGATCCCATAGGGTGTTCTCAGAAAAACTCCAAATTTTTGTCTGATGTCATTTTCAATATTCATTGGAGTTATTCCTTAATAAGACATCACCATATCCTTATTCAGTCAACTTCCTAGATTTTTATTTTTTTTTAATATAGTTATTTATTTATTTTTAGAGAGGGGAAGGGAGGAAGAAAGAGAGGGAGAGAAACATCAGTGTGTGGTTGCCCCTTGCACACCCCCTGCCGGGGACCTGACCCGGAACCCAGGCATGTCCCCTGACTTGGAGTCAAACCAGCGACCCTTTGGTTTGTAGGCCGGCACTCAATCCATTGAGCCACGCCAGCCAGGATGACTGCCTAGATTTTTATTCTTCCCCTAGTCATGGGACCGAGGGCATCCTGCTAGCACAGCCACGCAACAGCCTCCTCCCGCTGAACCGTGTAGACTCACACAACAGTCCGCATTCTCGCGGTAACCGTTATTACCACTCGGGATGTGTGGAGACGATTCTGATGGGAAGTTTTTTGCGAATGGGTCTCTAGGGAAGTTGGTGCGTGACACACAAAAGAGGAGCGCAGGCCCCGTAGTCAGATGTCACTTCCTAGCTGGATCATCTCTGGCAGTCTCTTAACGTTCCTCAGCCTCTCTCCCTCTCTCACCACCGCCTCATGGGGCTCTGGTGTGCATCAGATGAGATCGTGCATTCACTCAGGTCTGCCGTGTGCCAGGCACCTGTCAGCGGGCTGGAGCTGCTGCGGTAAGCACGACCAACTGTACAGATTCTCTGTTAGTGCACAAGCAAGTAGGCAAATTTAAAATAACATGTGACGGTGCTAAGCACTATGAAGATAGTAAACAGGCCTATATTGAGAGAACCTGTGATAGGGCAGTTTTAGATGGGGTGGTCAGGGGGCCTTCTTGAGGAGTGACATTACATTTGAGGAGTGGCTCTTGGTGAATAATAAACATGTGCAGAACATTTTGCATAGCACCTGGTGCTTAGTAATCATTTGAAATTAGACAGTCATCTTTTCCTCCTCTCCCCCTTGTTCACGTCAAGTAATTTCCAGTCCTAATTCTAGGAACGTAGGTGTTCCTGTCTGGATATTCTCTAAGGAAACGGATACGGGCCAAGCTCCCAAGAACACAGGGGTTCGAAACCTTCTACGAGACATAGATGTGAGGGAAGAAGGCCTCGCTCCCTCGAGTGCATGGAGCAGGTGTTGGTGGAAGACGAACGTCTCCGTCTGTTCATCCGTTCACCTCCTCAGGTTTTGTCTGTAGCCCAGATCGGCACAGACTCTGAGTCACCCTCTGCTGGGCCTCTCTGAGTGGAGTCTGTGTGTATGCATCTGAGGAGGTTTCTATGAAATGCTTTGAGTTGAGTTTTTTATAACTCTCTGTTACCGACTCTTGGTGTGAAATGATTTTTATTCATCATTGACTGATATTTGCAGCCTGCCAGCTTGCTTTGTCAAATGTTCTGGGTTATATATGCCTGCATGAGGTTGTTTGAGATGATAACCAAGGCCCCTGCAGCCCTTTGCCAGTGCCATCACTGGGGAGGCATCAGTGTTAGAGTCTCTGCAGCAATCCCGGGCGGGGCAGCCTCTGCAGGGCGCCGCTTCACCAAGCAGCGCTTTGCCAAGCACCGCTTCGCCGAGCCGGAAGTGGTTTCTGGCAGGTCTGTCGGTGCAGACCTCACCTTCCCTGTCTCGGAAGGAGTGGAAAGCCAGCCAGCACTGGGAGGCAGGGCCTCTTCTTATTCCACCCCCTGCAGGCACAGTGCTTTCTGGCAGTGTCACATATACTGGCTCCCTTAAATTTTTAATTTAATTTCATTTTATTGTATTATTGATTGGAGAGAGAGAAAGAAACATCGATTTGTTGTTCCATTTATTCATGCATTCATTGTTTGATGCTTGTATGTGCCCTGGCTGGGGATTGAACCTGCAACCTTGGCATGTTAGGAGAATGCTCTAACCGTTAACTAAGCTCCCCGGCCAGGGCAACCCTTAGGTTTCTTTGTTGCCCGAGGCCCTGGAGATCGAAGGTGAATATTGTTCCCTTGTGCGGGGTGTGCCATTGCACTGGGACTCGGGAGGGAATAAGAAGCTTTGTGCTAGAGAATCAATCCCTTTCGTTGGTTGCCCAGTTTTGAGTACTTACTCTCTCAAACTGTTGTTGTTTGGTCTGCAGAAATTAGCATTTTATTTTCTCAAATTTGCAGATGTGATGTTTGTTACCCGTTCATGTTTGGACAAATATTCACTAAAATTCTCTTATAAGATGGCTCTGGGAGAAGAATTAATCTCCACGGGATTTTTTACTCAACTGTTTTAGCATCAGTGGCCTTCTTGAGCCATAGCTGCCTGGGCTTTGTGACCGAATCAGTTTGACTTCACCGGTGCAAGGAAAAGGGTTCTGTTGTCACCTGACATGAAAATTTTATGAGAAGCTGGCCTTTTCTGCCGTGCAAACATAAAGGCTGTAAATTGTTTGGGGTTTTACAAAGGTGTTATTTGTGTCAGTGGAGCTAGGAGAGTTTGGGGTTCTGAGGCTCCCAGGACAGCCAGGGTGTTTCTGAAGATGTTTATGTGAAGGAAGCCACAGCATGGGTGGGGTCTGTCCTTGCGGTGAAATGAGATCACCGGCAGGCTTATGTTTTGGGCACGGGAAGTATAAATACTGCTGGATTTTCAGAGGATGCCTGGGTTAGGGTTCCTCTCCCTGTGACAAGAGTCTTGCTGACTCTCCTGTGAGAGCATCATGGAGAAATAGGTGGAAGACCAGCGTATTGAAATCTTACTCAAGTTGGTAGCAACACTGGGTGGAACACTTATGTACTTAAATTGTGTGCCTTCTGAGTAGCAACAACAGCAAAATCTTTACAAATTCCTGCAAAGTCTTGTGCCTGCACCCTCTCCACAAAACTACTTCACCGAGGAGAATGTGGCGTTCTGGCCAGGGCTCAGCTGTATAACTTGAGGCTTGAGTCCTGCCATTCTTCCAGAAACTTCTATCTTGTTACCTTTTCCTGATTGCCTGCAGTGAGGTTTTGGGGGGAAGAAAGGAAATGCATTCTAAACTTGATAATCAGCAGTTATTGAAGGTCTCGCTCTCTGGAGGATTGAGGTACTCAGGAGAATTAGAAACGGTTTTAAGGCTTGGTGATCTGATGATGCAGTTCAGTTGCCTGTGCAGTGGTGGCGTCTTGACTGGGCCCGAGGCAGAATATCGAGAGGCAGACTGCCTGGAGCTGCAACCCAGCTCTGTCCCCTCCTCCTGTGGGACTTGAGCAGGTGGCTTAATGTCTCTGTGTCCAGCATCTGTTATGACAGCAACTTCTTGTCTGACTGAAACAAGGAAGTCTCAAGTGCACGGCAACTCCAGTCTCGGCCTCCTGGAGTATACGGCTAAGAAGGGACATGGTGCTGCCCAGGAGGATTGTTTCTGCATCGATCATACTTCTCATTCAGCCTGTTGACCAGGGCTGATTGTCAGAGGACCGCTTCCAGGCCTCTCTGGGAGACTCTCCTGCCTTAGTCTTCAGACCTTAGCTTCTCCCAACAGAAAGAGCCAGAGAGGCCCCACACTTGGAGCCTGGGGTGTGGGCCGAGCACACTGGACCGCTAGCCTGTGGCTGTAGAACCCTACGCTCCGGTGTCCCAGCCCCGATCTTGCCATATCTCAGACTTTCTCATGGAATTATAAGGAGTGCTCTAAACTGGATTCAGTTTAATATTTTCGAATTTGAAAAGTAAATACTTATCATTTGGCAATGTTAAGAAGAATTTCCAGTGTGTCTCCTACGAAGTTTATAATCATTTTTGCCATACGTGCTGTGGTTCATTTCTGTGGGTTGAGGCAATTCAGTTCTTAATTTCTTCTAAACTGGAAATGTGCCTCTGCAGTCTAACCTTGTGCTCTGATGTCATATCTCTTTCAGCTTGTATACTTAGGTCATGTTTGACTTGACAAAAATGGGACGTGCAGAGTGTTTTCATTCTTTGTGGCCTTTTGGAACTTGGCGACAGACAGTCATTGAGAAAGCAGGTGGGATACGTGTGAGTCTAAGGAACGAGCTCCAGTGTACAGAGGCACAGTTCAGTGTGTGATCTCGAGTATAACTTCGATCTATGACTTTGTACGCCTCTGGGCGTTGTAGGGTAGGGAGCACAGACAGGGTTAGAATTCCAGCTTCGTCACTTCCTGGCTCTTTCATGACTCCTGAGTCTGCTTCCCCGCCTGTGAAATGGAGGGATAGTCATTGTACCTGCCTCGGAGCAGTTGTGAGATTAGCCTGTGTAATGTGTGTAAAGTGCTCACTACCGGGGCTCGCACGTGGTAGTGCTCAGTAGTAAGAGTGATTCTAGAACAGCGGACTCTGCTTGGTGGTCCTCCCTTTCCTTGGCTGCTTAACCACCTCCTGGGAATCTGAGATGCCTGAAAGGCTGTAGCAGTGCTTGGGGGGCGTTGGTCTTTGGCAGCTGGCTCACGTGGTGCTGTTGCCCACGGCCTTTCCCATGATACTAGGATGTCTGGGCCAATGGGCTGAATGGGGAGGAGGCTGGATAGCCTGTCCTGACAGCATCTGAGGGATGCACGTGGGGGCACCCAGCGAGTGAGTGCAGAGGACCGTGGCTGTTCTGGCACTTGTGTGGTGGAGAGCCTTGCTGGTTTCTGAGTTCTTTTATCACAGAATTTTCTTAGGCTGAGGGTGGCATTGAACTTTAGACATCTCCATCTGAGCCGAACTTGCAGGTTATAGTGTGATACAGTGCCTTATTCTCCACTGGGCCAAGTGTTTGGGTGTTGGTCATTCTGCCCTCTAGCTCATTTACATATGGGCTAGATATGTTACATGTAATAAAATGTAGTGTTTACAGTATGTACATATGGGTGTTTCTTATTGAGAGTATTGATGGTATGACTGTGATGATTATGGATAATCTTATCTGGATTAATATTCTTTTTTTTTTTAAGATTTTATTCATTTATTTTTAGAGAGGGAAGGGAGGGAGAAAGAGAGAGAGAGAGAGAAACATCAATGTGCAGTTGCTGGGGGACATGGCCTGCAACCCAGGCATGCACCCCAACTGGGAATCGAATCTGCAATGCCTGGTTCTCAGCCCTTGCTCAATCCACTGAGCCATACCCGCCAGGGCTGGATTAATATTCTTAATCTCACATGCTGAGAATAGTAACGCTGATGTTGTATGCTAATGAGCAATGCATTCTACCAGAATCTGTGGTCACGTGAGATCTGCGTTTAATCTGTGTAAATGCTCCATCCAGAGGAAAAGATGCAGGAACAAAAGAAGTCCTGTCACAGGAAGTAGACTGTTGCTGACCGGGCCCTGGGGGAGAGGGGCAGAGCGAGGAGGAGGTGTGGGGCTGTGCTGGGGACCGAGGGGCTCTCTGCGTGGTGAGGAGCCCTTCCCGGGCATCTTCCTTGGCGGCCGCCTTCCAGTAGCACTGACCTTGTCATCACGTGTGACCCCCCAGTACGAGCGGATACAGAGGTTCTTTTTCTCTAAGAAAAAATTACTGAGATGATTTATGTATCAAAACTCACCCATTTTAAGTGTATAATTCAAAAATTTTTCATGAGTTTACGAAGTTATGAAACCATCATTGTAATTCAGTTTTAGAACGTCTTCATTACTCTGATAAGATTCCTGTTCAGGGATTTTTTTTTTTTTTTAATGATATCACATTTAAAAATTGCACAGATAGCACAAAGAATTACTATGTGCTTTGCACTCAGATTCCCCAAATGTTAACTTTTTACTGCATTTGTATGCAGGGATTTGTTCCCCAATTCATTTTTTTTTAAGATTTTATTTATTTATTTTTAGAGAGGGAAGGGAGGGAGAGAGAGAGAGAGAGAGAGAGAAAGGGAGAGAAACATCAATGTGCGGTTGCTGGGAGACATGGCCTGCAAGCTTGGCATGTGCCCTGACTGGGGATCGAACCTGCGATGCCTGGTTTGCAGCCCGAGCTCAATCCACTGAGCTACACCAGCCAGGGCCCCAATTCATTTTTTTAATTGTATTGTTTTTCATTACCATTTATCCCCCTTATACCCTCTTCCACCACCGCTGCACACACCACCCCCCACTTCCCACCCTGAACCTGGCAAGAATGCCACGATTTTTGAATAGTGATGATCCCTGCTCTTGAAAAGAGGCATGGTTTAACTTGGCCTCCCACTACACCCTCCCTTGGTAGTTGGAGGTGCTCTTCTGGCAGGTTGAAAGGTTGCTTTGGAAGGTGATGTGTAAGGCTTAAAGAGCTATCTTGTCAACCCTCCCAAGAGGGTCCCCTGCTAGGCAGGGCCTGAGGTTGGGGTTAGAGGATGGGAAGTAGGGCCAGAATCAAACCTTCCATTCCTGGGCACTGGGATTTTAGTCTGGCTTTTCAGAAAACCAGTGAATGTGTTCCCTCACGAGAGAGGTGGATTTAGATGCCTCACACACAAAGAGAGACTACGTGCTAGTCAACATTAGACCAAGAAGCAATGCAGCCAGGAGAGAGGGGAACGGATACCACTGGCCTGGTTATCTTTTTGTAAGACAGTGGTTCTCAAAAGTGGGTGGAGAGAACAGGGAGGCAATTTTGACAACCTCTCCTCTCCTCCTCAGCCCATGGACATTTAGCCATGTCCAGAGACATTTTGGGTTGTCCATACTGGCATCTAGTGGGTAGAAGCCAGGGATGACACTAAACATCCTACAATGCCCAGGACAGCCACATAATGAAAGATTATTGGGCCCAAAATGTTGATAGTGCCGAGGTTGAGAAACTTGGATATAAAGGGACAGAAGATGTGGTTAGCCAACAACTGGATGACTCAGCTTGCCATGGGCTGTCTCTTAATGAAGCATCTTTCTCCTTGCCTGCCTTCTTGTCCCCACCAGTGGGGGAGTGGTAGGTAGTATTAGGAGTGTGGGGAGAGTGCAGGCCCGCCTCCTGCTCACCCTGTAGACTTAAGTCACAAGCTTAGCTTTGGAATGGGGGCTGCAGAGTGGGGCTCATTTGATGGATTGACCAGATATTTTAGAATCAGCCTGAGACATGACTAAGGTATTCTGTTATCCAGCAGACATGCCTGTTGGATACAGGCGATGTGGAGTCAGCAGATTACACATTTGGTAGGAGTTACTAGAAAAACCAAATAAGTTGTGATTTCTCTAAACAGAAATACTTAACATGTCAGATAGTTTTCCAGGGAATATTTAAAATGTGGGCGCTGACCTTTCATACGAAGTCAACATGCTTTGTTGGAAGGATAGACATGATTTCATTCAAGAGTTGATCTGGATTCACTAACCTGGTTGTAGTCACATTATAGTGAAGCTTGAAAAAGAAAAAGGGATGAGAAGTAAATCTTTACATCAATACGAAGACCTTCCTACCTGATTTAGAGATACAAAATGCCTCAACAGCCCTTGCTGGTATGGCTCAGTTGGAGCATCACACCATACACCAAAAAGTTATGGGTTCGATTCCCGGTCAGGGCACATACCCTGATTGTGGGTAAGACCCTCGATTGGGATGTGAACCCCGGTCTGGGCTCATACAAGAAGGCTGTCAACCAGTGTTTCTAACGTCAATGTTGTCTCTCTCTCTATCTCTATCTCTATCTCTATCTCTATCTCTATCTCTATCTCTATCTCTATCTCTCAGCAATGAAAAAATGTCCTCAGGTTAGGATAAAAATAAAATAAAACTCTCCAATATGCTACCATTTTACATGAAAATATTTCAAGAAAAAATACTGAAAGAATTTACATCCCACTCTTGGGAAATGGCACTATGTTTTTCTTAATCCCCATATTAGTGTTTGGAGTACTTTGCAACTGTCTCCAACTACAGATATCTCAGAATAAAGTGATACAATAAGCAGCCATATGTAACCTTAAATAAATGTGGGTACAGTTTTCAAAGCCCTTTGTTACAGTGTTCCAAAGTGTAAGGTTTCTTTTGAGAAATCAACTGATAGTATTACGGGAACTACTTTGTAGGTGATGGTCTCCTTTTCTCTTGCTGCTTTTAACATTCCCTCCGTATCTTTCATCTTGGGTAATGTAATTGTGATGTGCCTTGGTGTGTGCTTCCTTGGGTCCAGCCTCTGAGCTTCCTGAACTTCCTGGAAGTCTATTTTCTTTTCCATATTGGGGAAGTTCTCCTTCCTTATTTTTTCCAATCAGTTTTCAGTTTCTTGCTCTTCTCCTTCTTCTGGCACCCCTATGATTCTCATGTTGGAACATTTAAAGATGTCCTGGAGGTTCCTAAACCTCTCCTCATTTTTTTGAATTCTTGTTTCTTCATTCTGTTCCAGTTGAATGTTTATTTCTTCCTTCTGGTCCAAATGGTTGATTTGAGTCCTGGTTTCCTTCCCGTCACTGCTGGTTCCCTGTACATTTTCCTTTATTTCACTTTTCATACCCTTCATTTGTTCCTCTATTTTCCAGCCATATCAACCAATTCTGTGAGCGTCCTGATTACCATTGTTATGAACTGTGCGTCTGATAGATTGGCTATCTCTTCATCACTTAGTTGTATTTTTTCTGGGACTTTGATCTCTTCTTTCATTTGGGCCTTTTTGTGTGTGTGTGTCTGCGAGCTTGTTACGTAGTGAGGGGCAGAGCCTTAGGTATTTGCCAGGGCAGGGCAATCACGTGGCTGCGTTGTGGCGCTGTGTGTGGGGGAGTGTCCAAGAGGGAACAATGGCGCTTGCTCGGTGGGCTTTCAGTCACTTCCCCTGCTATCCACAAGCAAATCGTGCCCTTCTGGTGCCGATTCCCAGGTGGGTGAGCTTGTGTACGTTCTAGGACCCCTGTGGGTGACTCCAATGGACTCTCCTCTGACACTGGGAGTTTCTCCTGCAGCCAGAACCTCCACAGGGGTTTTCAGTCAAAGGTTTTGAGGCTTTATTTCCACTGTGGGACCCTGGGCTGTGTGGTCTGTCTTGCTCCCCAGTTCTTCCTCCTGGTTTATCTGCATGCGAATGTGGGACCACCCAGTCTGCCAGCCTCAGCCCCACCCAGTCCTCCAGCTACCCCCTTGCCATGAGCCCTCTCCACTCAGCTGCCCAACTCCACCCCTCCTGCTGCTCTGGATGGATGTTTCTCCTTTAACTCGTGGTTGTCGGGCTTCCAGACAGTTCGATTTTGTCAGTTATTGTTATTTTTTGTTTTTAAACTTGTTGTCCTTCTTTTGGTTGTGCAAGGAGGCAGAGTATGCTACCTGTGCCTCCATCTTGGCCGGAAATCAACTGTTAAACCTTATTTGTAATTCCCTTTGCTAACAGTGAAAATCTTAGCTCTCATTATCCACAATATACTTACTTATGTGCTTAGTCCTAGAATATATGAGAAAGTGGTGTCAGAATTGTTCATTCATACCCCTGTGGAAAACTGTGTTGGTGTTCATTCTACTATAGAAAATTAGTAAAACACAGGTTAAAAGAAAAGGTTAACCTGTACTGTTGTTACTATTTTTTAATTAATGGATATTCTTCCTTTTAAATAGACTTTGTATTTTTAGAGCAGTTTTAAGTTTACTTAAAAAAAAAAGTTAAGCAGAAAGTACAGAGAATTCCCATATACCTACCCCATCTCCACCGCCACACTCAGTTTTCCGTACCGTCCAGTGCAGTATATTGGTTACAGTCAGTGGGTCCACATTGAGACTTTATTGTCAACCAAAGTCCGTAGTTTCCATGAAGCCTCACTCTTAGAGTTGCACATTCTTCGGGTTTGGACAGAGTTATAATGACATGTATATGTAGTGGCAGTGCAGTGTCACACGGAGCAGTTGCACTGCCCTAAACATCCTCTGTGCTCCGTTGTTCGTCTTTCCTCCCCAGCCCCGAGCACTCACTGGTCTTTTTACTGTCTCCGTAGTGTTTGTCCAGAATGGCATCTCATTGGAATCACAGCATGCAGTCTTTTCAGACTGGCTTCTGCAGCAGAGTCATGTGCATTCAGCAGTGATTGGCGTCTTTCAGTTAGTACAGTAATACGCATTTAAGGTTGCTCCATGTCTTTTCACAGCTTTTTTTCTTTTCTCTCTCTCTCTGTTTAAACCTTTGAATAATGTTCCATTGTCTCAATGGACCACAGTTTATTTACCTATTCACCTACTGAAGAACATGTTGGTTGCTTCCAAATTTTGGCAATTATGAGTAAGGCTGCTATAAAATACATCTATGTGTGGGTTTTGGTCTGGACATAAGTTTTCAAACCTCCTTTGGCTAAATACCAAGGAGCATGATTACTGGATTGCATAGTAAGAAGAGTGTTTGGTTTTGAAAGAAACTGCCGGACTGTCTTCCAAAGTAGCCGTACCACTTTCATCCCCACCAACAATGAATGGGAGCTCCTGTCACTCCACATCTTCATCAGCATTTGGTGTTGTCAGTGTGTGGGGTTTTGGCCGTTCTAATGGGACTATAGCGGTCCTGTCGTTTGAACTTGCACTTTGCTGCTGACGTATATTTGCCAACCGTAGGGGTTTTTCCCCCTGATGTTCTTTATCAAGTTGAAAAGGTTCCCATCTGTTCCTAGTTTGCTGAGTGGGTGTTGGATTTTGTAAAATGCTTTTCCCCCATCTATTGATATAATCATATGATTTTGTTTTCTTTAGCCTGTTGATGTGATGGGTAACATTAACTGATTTTTGAAAGTTGAGCCATGCTTGCGTACCTGAAATCTCAGTTGCTTGATGTATATAATTCTTTTAATATTTTGTTGAATTCAGTTTGCTAATATTTTGTTGAAGGTTTTTACATTTATGTTCGTAGTTGTTCGTAGTTGTTTTCTTGTAACATCTTTGTCTGGTTTAGTATTAGGGTGATGGCTTCCTAATAGAGTGATTTAGGAACTGCTCCCTCTACTTCTAGCTTCTGGAAGGGATTGTAGAAAATTTATGTAATTGCTTTGTTAATTATTTAGTATGTGTAATTGGTGCACCAATCTGAGCCTGGTGCTTTCAGTTTTGGAAGATTATTCATTTTGGACCCAATTTTTAAAAATAGATACAGTCCCGTCCACACTATCTTTTTCTTCTTGTGTGAGCTTTGGCAGAATTGTTTTTCTAAGAATTGGTCCTTTTCATCTAGGCTATCAAATTTGTGGGTATAGAATTGTTCATAATCTTATCTTTTTAATGCTCTTAAAATCAGTAGTGACAGCCCCTATTCTGTTTTTGATGTTAGTAATGTATATTTTCTGTTTTTTCTTCATTATCAGTAATGCTCCATAGTATGTTTTACCATGATTTAACTAGTTCTTCATGTAACATTTTGCAGTTATTTTATTAAACAGTTCTGTGATCAGTATCCTTGTGGAGAGCCTTAATTATCTCTTTAAGTTAATTCCTCCAGATAAACTTGCCCGATTAAGTACAACCATTATTTTATGGCTTCATGAATATAGTCAAATTGCCATTCAGAAATTTCCCACTTATCTTTATAGCAGCAGCGTTTGAGAATCCTTGTTTTCCCTGCATCCCACCCAGCGCCAAGTATTAGTAACAAAATACTTGTGCTGGGTCTGTGGTTGTTTGTTATTGTAGTCTCTAATTTTCCGTGTGTTTGAAATATTTCATAATTTTTAAAAATATGTTGCTGGCGTAGCAAAGAAGGGAATGATTTAACATTCTTTTCTTAGGTTAGTGAGATAGAACATTTTTATATTTGATTACTGGTTATTTGCATTTCTTTTGTAAATTATTGATTCTTGATAAACATTCAGTGCTAAGTGAAGAAACAGGACCTCTTCTTTACCCTGTGTGGTATTAACGTAGATACAGACAGGATATCTGTTAGACTTTTTGAAATGTTGAAAATAAGTATGTCATCAGAATATGAGCTGGATTTTCCCAAGAATTTATCCCTTAGAAAAGAGAGAATCTTTGTCTTTTTAAAAGGGTCTCATAAAGTATTTGTTGTTGTTGGGTACTTCTCAATTACTTTTCTTCAGACACAGAGTTCTGTATTTTGCCATGTACACTGTGTTCCCGTGTATTGTGCACACCCATGTTTTGTGTGCATTATACACAGGATTCTTATACCGATGGTATGTATTCATTATACCTATGTATAATGCTCCTTATTTTTCCCTCAAAAATTTGGGCAAAAAGTGTGAATTATACATGGCAAAATGTGGTATTATTTGAGGACGATATGTCAGTCATTGACTAATAGAGGTCAACTAACAGAATCTTGGGGGGTTTTTTAGAGAGAGGGGAAGGGAGGGAGAAAGAGAGGGGGAGAAGCATCAGTGTGCGATTGCCTCTTGTGCACCCCCTACTGGGGACCTGGCCCACAACCCATGCATGAGCCCTGACTGGGAATCAAACCAGCAACCCTTTGGTTCACAGGCTGGCACTCAATCCACTGAGCCAAACCAGCCAGGGCTGTTTTTTTGTTGTTGTTTGCTTGTTTGTTTGGTTGGTTTTTAGGAGGTAGAGAATTTTAACACAATTTCAGTGATTATTCTGGGGTTATAATCTCATAAATAAAAAGATAACATTTTTAGTAAAACAAGTATTCAAATTTACTTACAGGACCAATGAAAGAATTGACTATTGTAATTTTATGCCAAAAGGTACTTTTGACTTATAGTAAACTTCCTAAGTTGACAACATATTCACATATTCAAAATGTGGTATATCTTAAGTAGCTTTGTGGTAATTAAAATGATATGATCTAGGAAATTGCTACATCACCTAAAATGGTGCTGTTGGTTATGGAAATATATGTAGCCTGTAAAGAGCTTGAATGAAATAGAAGTATACAAATGGAAAGGGCAGTGTTTCTCAATCATGATCCCCCCCCCCTTTTTGGGTGGAGACTATTGCATACATACAGAAAATAACACAGATTGTAAATGTACTGCTCAGTGAATTGTCACCAATTGAAAAACCTGTTGTCTTAGCTTTGGCTGCTATAACAAAATACCTTAGACGGGTGGCTTAAACAGTAGAAATTTATTTCTCACCATTCTAGTGGCTGAAAAGTCCAAGATCAAGGCACTAGCCCATTTGTTTCCATCCACAGCCCCTCGCCCTGGTTGGTAGAGGCTGTCTTCATGCCATATCCTCACATGGTGGAGAACAAGGCCATCTCTGTCTCTCTGTAGGGCACTAGTCCACTCATGGGGACTCCGCCGCCACCCAGGTTATTACACAAACTCTGCTCCATGTGCAGAAGCCTCTCCTGCTGCTCTTGCTCCGTGTCCTTTCCACCCTTCTCAGAGGTTGTCACTGTCCTAGTTCTAACCTGGAGAGTCTTTGACTTGCTATGGAATCACACAGGATGCACTTTTCCACCTTACTTTTTTTATGCATAGTATTATTTTTAAAATTCATCTGGTATGTAACTAGGATTGGTTCATTTCATTGTTGCAGTCTTCTGTTATAGGCATATATATATCACAATGTATTACTCATTAGCTCCACTGCCAAAGGAAATGTCGGGTTTTTTCCCATTTGTGGCTCCTTCAAAGTTGTTGTTTCTCTTGGTGAACAGGTATACTCCTTCTGTTAACATGTGCCCACAAGTGGGCTTGTTGGATGTTATGTGTCTTCCATCTGTCACCTAGTAGTGTAAACGCGCATCAGTTGCTTCGGAGACTCCAGCGTGCAATAGCTGTCGATCCCCTACTGCAGCAGCTCCCTTGTTGTGATTGCGCTGTCACTCCCTTCAGTGGCCTGTGGTCTGGAAGTATTAAAAATACCAGAAATAAGCAATTCGCCTGTTTAACACTGTGCGCAGTTCTGCTTAGTGTGATGAAATCTCGTGCTGCCCTGCTCTGTTCCACCCGGGACCTGTGAGTCACCCCTTTGTCCGGTGTCTGCATGCATGCCTGGCCTGCCCGTTGGTCACTTAATAGCTGTCTTGGTTATCAGGTCAACTATTGCAGAGTTGAAGTGCTTGTTTTCAAGTCACTCTTATTTTACATAATTATGCCACATTCCCGTAACTTTAATTACTGTGTGTGGTTAGAATTATGTTCTATTTTGTTATTATTGTTATTAACCCCTTAGTGTGCCTAATTTATAAAATAAACTTTATCATTGGTCTGTATTTATGGACAAAACCATAGTAGTAGAGGGTTTGGGACACTGGGGCTCCTGGAACTCATCCTGCGGAAAAGGAGGAACGCTGTGTGTTTACGTGGCTGCCAGTGCGCAGGTGTGGGGCTACTGTCATAACTAAGACCACATTATTTTAAATTTAAGTGTCCAAGGCTAATTAATGAATTAAGTGTAAGTAGGTAGACATTTGGCTAATTACGTTCATATCCTTAAAAGTTTATTTACTCAAGGTTGGGCAGATTGCTTTTTGGCCATCTTTTTATTGGGAAAATGGATGTTCCCTGCCAGTTAGAGTCCGCTGATCTTCATTTATATATAGTCACCGGGGACCAGAGCTTCGGGCAGGCGCTGGGGGTGCCGAGGAGGATGGGTGTGGCTGTGGTGGGCACAGCAGAGTGGTGAGGCTGGAGGCAGACGCTCAGTGAGAGGCTCTGGCTGGGGCAGGTCAGGGGGCCAGGGTACGGCAGGGAGGGGAGAATGGAGTGACTGCGTCCCTTTGTTCCAGCGTAGTCTTCCAGCCCTGAAAGCTTCTTGGTTGTTGTTTTGTTTTCTTTGTTTTAATAGAGGTATGATTCACATAGCATAAAATTCACCCTTTCAAAGTGTATAATTTAGTGATTTTTAGTATATTCACAAGGTTATACAACCATCACCACTAGTTCCTGAACGTTTCCATCGCCCGAAAAACAAACCGTGTACCCTTTAGTAGTCATGCCCAAGTCCCTCTGCCCTGGTTCACACCCTCTAAATACCCACTAGTCTATGTCCCTTCTGTAGACTCGCTTGCGGGAGATGTCTCTCGTGAATGCGGTCACACACTGTAAGCTTCTTTACTCAGCATAAGGCTTAGTTATCTGCGTTATGCTGTGAATTGGTACTTCATTCATTTTTATGGTTGAATATTCCATTGTCTGGGTGTAGCACATCTTTTTTATTCATTACTTAGTTATGAACATTGGGTTATTTCCACGTCTGGCTATTGTGAATAATGTTGCTATGTACATTCATGTACAAATTTTTGTGTAGACATGTTTTCAGTTGTCTTAGGTAAATACGGTACCTAAAAGTGAAAATGCTAAAGCTTTTGGGTTTTTTTCAGGAGCGTTCTCCAAATGGATAGCCCATATTGGAATATTCATAGTTCCAGTGGCCAGTTTCCTGTTCTGTTTTGGTTGCTTTGGGCATTCACATTGCCATTTTTAATTGTCCCTTGGGGTGGGGGTGGGCACGGTTATTTGACCAGATGCCTCAGGGCACTCGCTGCCCTGAACGTGGGTCAGTCTTTGTGATTTGGGCTTTGAGCATATCCAGAGTTTGCAGGTGGTGCCTGAACAGCTAATTTTCTGCTTTCCGTTCCTTACAGCACAGGTGGCAAACACAAGGCCTGCAGGCCTCCACCTTGTTTTATCTAGCCCAGCATCTTGTTTCTACCCAGCCGCCGAGCTCCTTGCCCCTAGTTAATTAGTAGTTACATGTACATAGTCCTGAAATTACACCTGGCCCTTTGAAGGCAGCCTTGAGGCTGATATGGACCCCGGTGAAAATGAGTTTGACACCCTTGCTCCAGGGTTTGATAACACTGGGTATTGGACAGAGGGGCGAAAGAGAGGGCAGATTCCAAGGCCACGCAGAGGTTAGAAGAGTGGTCATACCCTGAACAGAAATAAAGCATTGGAAAGGGAGGCATCTGGGGAGAAGGGGTGAGGATGACTGTCACATGTGTCCAGTGAGGCAGCAGCGGGACCTTTCGGTAACCATTGGGGATAAAGCCTGGAGTTTGGCAGAAAGCCATGAGTTTTTTTGTTGTCATTTTTATACCTTTTGTTCTACTACTTAACTAGTTATTCTATAGCTTTCTCTATTTCATAGTCCATGTCTTTTGCACAAAATACCCACCTCTACCTATCACCAAGAATTTCCAAAAGCAGCTATACAGTTAGAATTAGATTCAGCTGTGAGTGACAGAACACCAAAAATAACAGTGGCTTCAGTGAGTTCATTTCCCTCTATGAATGAAGTCTGAGTCACCCAGGCTTCCTTAGGTTGGTGCAGTGAACATCAGGGACCTGGCCCTTTCAGTCCTCAACACGTGACTTCCACCTCGTGGTCCAAGGTAGTTGCTGAATGTCAGCTGTCACTCGGACTTGCCAACCAGTGGGAAAGAAAAAGGGATGAAAGTGGACATGGCCCTCCCTTTAAGAATACTTCCTGGACTTGGCAAGCACTATTTTTGCTTATGTCCAGTTGATTAAAATTTAATCATAGCCACACTTAAACCACAGGGAAGGCTGGGAAACTCCTTTATTCCAGGCAGCATTGTGCCCACTTAAATTCAGCCTTGCTCCCAAGGAAAAGGAAGCAAATAGACATTGGAGACTACTCAGAAGGAGTCTCTTAATTTTCCAGATTAAGAACCAGATTCCAAATTCTTTCAGGTTATAGAACTTATATCTCTAAACCTTAATTATCCTTATAACAATAAAATATAATAAATAGCCCTGACTGGTGTGGCTCAGTGGCCTGAGTGCCTGCTTGTGAACCAAAAGGTTGCTGGTTGGATTCCCAGTCCGGGCACATGCCTGGGTTGTGGGCCAGGTCCCCAGCAGGGGGCGTGCTAGAGTCAACCAATCCATGTATCTCCCACACATCAATGTTTCTCTCCCTTTCTTTCCGCCTCTCTTCTCCTCTCTCTAAAAATAAATAAAATCTTTAAGACATATAATAAAATATAATGAAAATGTGCACTCCTGTTTTTATACTGTTTAACATGACACATGGAATGATGAGTAATGGCTCAGGCATGTGCCGTGGAGTCAGTGTCCAAAGTTTGACTATAAGAGCAATACATTTGGAAGCTAGAAAAGTCACAGAGCGATGACGGCCGTGTGTTTCCTGGGCCGGCTGGAGTGCGGATTTTCTGCCTGAGTTCTGCGTCTCATTACATGTCAACACAGAAGGTTCATGGGGGCGGGAGTCGATGCCTCCTGTCTGAAAGCACCAGCGTCTCTGTAGACTTCTCTCAGCAAGAAGAACGTGCCTCAATCTTACTTGTTTCTGCACTCTCTTCAAGTGTGGTTTGTCCTTTTCTCCTGTCTGGGTCTCATCCAGCTCTGTCCACTGTACATGCAGCTCACGGTGCACTTGACACCTGGCAAGAATTTCAGATAGAGCTGTGTGCTTCTTACTTGTTTGAAAGTGTGCGTGTTTGTCGTCCTCATGCTCTAAAACATAATCTCCATGAGAGCAACGCTAGACCCCCACACCTAGTCAGCTGGTAGAACGTACTGGTTATTGAGTAGAGAATACATGTCCTGCCCTGGCTGGTGTGGCTCGGTGGATGGTGTGACGGCCTGCGAACCAAAGTGGCACCCGTATGATTCCAGGTCAGGGCGCATACTTGGGTTGCAGGCCAAGTCCCTGGTTGGGGACGAACGAGAGGCAATTGATCAGCGTTTCCCCTGCACTTCGATGTTTCTCTCCCTCTCTTCCTTCCTCCCCTCCCCTCTCTGTAAAAAAATAAAGAAAGATTTAATGAATCAAACAAATACCCTGTTCTGGCTAGTGGTTTTGAGGGACAAGGAGGTGGTAGAGAAACAGGTAAAGGCATTTAAAGTTTATAAAACTCTAGAAGTCTCCCCGCAAGAAGAAATAGTCTCAGTACATTGAATCGACATCATTTTGAGGGAAGCCAGTTGTGTGTTATATGTTGACCATCTTCCAGAGCCTCCGACGAGCTTGCACTGCCTGACGCAGAGTCTTTCAACAGGACAGAACACAGAGTTCGAATCATCTGAGAGATCCTGGGCGTGTAGTCCGTTCTGTGTAATGGAAACCTCAAGGTGCTTCCCAACACTGCTCAAGGTCCTCCCTTTCTAAGTGTATTTTCCCCGTTTTTCTTACAAGTAGAAGTTTCCAATTATATAATCACTTATTTTGGCTGCTTTGATAACCTTCAAACAAATATAAGGGATGCCTTTTAATGCACTAGATGGTCCGAGGGAGAGTAAAGGCCCTCGAGGGGTAAGTCTGTGTTAGGTTGCTGGGGTGTGCAGTCCTGACCGGGAGGGCTTCTGGGTGCTGTGGGCTATGCCTGTGTGGCACTGGGCAGCAACGCCAGTTGGGGTAGGAGGCCTCTTGGCTCTGTCTTCTCCTAAACTCTTGGATTACCAGAGATTTTAAGATTTTATTTATTTTTAGAGAAAATGGAAGGGAGGGACAAAGACAGGATGAGAAACATCAACATGTGAGAGAAACACCGGTTGGTTTCCTTCTGCCTGCGCCCTGACTGGGGGTGGAACCCGAACCCAGGCATGTGCCCTGACTGGGAGTCGAACCAGCGACCTTTTGCTTTGCAGGATGACGCCTAACGCACTGAGCCATATTGGTCATGGCACTGCTGCTTATTTTTTATATATATTTTATTTATTTATTTTTAGAGAGGGGAGGGAGAGGGGGAGAGAGAGAGAGAGAGAAAGAGAGAGAGAGAGAGAAACATCAATGTGCGGTTGCTGGGGGCCGTGGCCTGCAACCCAGGCATGTGCCCTGACTGGGAATCGAACCTGCGATGCTTTGGTTTGCAGCCCACGCTCAATCCACTGAGCTACGCCAGCCAGGGCACTGCTGCTTATTTTTAATAGAGGTTGAAGGCTGGTAATTCTGTGTTATTTCCAAGTAAGAATCAGTAAACCTAAAATGAGTGGGGACCCAGCCTCCTGTCCATTGGGCCTTTGCTGACTCGAAGCTCCTGGCAGAGTGGCATTGGGTCTATAGCTTTTTACTTAAGAAAAAAAGAGTAGGGGGTGGCTGCGTCCCTAAAATGGTGGTGACCAGTGTGTTCAGAAGTCTGGTGGCTCTGTGTTTTACTCATCTTCTCAGGGTGCTGTTTCTGTAGAAAGGATGTCAGCGGGACCCTCTGAAGTGTCCGAGCAAGGCGATTGAAGCCAGAGAGGCTAATAGAGACAGCCTTTAGGAGAGCTGCAGTTCTGAGCTGGGAGGCTGTAAACGAAGAACCAGCAGATACAATCTCTGTTCGGTGATGAGGCCAGAAGAGTAGCTGCGGTGCCTGGGGCTGCCTGGCAAGCATACCGCAGCCTTTGTGGGGGCTCGGCATTGCGGCCCGTGCAGTGCGGTAGGACTTGTGGGCGTCATCTGCTCTCTCGGCTGTTCCTGCCCCCTCCCACCATCAGCTCTGTCAGAGAGAAAAAAGAGAAGAGGTTTGCTTACATTTCTCAATAAACACAGCAAAATAAGCTTTACATTTTCCACGCTGATTTTAGAAATTGCCTTCTGCTACAGTGGCTTGATTTAGAGATCTAGGCGATGAAGTGCCCCTATGTGTCAAACTTAGGGTCTACTTCTTCTAGAAGAAAAGAGCCAGGGGAGCTGAAACAATAGTCATCTGAGAGTCTGAAAGAGTGTCATAGAGCTACACCCAACGCTGTGGGAAGGTGGTCCTGATTTGCAGGGAAGGGAGCCTGTCTCTCAGCTGGGACTAAACCCCCCTGCCCCACATGCCCTGTGTGCCGTGCCCCGTGGTGACTCCAGGGTTAACTGGGGAAGTCCTGGGGGAAGAGCAAGTGATGTCCATTTCTGTGTTCCACTTCATGAGAACCTTGGTTTCATTACTGTGTGATTGAAACCCACTGAGAAGGAAAGAGAAAATTAAATGGAGGTTACGGAAACCTGAACTCTGAAGGGACTTCTGAGGGTTATCTGTAAGATGTCCATGTGCCATCTTCTACTCCCACTAAGAATTAGGCCATATCGGTGTTGGGAAAGGAATTTTTGATTGACAAGGGAAATCTTAACTAGACTGAGGTCCTTGTAAGCATTGAATGAAACATTGCTGAAAACATAGTTAACAAACTGAAAGTTTCAAAAATATTTGCATTTTAGTGGTTCACAGTTGCTCAGCTGTTCTAAGTGCTAACTGGAGCCCGTAAATCATTTATCTGTAGTGAGCTGAGCTGTTTGTGGTGAAGGAACTCGCTGAGCGCCCCTCCCGGCTGGCGGCCTCTCTCAGTCTCTGTGGTAGAGCCTCATCTTCTCTGGAGAGAGAAGACTTGGCTGTTTTGATTCTTTGGTTATCTGCTTACTCATGTATTTATGTGTTTGCTTGTATTTTGCCTCTTTGTTTTGTTTTGAATGTTCTTTTTTTTTATTGTTGTTGTTCAAGTAGTTTTCCACCTCCCCCCCCCCCCGCCCCAACCTCTTTGTTTTTGACTCAAGTGACTCTTAGAATGGGAGAGTCATGCGGATCCCTGAGTAGGCAAGTCTGTTTTCCCTGAGTCTGGGCCTCAGCTAATGACATGAGCTCCAACACTGCAGACCCCTGATATTCTGTCCTTATGATAAGAGGCCTTTTCTGGAGGACTTGGAGTCTTACTTTAAATACACAAAGGCCTGGCAGGGAGTGGTGGTGGAGTGGGTGGCACAGACTCTCAGCAGCAGATGCCTTCAGAATAATCAAGTCCCTGTATGTCCGAGCCTGGTCTAGAATGTATTGTGTTCCTGGAGCAGAGTTCAGTTTGAGGCTCTGACTTTGGCCAGCTCTGGGCCTGCTGGGTGGGGCTCCATGAAACATAGGACAGCCATTTTTTTTTTTTTAAGAATTTATTTATTCTTTAGAGTGAGGGGAAGATAGAGAGAGAAACATGAATCAGCTGCCTCTCGCAAACCCCCAACTGGGGACCTGGCTCACAACCCAGGCATGTGCCCTGACTGGGAATCGAACCGTGACTCGGTTCACAGGCCAGCCCTCAATCCACTGAGCCACACCAGCCAGGGCCAGGCCAGCCATATTGCTTCAGAGAGTACAAATAAGGTTTTAGCAAGATGCTAGTTGTCGCCTCTTAGGATACAGATAAACTGGTCAATGAAAAATGCTCAGGAGGATTTTAGAAAATGTTTTTGTTACATTTTCATCTGGACAAGAAAAGATATCTCAAGGTAAGTAGCAGTCCAAGAAGGCAGTATCTTCTTGCCCGTCCACCTTAAGTTGGACCCTGAAGTGGGGTTCTGTTTCCAGCAGAGATCCCATTAGGGACTCATGTCCTCACTGCTTAGAGGACAGCTCGGATGCTGTTGGGTGCTGAGCAGAGGGGGCAGAGGTCTGCGGACAGGGCTACAGGATTGTCACAGCGGAGCTCCCTGTGTGCTTCCCACAGGGTTTCCGGCCTCTACGTGCCCCTTTCTTCTTTCTCTTCCTTTCCTTTCTGTCTCATTTTGGACTTGGCCTTTGAGAATACTGAGTTTTACAAAATGTTTGAAATGTGACATATCCTTGCCCCAGAAAGAATGAGCCTGGTTGCATCGCAAAAGATTTCTATTAAAACTACTTTTTTATTCTAAGAGGAAGGACGCACCTGTTTTAAGCCTGCTGATTTGTTCCTCTTGCTTTATTTTCTTCTGTTACGACTGTTGAAACTCTTGGTAGCAGCTACTTACTAGTGGTGGCACAGCACCCAAAGTAATTGTAGGTGCTTTAAGAACATAAAGACCGCCTTGAGCAGGCCAGTTTAGGGGTCAACAAAGCTATCAAGAAGCAATGTCTTTTTTTTTTCTTTTAGATTGTATTTATTTACTTTTAGAGAGAGGTGAAGGGAGAAAGAGGGAGAGAAACATCGATGTGAGAGAGAAACATCGATTGGTTGTCTCCCATACGTGCCCTGACTGGGGACCCAACCTGCCACCTAGGCATGCGTCCTGACCTGTGACCTTTTGCTTTGTGGGACGATGCCCAACCAACTGAGCCACGCCGGTCAGGGCAAAAAGCTAGGTCTCTTTATGGTAGTCTCTCTAAAAACTCCCTATGGGCCCACTGCTTGTGAACCTCTTTAGGTTTTACATTGTGCATCTTTTTATCAGAAGCCACCTCTTTAGTGTGGTGAGTATCATGAGTTGGCTGGCTCCCTGGAAGTTTAAAAACAAAGCAAAACAAAAAAGCAACGTGGCAAAAAGAAAATCTGACTGGCAGCCTCCCACATGCGGCCGTCGAGCTCTTCAGTCTCTGGCAGGCTGTGCCTTGTGTCTCAGCCGTACTGTCCCCTGTGGAAATGGGTTTTGTATGCATCCTCCTTGTGAGGGTTGAGTGAGATGACATTTGTGAAGAATGCCTTTGTCACTGTAATTGCTTTGTGAATAAAGATCACTATCTCTGATAAACAGTACCAGTTAGCCACCAGTAATCTGAATCTCCCATCCTGTGTTTGGAAGAAGCACAAACCCACGAGGAGGGATTGCTGATTTTTCAGTGTGAGTTGTATTCACAAGGCTCACATACTTTCCCTTATCTTTTGATGCTTGCTCGCTCTCCCTCCCCACTTTGCCCCCCACCTCCATGCTTTAATAAGATGATCTGTTATGTCATGTAGCAACTGTATTCCCAGTATAGAGTTTAACTGTGACTGTGCTCTTTTGGAAATATTTAACAAAGATGCAAAACTCCAGGCCAGAAGTGTTGTGTCCATTTTCTCTCGCCCGCACCCACCAGTACCTTAAGAATCCGTGGGCTTGGTTATGAGCCAGCTTGAGCATAGGGTAGAGTCTCAGCTTGCTGACTCATACCCTTCAAGGTGGACAGTCACAAAACGGGTTTATGAAACACCCAAGAGCAGCAGCTGAAACGGGAAATGGAAACGCAGGTGTCAGTTGGACTCAGCAGCCCTCTTACCCAGGTGTGCTCCTCTTGGGGAGCCCTGATGTGGAGAGGAAGGCCTTGCTCTGCTTTCAGGGGGGCATTATCTCTAGATTTTGCAGCTTCACGTTGGGACCCGTGAGATGTACTTAGGAACACCTGCATGTGACTTGTCAGGTGAGGGCTTTGGGCCTGGGAGGATTTTAGCAGGTTTTAATCTAATTTAAAGCTAACCTTACACTACTGAGAAAGGAGGTAGGTATCTTTGGATTTACTCTGAAATATATGGTACCTCTTTAGGAGCCACACCTGGTTAATCAGACTCATCATGGTTGTTATTGGTGCCTTTGCTTTAGTAGCTCAATGAACAGCTTAATAAGTCAAAGGATGAATAAAAAGTCTAATGTGTGAAGATGGCAGATCTATGACAAGTGGACAGCCAAAAAGCAGTGCAGTCATCCTCCCCATTTATTAACCCAACTCCCCACAGGTTGCTGCCCTAGGAGACACGGGCAGATCTGTGCCTCTCGAAGTCCGAAGAAGGGGCACTGCAGGGCTTGGGTGGGGGTTAGTGTGTGTCAGAACTGTGCTTGCTGGGCTACCTGCCTGCGTGCTATAGCCGCCGGGGAAGGAGAGCACAGGTGAACCCGGGCGGCCATTCTCATTCGGGCTGTTCCTGTGTCTGTGTACTCACACTAGAGCAACAGTGATGTTGAAACCACTTCGTGTCTTCAGCAGTGGTCTCTCTGGAAGCCTTGTGTCTAGCCACGTGCAGGTCAAAAAGAAAGGGCTGCCTTAGCGGTAGGGGACTCTGAGGAATAAGAAATCATTGCCTTGGCCTCCCGGTGCTTACTACAGGCTGTGTTCTTCTACTGCCTGCACAGAAAGAGGAGGCAGAGTACACTCACCCATGTACACCTCAGCCCAGGCCCTTTGCCTGGTCTGTATTGTGAATGAGGGGATATGGAGTTTAAAAAAAAAAAAAGAAGAAGAAGAAAGAAATCATTGCTGTGGTCAAAGTTGGTCTGCCGATGAGCACTTCTGGTAGAGGGGTTTCCCTGCCTTCCACAGAAGGGCACCCAGCGCCTGGACTGCATGTTCGTTCCCTGAGAAGGGTAAAGTGCTCCTTGCCTTACAAACTTCTGAATCTGCTGATGCCTCCAAATGGCAAAATCAGAGTTCGCAGTGGGCTGCAACACAGTAGTGCCGCGCTCTGACACAGTGCTCACTCTTGGGATGGCCGCCTGCACACTCTGTGGGCTGGGGGATGATGAGCCTGTGACTTTGGCAGCACTCCCTCCCAGAGCCACTGTGCACTGCGCATGTCCGTCTTCCGGGGCTGGTCGGACCCTCTCAGTCTTCCATTCATAAGCACTTACTAAGTCCCTTTTCTGTACCAGGTACTATGCTTGGTACCAATAATAAAAGGCCAGGAAGATGTGGCCTGGATGCTAAGATTTGGCCCAGCAATGGACACGTGACACCAAGTGCTATCCTAAAGATGCAGGTTCTGGCAGGCAGTGGCCACCCACCCCACCCCCCGCCCCATGAAAGTGTAGGCTCTCGGTAGGATGTGCGGCGTGGTGAAACGGTGCCACTGACGAGCAGGTGAGATGGAGCGAGCGGCTGTCTGACCCTGCCTGGTCTGGTCTGCGGGTGCTCCACCTTGTCTAGCACAGGGGGTCGAAGTGCGTTCCCTGAGCCTTCCCTCTGTCCCCTGGTAAGCTCTATGTGTGTTAATTTACTTAATAGTCATAACCACCTTAAGAAGTAGGTACTGTCATCCCTACTTTCCAGATGAGGAAACTGATGTGCAAAGAGGTCAGGGACCTTGCTGAAGGTCATGGAGAGGAGGCAGGATTTAAGTGTATGGAAAGAGTCCCAGAGTTCATTTTTTTCAATCCTTCCCTTAGGATTGATTTTTAGAGAGAGACAAAGGGAAGGAGAGAAACATCCATCAGTTGTCTCCTGTATGCATCCCAGCTGGGGTTGAACCTGCAGCCTACCTAATCTATGCCCTGACTGGGAAGGGGCTAGCAGCCTTTTAGGTGTGCAGGACAGCGTTCCGACCTACTGACCCACCCAGCCAGGGCCAGAGTCCATGTTTTTAAATCATGTGATGTACAGCCTCTGAGTGGAAAGATACTATTTCAAGGGTAAAACTCTGCAGAGTGCCGTCCCCTCCCACCCTGCCTGCCTGCAGAGCTCTTCTCTTTCTTGGTTGGCTCCCTGCTGGTAGCGGGCAGGAGTTGGTGAACGGGGCAGGGGGTCCCTTCTCTATGGCCCCGGACGGGGACCTGGCTCTGCCTTTCACCAGCTGGGTGATCTTGCCTCTCTGACGTGT
This sequence comes from Tonatia bakeri, assembly GCA_004024845.1. Taxonomy (NCBI): domain Eukaryota; kingdom Metazoa; phylum Chordata; class Mammalia; order Chiroptera; family Phyllostomidae; genus Tonatia; species Tonatia bakeri. Next base: position 82,508 of record PVIA01001814.1, read on the forward strand.
TTCCTCATCTGTAAAGTAGAGATAATGTTACTTCCTGGCATCATTTAGGGGATTAAATACAACTGAGTAAGGACCTAATAAATGTTAGCAAACATTTATTATCATCATCCTGCTTGAGTCTAAGCCAGGAAACAGTTTCTCAGAGACCAGACTCTAGGACCCAGGTAGGCAGGTGGTTTTCCTTTGGTTTTGACAAGACAATAATTTTATCCTGTGTATTTTTCTTGACTCTTTTGGTGTGAAAAGCAGAGAGGTAAAGCATTATTTGACAGATGTGTGGATTCGAGCAAGACACTGAGGTCCAGTTGCACAGGAAAGCCTTGTAGAACTCAGAGCCTGTCTGAGGAGACACGAGGACCCTAGCGGGTGGCCGCGGAGCAGCACAGGGCTGTTCCAGCCGCATCCTCGGTTAGTGCGCTCACACGGGGGGAGGGGGTGGGGGCCGGTCGGTAGGCGGAGGTGGTTTTTACTCAGCTGCCATATGTGTCTGCGGGTTAGTGTTTAATGAACAAAGCTTACTTTTTCTGGATGCGAAGTAGATGTCATGACTTGTCCAAAGTGCAGAGGCAGAGGAGCCCTGTCGCTGCCGGCTTGCTGAGCCCCTGTCCCCCGTTCCCGTGCCAGACTGCCCCAGACCACTGGGTTCTCAGTGGTCGGCTCTCAGATCTCGTGGCGGCTCACTCTGTAGGCTCCAAGCCAGGGTGATGCCACTGCCGCTGCCACTGCCACCATTCAGTTTCCTGGTGTAAGGATGTGACCTGCCGGGAAGCTTTCACCTTCCTCCTTTCTTCACGTCTTCCGTGTTGTACCTCTTTCTCCTGGTGCTTTTGCCACACAGCCAGTGTTCCAAAGCAAGTTTTCAGGTGCCAAAGTTACCGGCCCTCTCCCCTCTCCCAGGGGTCCAAGTTAGCCCTGTAAGAGAAGACCACTGCGAGGGCCCCTGGGCCTCTGTGCTGCAGAAGGAAGGGTTCACTTCTGGGGCTATGCCGGCTCCTGAGCTGGGTGGGGCATTTGCAGGGGGCTCATCTGAGAGCGCACTGCCTGAGCTCTGGAGGAGTGGACTGGGCCTCACCTGCCCAAGGACAGCGCCCTGCCCGCAGGAGTGAAGGCCGAAGACTGATGCCACCTTCTCCCACTCCCTTTCCCTGAGCTTACTCTGCCACACCGCCCCAAGTCTGTGGCTTAAAACAGCCACTGACTTCTGTTGATGAATGAGCTCACCCTTTGTAAAATGTTTCAGCTTGGGGACTGGGAAGGCTGTCTGTGCCTTCCCGTCTCTCTGTTTCTCTGAGGGTCGATGTTGATGACTTCTGTCTTTGTCTTCACAGGGAACTCTGATGATCCGTGACAAAGAGGTCACCCTCGAGTATGTACCAAGTCCGGATTTTTGGTACTGCAAACGGGTAAGTGCCAGGAGTTCCTTTCCTCAGAAGTAAGGAGCTGGCATCACAGCTTCTCCATGTGTCCAGGAATGCTGCCTGGTAGAGGGCTTTGCCAGAGGCAAGGCTCTTCTTCCTTGGTCATTTCAGATGGACTGGAGGTCAGGGCAAGGTCACCTGGACTTCCTGTTCGCCAGCTGCCACCTGTTCGCCAAGGCCACCTGTTCCTGTTCGTCCACAGCGGGCTCTGGGCCTGCAATTAGAAACACTTTTTGGGGATAGCAGTCTCTTGACTCTTAACCTCTCCCTAGCTGCCCTTCCTGCAGGTGACCCAGGGGAGTTAGTGTTTGCAAGGGTGGGCTTGGAGAGGCTGATACTGTTTGAGGTGTACATTTTGGGGATGCTCAGGAGTTTCTAGGGTGTAGAACTTCAGGTCTCATGGCATTTTACCTCTGTTCAACTCCATATTGCTGTGGAATAGTGTATTAAAAGATCGTAGGCTATACTCTTTTTTTTTTTTAAGATTTTATTTATTTATTTTTTTAGAGAGAGAGGAAGGGAAGGAGAAAGAGAGGGAGAGAAAATCAATGTGGGGTTACCTCTCAAGCACCCCCTACTGGGGATCTGACCTGCCACCCAGGCATGTGCCCTGACTATGAATTGAATCGGCAATCCTTTGGTTCGTCCACTGAGCCACACCAGCCAGGGCTAGGCTGTATTCTTATTAGTAGTCCATTTTTATTGCAGTTGAGCATGAAAATATAATTTTTCACTTTTCATTTGCTGCTAGTTTCAAAAATAATTAAGAAAAATTTAATAAAGTTTCTGAACCATGTTTAGAACTTAATATGGATCAGTAAAAACTTTAGCTTGATGTTACTAATCTCAATAATGTACAGTTTAGATGGCTTCGTTGTCATTAACCAAATTATCCACGTTTCATGGCTATATTACCTTAAGGTGTCAATTTAGGAAAACATTTAACTTTTTTTAAGGTTTTATTTATATTTAGAGAGTGGGGAAAGGAGGGAGAAAGACAGGTTGATATCTGATGTCAGAATTATACCACCGTTGCCAAGGCTGTTGCTTAAAAGAACAGAATGGCTTGGTTATGTTATCCCCTTAAAATGACAGGCCACTTGCTTAGCTGTCTCGGGCTACTTTTTAATTTCTGTGTTTTGGGAGGCTAAGTGTTGAAGTGCCAAACCTGTGCATGTGCCCACGGGCCTGCTGTGGAACGTGCTGACTTTTTCAACACACGGTGGCAGCATTCACGACAGCTGGCAGGTGGAAGCAGCCCAGGTGTGCTGTGGCTGGCGGGCAGGTGGGTGGGCAGGTAAACAAGAGGTGGTGTAGCCCCACAGTGGGATGCTGTTTGGCAATAGAAAGAAATGAAGTGCTGAGGCACACTGCAACATAGAGGGACCCAGAAAAAACAATGCCAGACACAAAAGGTCATATGTCAGTTTCATGGGAGTGCGGTGAGAATGGGAACTCACTCTGCTTGGCCTGTTTTGGATGATAAAACTGTTCTGAAATTAGCTTGTGGTGATGGCTGCACTGTACACATACTAGAAATCATTGAATCAGACACTGAAATGGGAGAATTCTGTGGTATTTAAATTGTACCTATTGAGGTTTGGATCCTGGCTCCACCACTTAAAACAGCTCTGCTGTAATACCAAATAACACCCAGACCCTAGTGACTTAAAATGACAAACATACCCTCCACTCACAGTACCTGTTGGGGGCTGTGAGCCATTGCTAACAGTTCTGCATGGCCTTTGTTCTGGGACTCGGGGGAAGGAGCAGTCCTGGCATGGGACTGGTGTCTGTCTAAGGGGAAGAGCAGGAGGCTCATTCCCAAAAGCAGTGGCTCTTGAAGCCTCTGCCAGACCTTCGTAAGTCGCGTTCACTCACACTCCATTGGCCAAATGAAGCAAGGCATGTGGCCAAGGCGGAGAGTGGAGAAGGGAAGTGCACTCACCCCGTGGGGAGGTGGCACAGTCACTTGACAGTGGGCAGGGCTGTGTGTGTGAGCTGGTTACAGAGAAGGGAGCAACGGAATAATCGACTGTAGTGGTCTCACCTAACTTACTTAACCTCTACAGGCTTCAGTTTCCTCATCTACAAGATGGGGAGATGGTAACTCTCCGCATCAATCAGTGATGACGTGTACGCCTGGAACGCGGCATGTGCTGTGTAATCATGAACAGCTGCTGTTAATGTTCTCCCCTGTCCTCCGTCTGGTGAACCCTTACTCACCCTGCAAAGCCCCGCTCAGATAGCATCCTCTTCGTGGGGTCTGCTCTCTGGTTTCCTGCCAGTCGGCTCCCTGCCCTCATGGCACTTGGAAGCTCAGCGGCAAAACTTCAGGGGCTTTGAGTTCAGGCATCGTGCTTGCCCAGAGGCTCAGCCCAGAAGAATTACATTCACATTGCAATGTGTTCCTTCCCTTGTTCTAGGCTAGTGAACATTTCTTTTCCTTTAACATCTGTGGAATAGCTGCCAGAGGCGTGACCAATACACCTTAATAGTCCAGTTTTCTTCAGTAAGCTTATTTCCTGCAGAAGCCCTTGTCCTGGGCAGGGACATTTGGGGCTGCTCCGGAGTCTAGACTCCCTGTCGGAAGGCAGCTCTCAAACAGCAGCTTACCAGTTCTGTCTGCCAGCTCTGTCTCAAGCTTCAGGGCAATCTGGGATATGGCTCATTTCTTCCATTTTTGGCAGGTGTTACTGTGCAGGGTTTCTAACAATACTTTCAGTCTCATTGAATTCTTCCTCCTCCTCTTGCAGTGTAAGGCCAGTATTGGTGGACACCGGTCTTCGTGCTCATTCTGCAAGTGTCCGAGGGAAGGTAAGTGGTGACGGAGGTGGCAGTTTGTATTTTGTGCACTGAGCAAAACAATTTTCCTGCTTTTCTCGGCCTTCGATAAATACAAGTTGATCTGTAAACGTCTTAAAAGTGCATCGTGTTACCTAACCTCATGTGGCCTGTTGGTGAAGGACTTGGGGTCACAGAGTCCCGCCAGGGGAAAGGGGTGGGTCGCGGTCTCCTCAGGCTGAGGTGGCTGAATGGGCCGCCGAACAGAGGTTGGTGATGTTATGATTTAGGACACATCCAGAGTGCGAGATTGGAAAAGAGTCTGCATGATGTTAGTGCATGTGACACCCCCACACCCGTACACACACACTTCTTTGAAGTCATTGTGACTCATTTGCTATCATTACTATTTTCTCATTTACACTCTAAGAAAACGTTACAGGATCGTCAATAGAAAAACATTTGTTGAAGTAGCAGTAAAAAATGTAAACGAGAAAATCATCAAAACGGAGGGTGTATGTTATTTTTATAGAGGAATAAACTCCATCAGCTTCTCAGTCACTTGATGTGAAAGTAAATTTCCCTGAAAAAGGAAAGGGGTACAAGTAGAGTAGCTTCAGGGGGGCAACCCGAGAGACTGCCAGAGGCCCCGGCAGCAACAGTCCTGTAGCAGTGACTCACGTGTTCCTCATTATCTGTTGAGGAAAGCCACGCATGGCCATGAAAGACGGTTCCGTGCAGGACCCGGGTGGCCTTCTGCACAGCCCACCTGTTCCACAGTGAGACCTCGGGATGCCTACGGAGAGTTTCTTAGCCAGGCTCTGGCCTGTGGCGTAGCTGCGTTTCTCTGCAGGAGGCTGTGAGGCCAGGACTGTGAGGGTCTTCGGGGAGGGCGCACCCTAGAGACCAAACTAACACATGGGAAGGCGAGTCACTTACTGAGCTTTTTAGCTTATTGTATGACTTCAGGTTAGGCAGAATTATATTTTTTCTCTCAAGAAAGACTTCTTTCTCAGTCTCTTCTCACAGATGAGTAGATGGTTGATAAAGACCCTGGGCCCTGCCGCTAGGATGGCCCGAGACGGCTTTGACCCATAAACAGAGAGCAGGTGCTCACCGTTGCCGGTCACTGTCACTGATCTCAGTGTCGTTCCCATAGAGTATCTCCTTTTGAGCCCTGTGAACCCTCCAAAAATGAAGTAATTGCAAAAAATGCCCCTAATTAACTGGATAGATTATTCTCCTATAGAAAGAGATTTGCGATGAATCATTCATATTTTGAAGGACATTTGCCCATTGTAAGTATTTGTGCATAAATGGGCTGTGTGCAGGTAGGTCTGTTCTTAGCTCTGCCAGAAGAGGAGAGGGTCCAGTGGTCTCACAGAGTCTCAGACAGCTGTCCTTATGTCATAACCATGGAAGAGGCAAGACTCTGAGACACGTTTGGGATGCATCTTTAGACCAGACTTCTAGCAGGGGTCATATTTTTGCTGATTTTGTCTCCGAATCTGTTCTTATGAGTGGTTATAATAGGTCCAGGTTCTCGTGAAGGATTTCTTATATTTTAAATTTTTGTTTTATTTTTTATATTGTATATTTTCCATTATCATTTATCCCCCCTCCATCCCCTCTTCCACCTCCATCCCCTCCCGTCCCCCTCAATCACCACACTGTTGTCCGTGTACGTGAAGGATTTCTTCTGTTTAAGTGTTTGGGAAGTGATAGACTACTCACAATATTAGATTTTTTAAATACTCAGATAGTTTCTTTTGCGAACCTTGTGCGGTTTCATTAGTTTTGCTTATAGTCTGTCGGGACCTTTTTTGTGCGTATTTCTGAGACTGTTGAAAGCATTCCAGTGTCAGTATTTGGGGTCAGATAAGGAGCATCACAGCAGTAGTGTCTTTTGGCTAAAACCTGCTAGCGTGCCCTGGCTGGTGTAGCTCAGTGGGTTGAACACAGGCTTGGGAGCCAAAGGGTCACCAGTTTGGTTCCCAGTCGAGGCACATGTCTGGGTTGTGGACCAAGTCCCCTATGAGGGGGTGCACGAGAGTCAACCACACATTGACGTTTCTCTCCCTCTCTTTCTCATTCCCTTCCCCTGTCTCTAAAAGTAAATAAGTAAAATAAATTTAAAAAATTTTTAAATTAAAAAATAAAACCTGCTGCTGATTTTCTGTTTCTCTAATGGCAGAGTCCAAGCAAGATTTAGTAAGTTACCCCCAGCCTCAGAAAACACCCATACCAGCACCATCAGAAAAACCATCCAACCAACCCCCAAAGTCCACTGACAAGGAACCTGAACCCAAGAAGCGGGAAGAAGGACAAGAACTGCGCTTGGGACATCAAAAGAGAGAGGCAGAAAGGTACCTGCCTCCTCGAAGGGAAGGGCTCAGCTTCCGAAGAGACCGAGAGAAGGAGCCGTGGTCTGGGGAGACACGCCAGGATGGGGAGAGCAAAAGTAAGTGGCTGGTTGGGGCGCGTGCCGGACTGCGGGCACTGCGGTTGGGGCATGGGTGGCCTGTTGTGGCTGGCCGGGTCTGCCACACCCCACACCCTCGCTCTTCCTGCGGCCTCCCTGTGCTCATGGAAGGAACCCTCCTCCCCCCGATAGCAAGTTCTAGTCAAAGGCAGCAAGGCTTAATTTTAGATTTCTAAGTACTGGTGAACAGAAGTATGAGTGGGTACTTGACTAACATTTCATTACAGAAGCAGCCTCACTAGACCAAGTAGCAACTGCAGTCCTCTACAGTAGAAATAAATAATTTAATTAATTTTTAAAAAGACAAGAAAAGGGCAGTCAGGCTCTGAGGACTTCAGAAGCAAACCTTTCTCTTTCCTCGCCTTTCTACCGTCGTGCGTGGTTCGTCCAGCGATCATGCTCAAGCGCATCTACCGGTCCACGCCTCCTGAGGCAATCGTGGGAGTGCTGGAGCCCTACGTCCGCCTGACCACTGCCAACGTCCGGATCATCAAGAACAGAACTGGCCCCATGGGCCACACCTACGGCTTCATTGACCTCGACTCCCACGCGGTGAGTTCCCCCACCTTGCAGTGGTCTGGGGACAGCCGGCTGTGAGGACCTCAGGCAGGTCTGGCGGACACTTCCTTGTCCATGGAATTCTCGTTTGCCGCCTGGTATCATGACCCCTCTGGCTCTCTCCTCCAGTTTAGAGTTCGTTCAGGTGAAGCGACTGCCCTTAAACTTAGAATTCTGAGTGGCTTTCCAGATCCACTCCTGTCTGTGGCCTTTACAATTCCCAGTTAAAAATAGAGCTTAGCCACTCGTGAAGAATCTGAGTGCTGACCCTATCAAGAGTTTAGTGAATTTTCTGATTCTCAAACTTGTTTTGCCAATTGCAGATGGTGTTTATGTTTGCTGGTAATGGGACACTTCCTTTTTTTCCTCGGAGTGTTGCTTTTATAGATTCTTGTCACTTGAATTTTCATCTGTGGGGCCCCTTTCTTGGAGGTAACATGACGATAGTAACAGAAATCATCGGTACCTAGATTTCGTGCTCAGAATCCACAAGGGACTTCGTAAACTGAATCTTATGCGAGGACAGTCACAGCCTCAAAGAAAAGGACTTGGATTTCTGAAATTCATTTCAGAAACTGACCTGAAACAAAAAACTGATTATGCTGTCTTCTCTTCAGGAACAGAAAAGGGGTGCTGATCACAATAAAATCTTTCCCAATTAAAAGGGAAACTGATGACCTCTCTTCCCACTCTGACCAGCCCTTCACTCGGAGGCCTTTCTGGCCAGTGCACTCTTCCTATCACAGTTGTGACCCGAACATATCGTTTAGTAATTTTTTCCTTTGAGAGTAAAATATTTGTTTGGGTCTCTCTCGGAGAACATGGCCTTTTCTCTCTTTGGGTTCACGCGAGTCTTTGGTTCCCCAGGAAGCTCTTCGGGTAGTGAAGATCTTGCAGAACCTGGACCCACCGTTTAGCATCGATGGGAAGATGGTAGCTGTAAACCTGGCCACTGGGAAACGAAGGTGAGGCGGCGGTGGTGTCCTTGTGCTGCCTCCGCTCAGGATTTTGGGAGGAAAACTTCTATTCCTGGCTGCAGAGACGGGCAGTAAAACATGATGCCTTCCTTTTGTGGATTGCTGTATGCTTTCTTTTTCTGAAGTTTGCCTTATTCTGGCTCCAGATTTATTTTTTCTCCTTAAATAGTAGTGCTGGGTAGGTATTTCAATTCTTTCCTCCTTGACTGCCTGGTGTCTTTGGGTCCCAAACAATGGTGCACTCTTGGATGAGCAGAAAAATCTTGGTGCAGCCTTGCCCCTTGGAATTCTAAGAAAATGCTGTCTGACTTCCTGCTCCCCTGACCTTGTCCATACCCTGTAGCCCTGAGAAGTCTGATTCCTCTGTACTCTTTCGCCCATCTTGTCCCAAGAGTGGTAACTGGGACACGGCTGCATCAGAGAGGCCGGGTTGCAGGGATGGGAGTGATCTGGCTTTTTCTCCCTCAACCTGATAGTTTTGCTCCATCGGATGGTTCCGCAGAAGTCCCGCTGCTCCTCCGTTCAGGGCTCTGCACCAGTAGGACTGCTTGCTGAGGGAGTGGTTCCTTTCCCCGCAAAATGGGGGAAAGAGAGTTACTTGGCCAATCTGTAGGGCTGGGCACTTCTCCAGTGACTCTTGGTTGCATGCGCATGTCATGTTGTTTTGTTTGTTACAGAAATGACTCTGGGGACCATTCTGACCACATGCACTACTACCAGGTAGGCGCTGGCGGTTGGGGAGTGAGTGCTCTGTTAAAGTCCTCAAGTGACTGAAAGAGTGGTTAGGAGTTTTCTCCAGTGGGTGTCTATTAGGGGTAATAGCTGTCAGAAGGTCCATTGTTTTAACTTGCCTTTCTGTGATAGGGTAAAAAGTATTTCCGAGATAGGAGGGGAGGTGGCAGAAATTCAGACTGGTCTTCAGATTCAAATCGACAAGGACAACAGTGTGAGTGACCTTTGTTTTCTTTTTATTGTGGAGTGGGTTTTTTTTGTTTTGGTTTTTTTTTTGGCTTGACTACTCATTAATTGAAATTTTTGTGATCGCAAAGTTTGCAAAAGGGATGCTCTTTCAGAGAGTACTGCCTACAGGGTTTGCTCCTGTTTAGGTTGCCAGCCTCATTCCTGGGCTGTTCTCGGTGAGTCCCAGTGAGGGCTTCACGGCAGGGACCGACACTGCCTCTGGTTTTGTTCCCTCCAGCGTCATCGGACTGCTACATATACGACTCTGCTACGGGCTACTACTACGACCCCTTGGCGGGAACATATTATGACCCCAATACCCAGGTGAGTTTTATCTTTGTTTACTTTGTCAGTCTTTTGAGAAGAGTACCTATAATTTGTTACTTTGAAGATTTCGTCCCCTGGATTGTCTGGTTGCTCATTACATGAAAAGTTGGAAAAGTTTAAACCTACAGAAACTGAGTATTTCTCCAATCCAGGCAGCTGCTTTGACTACCTGCACCTCATGTCTAATGTGGTGTTTTAAAAAGTCCCGATCTTCTGTTGAGTTGTATTTATTCAGGCGGATTTTAAAGATGATGACCTTTATGTTAACTGTTGCCTCTGGAAAACCAATGCCTTGTGGCATGACAGGTAAGACCAGCACTGCTCCTGGAAAAAGGGACAGTGCGTCACCTGGATGCATCCTGGCCCCTCGAGTGGAGTGTTAGGTGGTTTGATGTGGTCTCCTCTCAGATTGGGGACTGAGCGAGCTGCTCCTTCCCCCGAAAGGAACTGTGCTCCCTGGACCTGACTCCTGGGAGAGCGAGGTGTTCTGTAGACCTAACTGTTTCCAACTGCACTGCAGCAAGAAGTCTACGTGCCCCAGGAGCCGGGGTCGCCCGAGGAAGAAGAGAGCAAGGAGAAGACATCAGCCGGTCAGAAGTCAAGTAGCAAGAAGGAAACATCTAAGAGGGAAGGCAAGGAGAAAAAAGACCGAGGCATGACCAGGGTGAGAGGCCTTGGGATCTGCTCTCTTTTCAACGTGTATTTACAAATGAGAATAAAGGGGCTGTGGCAGAGAATAGCTGCGTTTGAGGTGTCAGATGGCCAGAAAAGCAGGCAGCCCCCTTGTCTCTCAGGCAGGGCTCACTCTCACAAGCACAGAAACCATGGGTGGCAGAGCAGAGTGGCTCACCCCAGCTCCTGCACAGGGGTCCGCGGGCGCCCTCCCCTCCTCGGCTCTGCCGTCTGCACGCACAGGTCCATGGGCCGGCTGTAGCTGGGGCGCCATGTGGTGTCTCCATTCGCTTAGTATTCGATCATGAGTATTCTTCCTTGTTTCTGTGACATTTCCAAGTTATTTTAACCCCCGTCTGGTAAAAACTCACAGTAGAACTGTGCCCTGTTTTCTTCATCATTTTGGCATTGCTTATCCCTTCTTTCTGATCTCTTACTGTCATAATACATAGCATTTAGGATTTTATCTCTCCTCTCAAACCATTTCCTTGGGATTAAATTTCAGGATTAAAGCTGATGATCATTTTTATATCTCCTGACATAAAGTCAAATTATTCTCCAAAGAATTATATTTCATTTATCTTGACACATTAGTGAAAAGGGATGAATGTTGTGGTTCAATTTGTAATCTGTCTTTTTTTTCTTTGAATACTGCTTAGTTTTGCCTTGAGAGAGAGAATGTGTGTATCTGAGAATTTAGACTTCACAGTGACATCTGCTTAGTATTTGGTATCTACTGCTTTTGCTACTTATTTTTTCTAACCATATTCTCAATCGTTTCAAGAGTGAGGACATTAATGCCTGTGTAGGAGGGTTGTAGTAAAGGCTGAAGATAATGTGTACGAACGTATCATCTTCCTGACATATAGTTATCATTCAGTATATACTAATTTTGAAATCATATTACTGCTCTTAACCTAACTTGTGTGAGTATTGGATGAGAATTGCCTTGGATTTTATCAGTTTCAGGAAAATGCTGGTGAGGGGACAGCTCCCCTAGAGGATGTCTTTAAGAAGCCCCTGCCTCCCACTGTGAAGAAGGAAGAGAGTCCGCCACCAGTAAGGCTGAGACACGCTGCCCTGGGCCAGGGCCGGGGTGGTTCCCAGTCGGGGAGGAGGTTCAAAGACCCGGGCCTCACTTCGATGTCCGTCCTTAGCTCTGTCCGCCTCACAAACACACATACGCGTGACGGAACTGTCTTCTAACTGGTAAAACTGGGGAATCAGAGCCAGTTTTCTGTCCTCTTTCCCTCCACCCTGCTCCAGTCCCACCAGATGCCTGGTTCTTTTTAAGTTATATTTAGTCTTGGTCTTGTTGGTCTTGTTAATTCTCTTTTAAATGACCAAGGAAACCCATTTTTTTCTGGCCCTGATATTTCCTTTGGAGGGTTCTTCTGGAGATTCCATAAGAATCTCTTAGGTGTGGGGCAGATGCATGGCTGTTGTAAATAGCGCTGCATGAACAAGGGGTGCATGTACTCTTTCGAATCAGTGTTTCGGGTTTCTTCAGATAAATTCCCAGAAGTGGAATCTCTGGGTCATAAGGCAGTTCCATTTTTTATTTTTTGAGGTAACCCCTACCGTTTTCCACAGCAGCTGCACCATCTGCATTCCCACCAACAGGGCACTAGGGCGCCCTTTCCTCCACGTCCTGGCCAGCGCTTGTTGTCTGTGGGTGTATTGTTGCCAGCCCTTCTGACAGGCGTGGGGGTATGCCCTGTGGTTTCAGTTTGCGTCTCTCTGATGACGAGTGACTGGAGCGTCCTTCCCTGTGTCTGTGGGCCATCTCTGTGTCCTCTTTGGAGGAGTGTCTGTTCAGGTCTTTGGCCTATTTTTAGATTAGATTTTTTTTGTGGGTGTTGAGTTTTATAAGTTCTTACAAATGTTGGATATTAACCCCTTATCAGATGTATCAGCAAATATGTTCCCCTGTAAAGTCGTTTGTCTTTTCATTTTGTGGGTGGTTTCCTTGGCTGTGCAAATACTTTCTAGTCTGATGTAGTCCCATTTATTTACTTTTTCTTTTGTTTCCCTTGCGCAAGGAGATATAGCAGAAAAAATATTGTTATAAGAAATGTCTTAGATTTTACGGCCTCTGTTTTCTTCTAGGATTTTTATGGTTTTGAATCTAACATATAAGTATTCAATCCATTTTGAATTTGTTGTGTTGGTACCCATTTTTTAGGTACCTAAAGTAATAGTCTCAATCTAATCACATAATTCAGATTAAATATAGATATATAACAGTAGTAATTTTCTTTCTTTCTTTTTTTTTTTTTAGTTTTTATTGATCATAAGACAATGACCATGCATCATTCCTTAACAGTTTCCTGTAAGCTGTTGATCAATATTCTTTGCCTACTCGGTATTATTAATTCAATTCATTGTAACACATCAGTGCCGACCCACCTTTGCCTTCCCTTGCTCAGGAGCCCCATCTGTCTACCTGAGTGCTATTCTTCATTGCACTAATCCCTAGGGGTCACTGCAGCCTTCATAAAATTTCTCTTTCCTTTTCTCCATGGTTACAGCGGCTTTGGAGATGGTTGCTCTCTCTTCCTCTTTGTAACTTGTGACTTCATGGCTCTTTCTCTATGTTCTACTTCAGCTCCCCTTTCTCTTCTCTCTACCATTCTGTGGCTACAGCCACTCCTCAGGAAACTAGTCTGGCTCGCATCTCAGTGAGCAGGAGGAACGTCAGGCTCTAACCATGTCGCCCCCATTTGGGAAATGAGCGCTGTGGTCCGTGGGCCTGTACTGAACCCAGTTCACTATTCAAACTAGAAGAAGAAATGAGACTCCCATAACAGAACATCTAGAAAACAGGCCCCAGAATGAGGCTGAGTTTGGTGTTAATCCCTGGCCTTCTCCTCGCAGCCCAAGGTAGTGAACCCACTGATTGGCCTCCTGGGTGAGTATGGAGGAGACAGTGACTACGAAGAGGACGAGGAGGAGGAGCAGCCCCCTCCGCCGCAGCCCCGCTCCACACAGCCCCAGCAGAGGGACGAGTCGACAGCCAAGAAGGAGAATGAAGAGGACAAACTCACTGACTGGAATAAACTGGCCTGTCTGCTCTGCAGAAGGCAGTTCCCTAATAAAGAAGTTCTGATCAAACACCAGCAGCTCTCAGACCTGCACAAGGTATTAGGGGAAGGGGCCCTGACCTTTCAGACTTTCAGAGAGTGAGGAGCATTTCAGGGAACAAAAAGTTTATGCTGTCCTTCCTCGCCCTGTATCATCCCCAGTTCCAATAACTAAGTCAGTCCACACTTCAGGAGTAAGTTGTTCCTCCACTTTTGTTCGTGAGTTGCTCTGTATTGAAGCTGTGCCCACCTTCCAAAAACTTCAGACCCGAGACAGGCAGCGGCTGGCGCTGGGGCACCCAACCTGGAGCCAGTGCTGGAGATGCGGGGTGGGGGCGGGAGGGGGGAAGGGCTTGTGGAGTAGGCAACTCACTTGCTGGGTTTCTCATCTTAGCTCTGTCATTAACCAGACCTCAGATAAGCCCCTTCTCTTCTCCAGCACTTGCAGGCATCCCCTGGCTCCATCTAGCTCTGGCAGGGTGCCGTTTCCCCCCTTAAATAAATAAACCTCATGCTTAAATGTGGGTCACGTTCTGCTATCTCCTCATGTAGGGAGTCACTGCTATGAGCCATGGCATGGTGGCTGGTCTTGGGGGTCAGACAGACACACACCAGCCTTCCCATTGATATGTGCTGACCTGGGAGCCAGGCTCTGGACAGAGAAGCCCCATAGGTGGATTCGTGTTGCAGAGGGATTCATTTCATACTCCTTCTGTAGCAGATGCTAAAGGACAGGTGAGGGGAGTGGATTTAGACTTTCCCTCAGTACAAAACCCTGTCTCGTGTGGCTAGAAGCTGAGAAGCTCTGACTTTGTAATAAGCACGTCTCTTCTCCCAGTTGCCTCTGGAGGCTCTGCAAAGCTTCCAGGATTCTAGGACACTTCTTCTGACAGTCCCTGCAACTGACGACCTCTGAGTCCCTTCGATCTCTTCAAATTCTGGGTCATCAGACTAACGTTTAAATTTCAGCTTTCTGATGAAAATGCTAATAAAAGGCTAATAGGATAAAAAGTAGTTGTCGGGGAAGTAGAACTAGCCGTCTGGTAACCCCATAAATGGAACTGCTCCCTGGGCAATGGGAAGTAGATGTAGTAGTTTTCCTGTCCTTACAGAGTGCAGAGAATCCCTCTCTGCATAGTTTCTTATCCTATATGCTTGAGATCCTTATGTAGGAGTAGGAGACTCTCAGAACAGTCTGTTTGTTTTTTGAGGCCCTTGGGGTTTCTTTTACTGTTTCTCTGGGGGCTTGAAAGTGACCAGTGTCTGAGGACGGTGGCGGTGGTGGTGGCAGCAGTGGTGGCAGGCAGGGCACGTGGGCATTTGTTTCTTCCCTGGTATGCTCAAATCTGCCTCTCCCATTATTTTTATCTTAGGTAAAGAGATAAACCAGATCTGTGTCTTTCACACTTTAGACAGAAGTGAAATTTCTTCTTGTGCCACACCACTTAACTACTCTGTGTGACAAAGCAGCGCTGCAACCTGGGTTCCCGTCGCTGAGCCTAAGCAAGACCACTTAGCGACTGTTGCTCGCAGGGTACGGTGACCACTCAGCAGAGCTGGTCAGTGAGAGGGGCTGCTGTCCTGGAGCAGCCACAGGAAGGGCCAGAGGCATTTCTAGGAGGCTTGTTCCAGCCCTATACTCAGAACTCCTTCTCTTCTCAGCAAAACCTGGAAATCCATCGGAAGATAAAGCAGTCGGAGCAGGAGCTCGCCTACCTGGAGAGGAGAGAACGGCAGGTAAGTGCTGGTGACCTCCTACCGCCCTGCCTCTGCTTTCTGGGGCGGGATTTCCAGGCAGTAGTGAAGACGGAGAATGAAGAGGCCCTGAAAGATGCTGTGTACATTTCTCAGAATTCATCAAACTACATTAAAATGGGTGCATTTTACAATTTATAAATAATACCTTAATAAAGTTGGTATTTTTTTTAAAGGTTCTGCTAGGGGTCTCTAAGTAGACTGAGTAAGTAACACTCCTCTTCCTGCCGAGCTTTTAAAATCAGTGAAGGGGTGTGGGATAGGGCTGCTGAAGCACCATCCTCCAGCTATGGGCACAGGTGGCAGCCTGTGAGAGCTAGGTGCACCTGCCACCTACACCACCCAGGGAGCCAGGCTCACCTGCCCGACCTCCAGCTGCACCAGGCCAGGACAGGTCTGCTGTGATGGCTCGGAGTCCGCCTGTGCAGGCCTGTTGGAGAGCTCTTCCCCCTCAAAAAAGGAGGAGACAGCTGATCCCAGCACACTGCTGCTTCCTCCCAAACCGTCCCGTCCGAGAAGCTGCTGCTTTCACAAGAAGAGTGTGTGAAGGAGTGACAGCTTCCAGGAGTTCCCCGTTGAACTCCCTTCATATTAGAAGAAATGTCAGGAATAAAGTAAAGCTTCCCCACTTTTCTGTCCCCAGACAGAAATCTCAGATTTGTTCTTCTGCTTACCAACAGGGAAAGTTTAAAGAAAGAGGGAATGACCGCAGAGAAAAGCTTCAGTCTTTTGACTCTCCAGAAAGAAAACGGATGAAATACTGCAGGGAAACTGACAGGTAAGCCAGGAACTCTTGGCTCAGCCTAAGTCTCAGGACCTGATGCTGAAACTGACTCCTTCTCCAACTGCACTGCTTTTTTCTGTCACACGGAGGTAGGTGATTAGGAGCAGGTTCTGTCAGAGCTCCTCGAGCATGAGGGTCACCCTGCCCTCCTGACCTCCTGTCTTCACACAGGGAGTGTGTGTGCGCGCGTGCACAACAGAGGGCTAGCGGCCTGGCTGCTCAGGGCCCTGCTGCTATGGGCCTGACGGGGAGCCCTCTATCTCCTCCCAGTTGTGGGCCCAGTAAGCATGTCGTACTCAGGAACCTTCACTGTTACACAGAGGGCTGCCTGAGTGGTTGGCTGCTGGTAGAGATACATAATCTCCAGCTGCCTGTGCTGGTTTCCAGTATGATAGTCTCCGGGTCGTCAGCCCAAGTTATACAGAATCTGTTGATAACCCACTCTGTGCAGATACCATGTTAAGTGCAAGGAATGCTGAGGTGGGCAGAAAGTGTATTATTCCCAACTGTCTGAACTCGGGATGAAGAACACTCAGGTGGCACTGTGTCTCATGGGACAGACAGGAATACAGTGGAGAAGGGGAGGGCATTTCAGTTGGAACTGCGAGCACCGTGGATGAGAGAGGGGGATTGGGATGCATTTGGGGGTTCTAGGTCGCTTGATGGTGCTAAACACTAGAGCTGTGTGGTTGAGTGCCAAGAGATGAGGGTGGCCCAGCAGCTGGCCGAAGACCGCTTCCTGGAGTCCATACTCTCGAACGCCACACGGAGACTTGTCTGAGCACAGTGCAGGTACTAGAGTGGCTGTGAACGATGTGTGGTCTGCTACCTCTGTGTTAGCGAGCGGAAGAACCGGAAGCTGGGCGGACCGTGTAACGCCTGTGAGGCAGAGGGAGGTGAGGGTAGAGAGAGGCCCCACGGAGGCTCGGTAGGGCCGGGCTATGGTGCCTCACCTTCCCTGCTCACAGCCCACAGATGAGGGGTTGTTTTTGCGTCGTGACTCAGTAGCTCTGTGTGTAACTGAAAAAAATCCTCGTGAAAAATACTTTCTTATCATCGTGTGCAGTAAATAAACTGATGTTTTTATTCTAGTCTGTTCTATTTGCATATTTAAGGAGTGTTAAGGGGGAACCACTTAACCACTGTAACATCCCATTGGGTCGCCCTCTACAATTTCAGCTGCACTGCATGAGGACAGAGGTTCAGGGGTCAGCCAGAAGGAGGGGGCACCTTTGCTCTGAGCCTGCCGTTCGTGGGTGAGAGGAGACCCTCCTCTGTGCCCTGTACCTTTCACACCGCATGCTGCTGGCTCTTCTCCTCCATCCTCCTTCCTGCTCGTCCCTTTTCTGGGTGATTCCAGACATTCACCGGCACTCTGCCCTCAGTGCCTTACCCTCTTGACCTGTGCTGTCCGACGGACCCAAAGCCTCAGCCACCCCAGCAGACTAACCAGTCCTGTGGCTCCATTCCAAATCATTTGTCTTCTGAGCTCAAAATCACGATTTCCATTTACCTCCTGGGCCTGTCCTCTTGGGCCCTCTCAGGCCCCTCGCACTAAACAATTGCTCAGTATCGTATTCCATTCCCGTTAGGCTCTGTCCAGCTCTGCTAACCCTGCTGCATTCCTATGTCAGTACCAGAGCCTCACTGCAGCACAGTCTGCCCGCTCTGGCTCGGTCTTACTCCCCGTCTCCTGCGGCGTTAGTGTCCAGCTCCTAAATTCAGCCTGGGCCCCCTTTCTTGCTCACCTCCAAACCAGACTCCTTAGTCTCAACCTTTGCTCCTCAGTCTTCAGTCCATTCTCTACCCTGCCACCAAAATGACCTCTGTGCGCAGAAATCTGCTCCTAAAATTCGTCTTTTTGTGGAGGGAGACCTTGCCTAGAGGGAGGCCCAGGTTTAGGGTTTCTTTGCCTAAAGGATGAAGTCCATTGTCATGATTCAGTGTGATGTTCAAGTGTTTTCAGTCTGGGCCAAGCAGCCTTTCGTCAGACCCCGCCTCTCCCCTCCTGGAGAGGTTGTGTGCTTTCACGGCCTCCCACCGCGCCCTCCTTTCCTCCCTCCCCTTTGTTCCTAGCTCGCAGACTCCCCAGTGCTCAGGCCCAGTCTGGACACACGCTCCTGTTGGGATTTCTGTCATTTTCAGTGATGCCCTGTGCAGGGGTGTCCAACCTTTTGGCATCTCTGGGCCACACTGGAAGAAGAGTTGTCTTGGGCCACACATTAAATACATTGTGACACATAATCACACAAAAAAACCTCACTGTTTTAAGTAAATTTACGACTTTGTGTCGGGCCACATTCATAGCCATCCTGCGACAGGTTGGACACCCGTTTATGGTTTGTGTCCCCTGTGCTGTATGCCATAGCGGGCTGCCACGCCGGTGGTCGAGCTCCTTGGTGTGCCATCGGCATCTGCTGGCGTAGTGTCCCTCTCCCGTCTTCCCTGGGAACAGGGTCTGGTCTTGGTCATCTCGGTGCCCCAGGACAGGGCCTGTTGCATGGATAGCAGACACTCAGAGATGCCGTTCGATACACGTGAGAGGAGGCAAACCTGAATGGAGAGGACAGGTTTTCAGTAGGCTCATGAGCAGGGTGCTTTGAAAGCGGCGCTAAGTCTGTCTGCTTCTCTTGCAGTGATCGCAGACCTGCGGGTAAAGAAGGCCTGGACAACGGCAGCAAAGGTGGCTGTGCCCAGCAGGCTGCTGCTTGGAGGAAGGGGGCAGGCCTCGGGTCCGGTCATCCCGGTCTGGCTTCCGCTGAAGAGGTGAAATGGTTTCCGTCTCCTTGGGCTGCCATAACCAAATATACACTTAACTTTCTCTCACTCTCTGGCCCAGAGTTGTGTCTCTGCCTTTAGGCTGGGCCTTTCCACTGCTGGCGACAGATGTGGGAGCTGAGGAGCCCCTCGGTCTTGGTCACTGGGTCATAGCCAGGCATGTTCGCCTGGCATTGGGAAGGGGGAGAGAAGTTGGAAGGGAGATCATCTTATTCTTACACAGAGTAAGAGGTGAGGCATCGTGGGAAGTAGGCAGTTTTGAAGAATCCTTTGTTGAAAAGATCGGGAAGCTAGCAATCAGAGGTACAAAGGCATCTCTGGGAGGGGTTGTCATCAGAGGTGTTTGATGCCTAAAATTTGAGGCACAGGAAGTTAATCCTGGTTCCCAGGAAGGGCTTCGCCCCTTAGGTTTCAGGAGACGAGGAGGAAGGTGCTAAGAGGAAACATGGCCCGTTCTGTGCTCCCTTCACCTCCTCTGAAACTGCCACCTGTAGGGTGGCTTCTCCCAGCTCTGTGTGGGGGTCCGTGTCCTGAGCTCACTGCCGCACGGCCACCTCATTCATCTCGGGGTTTGTTTGTGAACATGTGAAAACCTTCCTTCCGTCCCACTCTGTTCCAACTCAAATGCTTGTAGTCAGAGACCAGCCCAAGGCTAACGTCACAGAACCCCCCTCACTGTTTGCCTCTCCTGCACAGACCGAAGGCCGGCCACGGGGGCCCAGCGCGGGGGCTCCTGGAAGACCCAGCAAGAGACAGTCCAACGAGACCTACCGGGACGCCGTGCGCCGAGTCATGTTCGCGCGGTACAAGGAGCTCGACTGAAGCGTGGGGACGCGCCCCCCCAGGACACAGCCTCCTCCTCGTTTTGTTTGTCTGTCCTTTTGTTTTGTTACTGTTCTGGCTGCTAGAACTTTTTTAAATAAACTTTTTTTTCAGTGTGAATTTTTGGTGTCCTTGCATTTTTCTCCCATAGGTGGGTGGGGTGGGGGCCTTGAAGTGGGCCCGTTTGAGATGCTGCTGCATGGAGAGCGCACAGTGAGCCCTGCAGCACTGCCCACTGTCGGCACCAGTGACCTTGAGCTCTAGCCTGTGTGAGGATTGTCAGACTAAACATCATGTTCCCAATCCAGTGAAAGCAGTATGTCACCATTGCTTCTATTTCTTTGCTAACTGCCAAGGCTAGACTCCTTCCACGTATTGGTTCACTACTCTAAGGGCCTTTGAAAGTCCTCCGGCCCTGAGGGGTTGAGCGACTCTTTTTTGTGCCTGCTGGATGCTCAGTGCTTTACACATTGTGGTCACCGAGACATGTCCACAAGTAAGAATTACACTCCTCTCTGACCAACGCCCAGCCTTTTCTTCCCTCCAGGGCTGAAACTCTCCCAAGAGATGTCTCCCCTTTCGGATCCTTCTTAACTTTCCCACTGCGTCACTCATACCATTTCTTTTACAGTTACAAGACTATGTCCTATGAACCTAATTTAAATTTGTTTTTAAAGATTCTATTTATTTTTAGAAAGGGGAAGTGAGGGAGAGAAACATCAGTGTGTGGTTGCCTCTCGAGCACCCCCCACAGGGCACCTGGCCTGTAATCCAGGCTTGTGCCCTGACTGGGAATTGAACTGACAACTCTGGTTCAATATGCTGAGCCACACCATCCAGGATCTAATTTAAACTTTTAAAGACAATTCTTCAAGGTAACATACTGCAGTTCTAAGAGTTGTGCTGTGAATATGTCACAGGTAAGAATGTTTCTTAGGAAGAGAACTACACGTTTAGAAGAACATCTTGATGTGAGGGGAGTTTTCCGTAAAGAGGTGGAGAGCAAGTGTTCAGGCTAAGCTCTGTTGTATTGAGAAAGTAGTTGTAGACAATAATGCATTAACAAATGGTTATGGCTGTGTTCCAGTAAAACTTTATTTACAGAAACAGGTTGCAGGCCAAAATCGGCCCACAGTCAGTGGTTTGGCACCCCCTAGTGTGTGGGCAGATCCAGCATCAGACGGGAACTAGAAGGGCTCTGTAGAGAGAAGGCAGAGGTGGCAGCGAGGAGTGGGAGAGGTAAGGAGAAGTGGGCATTCACCAGGGAGAAAACATTTCTAGCAACAGGAATGATAAACATGTGTTTAAATTGTGTGCGTGCTGCGTCCAGTTAGAATCCCTTTCTCTTACTCTTTTTTTTTTTAAGATTTTTTTTATTTTTATTTTTAGAGAGGGGAGGGAGAAAGAGAAAGACAGAAACATCAATGTGCGGTTGCTGGGGGCTGTGGCCTGCAACCCAGGCATGTGCCCTGACTGGGAATCAAACCTGCAGTGCTTTGGTTTGCAGCCCGCGCTCAATCCAATGAGCTACACCAGCCAGGGCTCCTTTCTCTTACTCTTAATAAGTCTTTTTACTCCTCCAAAACGGAAAACAAGCACTCAGGGGCATGCTGGCTTAGGGAGTGAGCACCTCAGGCTCCGCGCCTTGCTGCACTGATGCTGGTGTCACAGAAGGTGGCCCATTTGCATCTTGCAGCCCCAGACAGAGGCATCCAGAGCCCTTCTGGTCTGCTGACGGTCTGCGGTGCATCCCAGTGCTTTCTGTCTAACCTTTGCTGAGTAGGTCTCCAGACACTGGGAGCTGGTCCAAGTTTGTCCTGAGTGGATCGGACCAGGTTTTCCTTCCAGCTCTGTCGTCCTGCGGGGCCTAGAGTGAGCCGCAGAACACATGAAGACTCCTGTCAGGGCTCCTTGGTTGACCAGGGCTCCAGGTTATCGGCTGCCCGGCAGAAGTACCAAGTTATTATGTGGTCATTCTGTGAATGTTTTGAGACTACCCTAGCTGTCACTAGGCTTCTAGAGTGAGACTGGTGTTGGTATCCAGGGGACTCAGTCATCTGGGGAAGAGGTGAACATGGAGCAATTATTTGGCATGTTGAAAGCCTTAAGGGAGAAGTACAGCGAGCTATCGGGGTGGTCTGAGCTGGACTTGATTCTCATCGTCCCTGAAGACCTTGGACCTAGGAGACTAGTTTGGGCCATTGCACAGTTTTATTTTTTTCTAGTTTTATTTTGCCACTTTAATGGAGTTTTTGCTGTTGGAGATAAGGTGTAAAGTATTTAATACATTTTAGCCGTGGCTGGTGTGGCTCAATGGATTGAGCACCGTCCTGCGAACTAAAGGGTCACTGGTTCAATTCCCAGTCAGGGCACATGCCTGGGTTTCGGGCCAAGTGCCCAGTAGGGGGCATACGAGAAATGACCACATATTGATGTTTCCCTTTCTCCCTTCTCCTCTCTAAAAATAAATAAAATATTTAAATAAAGTATTTAATACATTTTAAAAGCAGTACTTCAGGTACTGATGAAAGTAAAAATGGCTGTGAAAAATGTGTCACCCTGTGGTGTCCCTGGGAAGTTCCCTGAGGCCTTTGATCAGAATACCAGCTGCATAGGAACAGGGATCCTGGGTAATTTTCTTCACTATTACATCCCTAGCCCCTGGCACAGGGCCTGCCACAGTACGCACTCAATAGAGGAGTGAATAGTGCTGACCTCATAAGTCTGGGAAATACTGGTTGAATTAAATGTTGATGACATCTTTCAGTTCACCGAAGCCCATCTTGACAAAAGAAATTATTTTAGTTTCTTGGTATAGGCCAGAGTTCTCAAACAAAATCTCTTTTACTTGATACTCTAGAGAGCAGTAGTTCCAGCCTGGGACACAAACACATGAGCTAGTTTTTCCTTTTGCCTAGGGGAAGATTAAGGAGAGTCACAGGGGCTGAGGTTATTATTTCATTAAGAAGAGAATTTGTTGCCATGGCTCAGTGGATTGAGCTCGGGCTGCGAACCAAAGCATCGCAGGTTCGATTCCCAGTCAGGGCACATGCCTGGGTTGCAGGCTATGGCCCCCAGCAACTGCACATTGATGTTTCTCTCTCTCTCTCTCTCTCTCTCTCTCTCTCTCTCTCTCTCTCTCTCTCTCTCTTTCTCCCTCCTTTCCCTCTCTAAAAATAAATAAATAAAATCTTTTTTAAAAATTTGCTTTAAAAAAAAAAGAAGAGAACTTGTTTTCTTATTTCAAAAAAAAAAATAGGAAAGGCAACCTTAGGGACTATCCTTTATTCTGGACTGAACATAACTCTCCCTCTGTTGTCACTGTTTTCCTTACTTAGCTGGGAATTTAGACTTGTCCAGACCCACATCAGCTGCCAGACAGGCCTTTGGGAGCACAGCTCCAGAACTCAGCGGGACAATGTCCACAGAAAAAGGTCAGCAACAAGAGAATTTGGAAGATGGTACTTCCACCTGCTGGGATCCATCTTTTTTTCGAGGCAGCTCCTTCAAGTGAAAGAATGATTTTGTACCATTTACAAACAGCCGTGGGGCCTGTGGGCTGGGAAGGAGCCCAGCCCAGCACTGCCCCTGTGATGCTGAGAAATGCTTGGTGAATGGCTTCGAGACCAGCGAGGTCAGCTGCTCGTGGCCCTTAGGTCAGGCAGGCTCTGAACTCTGGGCATCTTTGTTGTCCATTGCAAGGTTGCAATGACCCCATCTATATTTAACTTTTAAATTTCATTAAACAACTCTTTGCATGGCCCTGGCTCGTCTGGCCCAGTGGTTGAGCCCCAGCCTGCAACTGAAAGGTCTCCTTCAACTCCCTGTCAAGGCACGTGCTTGGGTTGTGGGCCAGGCCCCCAGCTGGGGGTGTGCAAGAGGCAACCACACATTGACGTTTCTCTTCTTCTCTTTCTCCCTCCCTTCCCCTCTCCTTAAAAGTAAATAAATAAAATCTTTTAAAAAATATGTTCGTGTGCCTTCTGTGGATCACATACATTTACTTTTTTCTGATGATAAATGTTTTATATTCACTTGTATATGTACTTCCCCCATAAGTTGGAATGGAAAAAAAAAATATATATATATATATCACATGTATACACATGAAAAGGTAGAAATGTGTGTGGGTAGACAGTGCTGTGATCTGAATATCTGTGTGTCCCCCACAAATTTATATATTGAAATCCTAACCCCCAGAGGTGATGGTATTAATAGGTGAGTCCTTTGGGAAATGATTAGTCCATGAGGACAGAGTTGTTATAAATAGGATTTGAGCTATTTTTTAATTTAAAGAGATTCCCACAGAGTTCCGTAGACCCTTCCACCGTCTGAGGAGACAATGTACAAGAGGCCCCTTCATCCGACCGCTGGCACCGTGATGTGGGACTTCCTGCTTCCAAAACAGAAAGAAATTTCTGTTCTTTATAAGCTACCAAGTCTGTGGTATTTTGTTGTAATAGCCCAGATGGACTTCATACACACATACTTACACACACACACACACACACACACACACACACTGTGAGAGGGGAGAGGGGGAGGGAACAGAAAGCAGTTACTCATTATTCCAAAATCCAGATATTTCTACCTTTCCCTATTGTCATGTTTTCAAGTACCCAAAAGGTTTCTACTGTCAGTCCCTTAAAGCCCTTGATGTAGAAGGATAAGCTGTACCTGTTTAAAGATACTTTTCCAGGAAAAATATTTTTTAGTACATTTGAAGTTTCTGGTTTGGAATCTCACTGACATCCTCTTATTTTTGAAAGATTTCTTATCTACAAGAGAGTGAGTGGAATGGGTGCAGTTTTCTGTAACTGAACTTCCTCTGCCTTGTCATGGTCTATTTTTAAATTTGTACATGTGGCCTGAAAACTCAGTTCCACTAAAAATGCCTTTATCAATAATGCCAGGGAGCAAGTTATGGTAAGTGTATGCACAGCAATACCATCGCGTCACTGGCTAGAGAGTCCAGAACATCTCTGTGAATCACCCATGGATCCCTGCTTCTTTCTGCCACAAATGTTACACTTTTAGCTTACGCAGTGGATTGATTCATTGTTCAACAAATATTTACTGAGTGCCTACCACATGCCAGGCACCAGTGGAAGCACTGGGGGTATAGCAGTGTGGAAAGCAGGACCAATAAAATGCCATTGGTCCGGTCAAGATAACATAAAGTGTATAAAACAAAGTGGAGTCACTCATGTCAACCAAAATGGCTGTCAGTCACCGTGACACTTTGGTCCAAGAGGGAAACTACCTAAATCAGAGCAGACACGTCTGGCAAAGAGACACCTGAGATATCTGCACACATGGTCAGAACGGCCATGTCTGTAGAGTGGGACCACCCATAGATGGACTCCTGGGCAAATTCCCCACTTGCCATCAAGGGTGCCAAGACATTTATCAAAAGACCCAGAAGGGTGGAGTGCACCACTGTCCAGGTATAACTGAGGCAGGCTCCAAACCACTGCTGAGACAGCTGAGCTCCACACACCAGAGTGCTGCTCCATGTCACACTGATCTGCCTTGACATCAGCTGCTGCAGACCCTGCCCTGCTGGACAGAGGACTTTGTTTGCCCTGCTGGCTCTGGAGATCCTTCCTTGCAGGACACTGACAACTCCCTTGCCCGCCCTGCTGTCTCCTGGACCTGCAGACTGAGACTGGGACTCGGGTTTGGTATCCCCCATTCACTGCTGTGTGTGTATATTATATTTCTCTTAGATTGTTAGAGTGTGAGTAGGATATTAATGTATATTGATGTTCTATTATACCTTGAGTGAACCTGCATTCAATAAAAGCTCAGTGAATAGCATAGTTAGTTACCTTGTGTGACTCTTGTCCATTCCTTCATGCTGGGCTGCTCAGCAGACAGCTAGCCAAGCAGCTGCCCAGCTGACTTATAGGAAAGACTCTATTGTGAACATATGCTCGTGACAACTAGCAAATTAAACAGTCAAAAATCCCTGCTGTTTTGCAGTTTACATTCTAGTGGTTGAGGGCAAGGGCTCTGAAATCAAACTTCCTAGTTCATATCCCAGCTCCACCACTAATTGCTGTGTCACCTACTGTCTCTGGAAAATGATGGCTTTGCCTAGGTGGACAGCAGTTGCAGCTAGAAGTGGTCACATCCTAGAAATATTTTGAAGGTAGAATCAGATGGATTTGCTGACAGGTTGGGTTTGAGAAAAAAAAGTGATGGATTACTCTAAGTATTTTGTCCTAGCTGGAAGCAGGGGATTTCCACTTAAGAGCTGGGGCAGGTTTTGGAGATGAGGTTGGGTTTTGGTTGGGTTAACCTTGAGATACTTATTACTAGATGTCCAAGCAGTAATTGTTAAATTAACCGTGAAAATTACTTCCCTGAGCCCTTGCCTTAGAATCAGAGAATATCAATGAATGATAATTGGGTTGGCCAAAAAGTTCACTTAGTTTTTTCTGTAGGACGGCTCTAGTAGTGCTTAGTTGTCTCTAACTTCATTCGAAATTATTTTGTTAGATCACATTGTGACAGTTGTCATATCAGCCTGAATTTTTTAAAAAATGAAAATTGGTGAATTTTTGTGCAGCCATTTCAATATTGAAGATGGAAGAAAATATGCAACATTTTTGGTGTACTATGTTTTATTTCAGGAAAGATAAAAACGCAAATAAATGCAAAAAAAGATGTGTGCAGTGTATGGAGAAGGTGGTGTGTTTGATGGAACATGTCAAAAGTGGTTTGCGCCCTGGCTGGTGTAGCTCAGTGGATTGAGCGCGGGCTGCGAACCAGGCATCGCAGGTTCGACTCCCAGTCAGGGCACATGCCTAGGTTGCAGGCCATGTCCCCCAGCAACCACACATTGATGTTTCTCTCTCTCTCTCTCTCTCTCTCTCTCTCTCTCTCTCTCTCTCTCTCCCCCTCCCTCCCTCCCTCCCTTCCCTCTCTAAAAATAAATAAATAAAATCTTAAAAAAAAAGTGGTTTGCAAAGTTTCTTTGTACTATTGATAAGGTTGGTCAAATAATTCTTTGCTGTGGGCCTGTTTTATGCATTGGAAGATGTTTAGCAGCACCCCTGGCCTCTACCCACTAGAAGCCAATAGCAGGAGATAGTCAACATACTCAAAATATCCAAATCAATAAAGTTATTGGTGAAAATGAAAAATGTGTCTTTTATTTTACAAAAAAACTAAACGGACTTTTTCGTCAACCCAATACTTTGAAGACCTGCTTTCAAGAATTTTCCTGATTTCCATAAATTTCAAGTTCCTCACCTGCAAAGTGGATTTAATCACCATTTCATAGGCTATAAAGGTGAAAATAGGTATTTGTAAGGTAGCCCAATGATCTTAGTGTCCATTAAATGCAACATGGTATCAACTAGAGTTTAATCCTAAAGCCGGATTAAAAACACTTGTAACAAAGGCAAAAAATTAGTACACCTAATAAAGGTAAAAGCTCTAAGACACGTTTGCAAAAGGCAGCTCGACAACGGTCAGGGTTTTGAAAAAAGGGAAATATGCAGGAAATTAACAAGGGGTGTTCAGTAACTGACAGGCTGCCCTAGCGACCACACTTCCCAGCAGCCCTCGCGCAGCCAGACGCCTTCGCGGATTGGACGCCTCCTCGGGAGGCGTGTCGGGGGAGGGGACGGGCGCGAGGCACTGTGGGTAGGAGACGGCGGTCGACAGAGTCGCCATTTTGTGGACCGGCGGTACCCTGTTGGACATTCTAAGGCACGAAACCGCTACTTCTGCAACTCCGACCCTTCCTGAAGGTAAGTGTGGCGGCCGGCCGAAATGATCGGCCGTTCTTGCTGTTGGGACAGGCCTTGCCGAGCCTCCCTTTGGGCCGCGGGCGGGCGGCTGCCGATCCAGGCGGATCTCTCAGGGGGCTAAACTACCCGAGGCGTTGGAGGCCCGCGCTGGTCTTCTCCGCCAGAGCTGTCAGCTTTCACAGTACGCTCTCCCGCCCAGCTCTAGGCCTGTTTCGTTCGGCCTCTGAGCGAGCCCCTGTCGGGACGCCCTTCGGACTTTTCAGCCCAAATGAGCCTGGAGCCGTCGCGGTCCCTCGGGTACTCCTCGGCAATCCTGGCAGTTCTAGCCACCATCGCCCCACAGCTGCACCTAATAAACCCTCTCCGTAAGGCTGTTCTGTGAAGTCTAATTTGCGGGCTGGGAACTTCTTGGGGCCGGGAGGGGCGTGTGCAGGGAATTAGGGAAAGCTGGACGCCCCGGCGGGTCGCCCCGGCGGTGGCGCCGCCATCTCGGCCGCGACACCGCACGGAGGTGGGTCTGGGCAGTGCCCAGGAGACCAAGGGCGGCCTTAGCGATTCTGCCCAAGGCCTTGTTGCTTCCAGACTATTCTCTTCTATTAATTCTGCCAATGTGCGTTGGGTACCTGCTCTAGAACAGTTTCTCGGCCCTCGCAGGCAGCTGACGCGTTCCGGTTGAGAGCAATGGTTTATCAGCGCTCGGGAGCTGGGGCGCTGCGGGGTCAGGACCGGCTTGGGATGTGGTGGGTATTGTTACCCGGAATTAAGTCGAGGTTTGCTCGCGTCGGATTGAATCAGCCGTTGTGTTGCAAGTGGAGTGGATTTCAGTCGACTCAGCATCTCTGCTTGTAATTTTAATTAATTTTTTCATCATAAATTTTAGAATTTCATGGTTTTCCTTGTATTGATACACTGTGGTTAGTGTTTTAATGGTCATCTACCCCACTACTGGAGTTCTTTGATGCAGAGCAAGGGAGCTCATTGCAGTGCTGTCCTTTTTGCTTTGTAATCTTAAAGTAGGAACGGGAAGGACTGTTCCACTGGCAGGCACCCTTTTCTGGGTTTGTTGTTGAGTATGGAGTCTGCTGTGTTAGAGTGTGCTTCATTTTCTTGCTTTCTGCATTGTGAACAAAATGTAGCATGATTTCACTGTTGACAGTTGGTCCCCTTGGATGGTTTTGATGGCATTCAGACCTCAGCTGTTTCCTAGCTTACAGAATAATGGGTTTAAGTGGTCTCTCAGATTGGCAACGATCAATCTCTCTTCTCTCCTAGAGAAAAACCGAACTCGAACCTTTTGAAGCAGTGAGCTAGATCTTCAGTGAGGCCATGGGTTCAGACAAACGGTAAGTTGCTGCTATACATGTCTCTCACCTCAACGTTTCAGTGACGACTGAACAGTTTTGTAAATGGTCTGCTCATCAAACAGATACTCGCGTGCCTGTCTGTGCCAGGCCTTGCAGCGAGCACGTTCATGACCCTTGCTGTCATGAGCATGCGGTCTAGGGAGAGAATCGATGTGCTGTGTGAGCCGTGCTGAGAGAGAGGGAAGTTGAGGGTGCTGTTCAGACACATAGGAAGCATGTGTTTTTTCCTGGAAACGGCCAGGAAAGCTTCCTGGAGAAAGTATTCTCTAAGAGGAAGCATGAAGGATAAGTAAGAACTCGGCAAAGGAGTGTACAGTGCCGTGAGTCACCGAGGATTCTCCGTGTGGGTGACAGCGTCTGCAGAAGCCCAGGGACCCACACTCCGGTGCTCTGCACACAGCCTGGGTGAAGCAGTGAGCAGTCAGCGAGTGCCGGTTTGCACTATTGTTCCCCTGCGTAGCAAGGTGATCCCAATTTATAGAGCTGAGAAGTTTTGGCCTATGGGTTACATACAGGGAAAACTGCTAAAGAATTAGTGGAGAATTAAGGTGAGAGCGTTTGGCTCCTGTGTCATCTGTAGATTTCTCTCCCTCAAAACATTTGATTTAAACGCAGAACCTTTTTTTTTTTTAATTAAAGATTTTATTTATTTATTTTTAGAGAGGAAGAGAGGGAGAAAGAGAGATACATCAATGTGTGGTTGCTGAGGGCCGTGGCCTGCAACCCAGGCATGTGCCCTGACTGGGAATCGAACCTGCGATGCTTTGGTTCACAGCCCACACTCAATCCACTGAACTACGCCAGCCAGGGCTAAACATAGAACCTTTACTTCTTCAGTTACCTGCCTCCTTAGTATTGAGGCCGGTCCCAGTGGTGGGTCAAAACTGATGGCCCCGAGGAACTCAGGAAATGTGGGTGTCAAGTGATGTCATTATTTTAATTCTGTGTCAGCAGTCCATGGTTTCAAATAACTTACATTTACCTTTTTAGGGCCTCTCCTCCCCAACCTTTACAGTCATGAAGTAGTCCTAGACTTGTCACAGTTACTGATTTTTTTAAGTTTGTATGCGCCAAAGGAGGCCCTTGTAAACCTGTCCTTTGTCTTGTCTTTACAAACAGTTTTATGAACCCGGTAAACAATTTATGAAAGAACTGTGTGTAGCTGTGGTCAGATGGGTGTAAGCCTCATGCTTTTAGAGTCCCAGTGCTGCCCAGTGATCGAGCAGAAACCCGTGCCATAGGGAGTAATACTCTCTGGCGGTGCCAGCCGTGTCTAACAGATGAACTGCTTTGTTAACTGCCTGCTGGAAAAAAGGGTTCATTTAACTTATCCACGTGGCTGTGGTGCCCTCCTCTGAAATTGGGTGAAATGCTAATAATTTTTTTCTTCCTACCTTCAATCACTAAGGTCATAGTCAGGGGAAGAAGGGGGGGTGATGTGTAGACCACAGGCTTGGGGAATGCAGGATAAATTTGAACAACTTGGCCCTTTCTCAGAAATATTAAACCCAAACATTTGATAGTTGTGTTTTCAGATTTAGCATGAATTCCTAAACATTATCTTTGCATTGGGGGATGTGGATATTTTCCCAGTGGGTGTTTTTGTGAAACAGAATGTAGTGATAAATTTTAAGGGATGCATAAAACTATGTGTATATCTTATAAACTCAGCTGTGGGTTTTGTGTTCACCCATGTTTTCTAAAGGCACAGAGTGTGACTTACCTTCGAGTAAATGAAAATTCTTTCCCCTGGCAGAGTGAGTAGAACAGAGCGTAGTGGAAGGTACGGTTCCATCATAGACAGAGAGGAGCGTGATGAGCGAGAGTCCCGGAGCAGGCGGAGGGACTCCGACTACAAAAGATCTAGTGACGACCGCAGGGGCGACCGATACGAAGACTACCGAGACTACGACAGTCCGGAGGTGAGTGGCCAGCCGCCGTGTGTGGAGTTGTCAGACTCCTGAACTGAACGCACAGAACCTCCAGGATTCTTGAAGTGAGTGTCCGAGTGTGGAAGTCTCTCCTCTGGAGTGTTGTTATTCTGAAATCTGTTGATTGACTATGAACCTCAAAGACAAACTTAACCTTGATAGTGGCAGAGAGGTGGGCCACAGGGCTCACCACGCACCAGATGCTTCTCTGCGCTTTTGCCTTGTGTGGGCTTGCTTGGGCCTGCCTGCCCTTGTGAGCCGGGTGGTCTTCCCGTTTTAAAGATGAAGCAGGTGTGGGTAATAGTGTGCCAGCCCTGGGTCTTATGTGGTGTTTCTAAAAGTCGTGTTTTCAGTCGCCTTAGCATGCCTTTTTTCATAATTTCTTTCATACATGGCTTTGTGTGAAAATACTAGAAATACTTAAGCTGCCAGTATAATTTTGCTGGTTTTTTTTTTTTTTCTTTTTCCACGCACATACTCTCCATACTGTGACAGGTAATAGTGTTTCACTGTGTGTTGAAATACTGTGCAGGGATGTGTCGAAACATTCTCCTGGACTAAAGGACTATTGACAGGGTGTTTCTGGTTTGGTTTTTGCTGTTTTAGAAAACACCTCGAAGCACATTTTCATGGGAGGCCCGGACCAGAGGGCAGAAGCCCAGTGTGACTTTAACCATGATTTTGTTTATCATACATCAGAGAGAACGTGAAAGGAGGAACAGTGACCGATCTGAAGACGGCTACCACTCAGACGGTGACTATGGCGAGCACGACTATCGGCATGACATCAGTGACGAGCGGGAGAGCAAGACCATCATGCTGCGAGGCCTCCCCATCACCATCACGGAGAGCGATGTAAGGGGGGTGGCACTTCTGATGGGCAGTCTGGTGGGCGCGACGGGCTTTGACCTTCTGCCATTGTCTTCCTGTGTTACTGTTTTATCTCAAGCTAATATCTCAACTAGTGAAATAGGAGGAGGGCAAGCCCCCAAAACCTGAATTTATTTATGAAAAACTGTATATTTATTCTTACATGTTGAAACTTAAGTCACCTTCAAGGTACTCTGCATTTGATGGAATACATCTATCGAGACTTTTTTTTTCCCACTGCTCCAAACAGTTTTTGAACTCATCAATTTTGATGCCTTTTAGTGCTTCTGCCATTTTTGTTTCACCTCTTCCACATTGGCAAAATGTTTCCCTTTGAGGACTTTTTTAATCGGTGAAGCAAAGGGTCACTTGGGGTGAGGTTGGCTAAACAGGGAGAATGGAGTGTGGGGGTCATGCCACTTTTTGGTCAAAAACTGCTAAACACTCGGTGCAGTGTGGGTGGGTGCGCTTGTAAATCACTCATGAAAAGGGGAAGTGTTTTGAAAGAGTCTTCCAAAAAATTATTCACTGAGGCCGAACATAGCCTCTCACAATAGCACCAGCTGGTACACTGATCCACATGGGTTCCTAGAATTCTGAACTAGCAGGGGAAGCCTGTGCCACAAGGGGCCCGCCTTCCAGAAGATAATTCCGGGGGTTATGGGGGGGGGGATCTCCCCAAAAAGAAGTCTTAAGGGGAGACTTCTCTCAATTTGGTTCATTTATTCATATAAATTGTTATTTGCCTTTAGGCCTTGAAACTCAGTGTAGAATTTTCAGATGTTCCTTAACTGCAGGGATCAGGTCTAGTTCCTTCAATATCCCTTAGAAGGTAGTCAGTACATTCTTACTGAATTGGTTACTTACTTGCTGAGCATGTATCAGTAAAAACACTTTCTTCATGATCTGGCCACCCTTTGATTTTCGGAAAATTACACTGTTACCCATGTGAAACATCTGAGAAGCCTGTTACAAAGGAAGGCCTGACTCCCCACTCCTCAGACTGGCCAGCTGGGGCCTTGGTGTCACGGGCGCTGCCTGGTTTCCGCTGGAAGCTCTGACCCCCGCCCAAGCATTCCCACCGCCTTCCTCCCCTGCGGGCCACTGGGGACGTGTCCTCCATCGTGTGCTTTTTTCTATTTGAAGCTACTTGACATGAAGTCTTTCCTGGTCTGCCAGGCAGACCTCCTTCCTGGTCTCTTCCCGAAGCACTGAGTCTGTAACGTTCCTGTAGCCCTTAAGCTGTGTGACTGTCCGCATGCCCATTTCACTGCCCCTAGGACTATAGACCCCTGAAGGCAGGCTTCCATGTGAACTGGGCGTCTGTACCCAACCCTTGAATGCAGGAAACCGCCCAGCCACTGCTGGTGAAATGAATGTGTTCTGATTTGACTGAGGTCAAAGGCTTTTGGTAGGAGAGAGGTGACTGGGAAGGTGCTGTTGGGGCCGGGTGCTGGAGTCCCTGAAAGCCCAGCTGAGTATAAAAGAGTTCTCGAGGGTGTGGCCTGACTGCAGCAGTGGCGCAGGTTGGAATGGCGGCAGGAAAGCATGGCAGTGGGTGGACAGCGAAGGCAGTGCTGTGCTCAGATGTGGCAGCAGTGAGCACGTGGAGCAGGGGTGGGCAGTCCTGAAAGCGCCAGGTGAGGAACGTTGGCTTGTTTGTCCAGCTGTCCCCTTGAGTCTGTTAGTCCCATGGCCCTTTGAGCCCACAGAGGAAGTGGGTGGCAAGTGGAGAGCGATGCCCTTGACAGCACTCTGGGGCCGCCCTGTTGCCAGTGAAACGAGGGTGGTTGTGCTCGTGTGTTCTCGGTTTCTGTGGGGAAGTAAAAGCCTGGTTTTCAGAGTGGAATTTCTGAGGTTCCCAAATGCTACACAGTAGTCTTAGAACTTCGCTTGATGGAATCTGGAAAACATTTTCAAAGTATAGTGTTTAATCCTCTCCTTGGCTTTAGTTTATCGCTTTCAATACTGTTTGCCTCTTGAGTTCCTCCTCCACTGACTAGCACGAGTTCTTAGAGTAATTGTCTTCAGTTACTATGTTGACGTATATGTTACTATATCACTAAATGTAACTAAAGTAAGTGTCTTTAGTTACTGTGTTACTAAGTGTGAACCTGGATCTAGGGTTGGGTCTGGCTCAGTATAGCACTTCCCTTACTCTGTGAAAATAGAAATACAGTTGATTTTCCTTAACTGCGGTAGGTTGTCTATACCAGGGGTCCCCAGCCCCCAGGCCAGGGACAGTGACCAGTCTGTGGCCTGCCAGGGACCAGGCCACACAGCAGGAGGTGAGCAGAAGCCAGCAAGTGGAGCTTTGCGCGAATTACTGTCTGAGCTCCGTCCCCTGTGTGTGTCCTGTCCCCCTGCACCCCCATCCATGGAAAAATTGTCTTCCATGAAACTGGTCCCTGGTGCCAAGAAGATTGGGGACCACTGATTTATACAGTCACTGCGAGTTCGCCACTGTCATTCCTGAGGAAAGGACTGAGTTAGGTTGTCGTGGGCCTCTGGTCACGTCATCAGCCTTATTTATGTGGACTTATTTAGAGATGCCTCGTTCAGTGTACGTTGTTGGCTTTGTAGCCTCGCACTCATGGCCAACATTGAGGAAAGCCGCCTAGTACATTCCACATACTGTCCCTGAGGCGCCTCGTGGCCTCCTTGCACCACGGAACACCAGGCAGCACCTCCGCACTGCACATGGGGAGTCATTCCACAGCGAGGGCAACAAAATGGGGAGAGCCTGGCACCAAATAGACTGGAAAGGGCGCCTGTTGATAGTGTGAATGCTGAAACCAGGCCAGGCGGCCCCTCGACCAGGAGCTTGGGCAGGGGACACTCAGCTCCCTTACCGCTCCTCACATGTCTGCAGAGGAACAGGAGCACACCGCAGGGGTGCCCTTGGCCTTGTGGGCTTTGTGAGTGGGCACCTTTGCAGGTGCAGTGTCCACCAACACCAAGTACCGACTGCACGTCCTGCGTGCGGCCTACACAGCAGGGGCTGCCGAGACTCTCAAGTTCACACATTCAGCCCATTTTTTCCCTGGGAGTGTTGCTTCCTGGTGTGGTGATAAAGAAGCTAATGCATTGCTTAGCATTGCCTCCCGCAATGAGGGCTTGGTCCGGCACCAGTAAGAAACCTGCCCGCCAGAGCTGACTCTTGTAGCCCATTTAATGTTTATTTTGATTTATTAGGAGCCTAACAGTGTATAAGCTTTGTTAGTTTTCAGTGTTAACGTGAACATAAGAAAATTATTTCTCAAGATGCTGTGCAGAAATACTTTTGTTTTTCTACAAAAAAAAAAGAGGAGTTTCTTTTTTTGGCTGTTGAATCTTTTTTTTTTTTTTTTAAGATTTTATTTATTTTTAGAGAGGGGAAGGGAGGGAAAGAGAGAGAGAATCATCAGTGTTCAAGAGAAACATCAGTCGGTTGCCTTGCATACCCCCTACTGGGGACCTGACCTGCAGCCCAGGCCTGTGCCCTGACTGTGGATCGAACTGGCGACCTTTCTTTTGCTTCGCAGGATGAGGCCCAACCCACTGGCCACACCAGTCAGGGCTGACTATTGAGTCTTGATCAGGTACTTCAGAGGACAACGACACACATTCTGCCTCTTTTAAACCTCAATTTCCGACCCTGGCCGGTGCTCAGGTGGTTGGAGAGT